>JALPQI010000488.1:0-13348 GCA_025490895.1 Thaumatotibia leucotreta | reverse complement strand
GCATATAGTTAATAGAAGAGGCCTACGTCCAGAGGCCCGTTTCTCAAAAGCTTGTAACTTGTAATACAAGTGGAAGTCTCTTTTTAACATCATTAATAAGATAAGGACTTCCGCTTGTAATACAAGCTACAGGCTTTAGAGAAATAGGTCCCAGCAGTGGATTGAAATAGGCTGATGATAGAGATAGCTCACGCCGCCGCCGCAACCCGAGAGTCCCGAGACTGAAACCGTCTTTTTTATTTTGTCCATTTTCAAAATTTTGAATTTATGGGTAACGAGTCATTTCTACTCTGAATCACGAGCTCTTGCGATCCCAATAAGGAAAAATGTCCCATGGATTTTTTCCTATTTTGTTACCATTTTCCATACACCTTGTATGGCGCTAAGAAAGTAAGAAATTCGGGAAATGTCCGTAAGTACATTTTAGGTATTTTTTCCTTTTGTGATCGGAAGAGTTTGTGATTCTAAATAGAAATAAAATAACCCAAAATTTTGTCAAATAATTATGAAAATGGACAAAATAAAACGAAATGCTTACCTCATGGTAAGAGCCCAGTGTAATGTTTATGTTCACACGTCACAGACAAGCCCGTGGGGACTTTCTAACAAAATATTCAGTGCGTCTGCGCATAGAATATTCATTAAAGGAATGAATGGGGTCTTCGACTATGTTTAAGGTTAGGAATACGTGGACCCCATATTTAGTGTAACAATACAATTGTATTTCTGTTTTGAGTATCGGCCTTGGTGACCGATTTATTATTTTGGTAACACATGTATGTATACTATGTTTTTTTTTTCTGCAAGGACTGTCAACCAAATGGATTGGTAAAAAGTAGAAAATTGTTAGAGGCGATTTTTTTCTACGGGATCAAATATAAAAACACAAGAAAAAAACGACACTTTTATACATTTTGGACAACCTATTTTAGCCCATTTTACGTAACAACAATTTGACAACAATGGACGCATCGTTTTTTTTCTTTGTGTTTTCATATGTGGTCCTATAAGTAAAATAAAAGTTGTTCAAAATCGTGAATAAGTAGATTCATGTTTTATTATCTTGTATCACCATTTTCGTAACAGCCTGTAAAATATTGTTAGTTGTATAAGTGTTTACATTTACTATTTTTTTACTAATTATATATTTTACACATCACACCTTTCCTTATACTATACGAGAATAATACTAACGTGACACTATAAAAACTGACGAGTCACTGCATTCTTACGACGAACGTACTATAGTTCGGTGACAACAATTTACAAAGTCAATTTAAAATACCAATTACTTATTGAAAAGTATAATAGTAAAAAGTAAAAAAAAAGTCTACTTGGTCCGCGTTTGAATTATTTTACATTTTATTTATTTATTTTATTTTTTTACGATTTGTTGACATTTAATTTATTTATTTTATTTTGGCTGTGACATGTATTTATTTATAACATTAATATTTCATGTTATTTGTGATGTTAGACTAACACTAGGTTAAAATCTTAAAATTGTTTGTTTTGTGTTTGTAATTACTAATTAATACAATACGGATATTGGTTTGAAATAAATTTATTCATTCATTCATTCATAATTAATATGTTTTCAAAGAGAAACAATAAGTTACCTATATTATATTATAAGTATTATAACCTACCAATATAAAATTACATTAACTACATACATACTCTTAGAAATAAATATTACGATATTAAAATGTTAATTTCGACAAAGCCCAAAGAAATCCAAGTGAAAAAATCGTAAACAAGGACTAGGCTGGTTTTATTGTTATAGGATTCTCTGATATTGGGTCGCCGCATAATATTGGCCATGTAATAATGCGATGTTGGATAAAATTGTCACTTTTCTCATATTATTGTGACATAGGCGTGATATTGGAATCTTTTATGAGATAATATGGAGGTCAAAGTGAAAAAAAGTTATAAAGGAAATATTTTTGATGAAATGGAAGCTGGCAGCCCCAATTATACCTACTCGATTTGGCGGATTATCACAATTTAAAGGACGATTTAATATGTCACAGTTTAATATTATGGGTATTTTTTTTTTACTTATTATTTCCTATTGTAACCCCAATAAAGGGGAAAACTTATAATATTGAAAGCGTTTTTAACCGACTTAAAAAAATGAGGAGGTTCTCAATTAGACTGTTTGTTTATGTATAGGTATATATGTTACTCGATATATCTAAGAATCGTGTATTTCTATTTTTTTAATCGAACGCTAATAAATCTGTTGGCACCAAGTCGGGGTCTTGGAGAAATCGATTACTATCGATTTTTTTTTATAGGTGATTATTAATAAAACGTAGGTATTTGTCATTTGCCATAAGGAGGACGCTTAGACATATTAAATATATGCTCATAATTCGTTGTCATTATGGGCGACAAAGGGGGACGTTTTACTAAAACAATTACAAATATGCTGCTATATTAAGATATATATAGAACTAAAGTTCCTTTGTCAGCCTCTGTAGCCTAGTTGGTAGTGACCCTGCCTACGAAGCTGGAGGTTCCGGGTTCGAATCCCGGCGAGGGCATTATTTGTGTATTTGCTCGCTTGGTACCCACATCACAAGCCTTAATTGAGCTTACCGTGGGACTAGGTCGATTTGTGTAAGATGTCCCAAGATATTTATTTATTTATTAGATATTTATTTGTAATTATTTTACTTTTTGTTACTTAACTTAATTATGTATAGCCTCATGTTTATGTATCCAAGGGTTTTGTATAGGTATTAACATAATTTAGATCTATTGGTTATTTGGTAACATACTTTTAATTTTGATTATCAACATGTGCACAAACCTTCAATTCTTGAAATTATTGTTCATAGACCTTGTTTTTATTACTAAGCCTTTATACTTTACAGTGTCTTAATCTAACGTGGGATATTACTTACATATGTATATTATATTATACATTTGTAATAGACATACTATTAAAATACTGTTTTCATACATTTACTACTGGAAAAAAGCGAAACTTTAATTACATAATCAGTTACACTAATTAGTCCTCCTATTCTAAATGACAAAAAATACTGGATGAAAACATTAGCAACATTAATTTTAGCGTGGCAGATAATATTAAAGTTTCACTTTTTTCCCATTGAAACCAGTTTTTTAATGTTTTGCTTTTTCGTACATTGCCGTAAGTTGACCCCTATTGGAACTGGATAGGAATGGAATAGATTGGCATAAAAAAACGATATGTGAAAAATATAATACATGTATAGTTCGTTAAATATAAATTGGCAACTTTCTACCTACATTATAGTAACAATAAACATTCAATTTATATTTCTCGAACTATATACAAATGCATGTATCATGGCCGTCCAGAATACGATTCTGTTTTTAATTCATTCATAAAAAACTCCAATTCTTTCATCAGCTCAAGCGCTAAGTAAAAATAACATGGCGTAAGTTTACTCTAAAAATTCTTTCACTTTAAATTCTATCTCTGAAGGGCCAATTCCGGCTCGACTGAAGGACTCTAGAGAAATTGCGGGATCTTTTTCCACGGCCACATCAATGGACACTTACGCTTGCCGTATTCAGCCGCTCGAAGTGTGGAGGAATGGTAGGGTAAACTCGGTTCATTTCGTACTACACGACTACATACATTTGGATAGGTATTAAAAACGTTTTGGACATCAATGACGGATGTATCAGCTATTTGGCAAAGCCAAAGTGCGATAGATAAGTCACGATCCATAGAGCAATATAGACCTACACGGACGTAAACATCGAATACAGCTGGCTTATGATGGTACCACTTTTACCGTTTATCGTGTTTCGCGTCACTTTCGCATTTGCATACTCGTCAGATCATGACGGCTATGATGATAAACGACACGGTACCATGCATTATCAAAATAGAGACCTAGGCTCTCTAAACCGTGTCGCGTGTAGTGACTAAAAATACGCGGGCTCATGCATTTCATATTTTTTTTAGATTTGAATTTTATGCACTTGAATTTATTTTATTTATAAATAAATATTTTATAGGGTTATGAAGTTCGTTGTTTATTGTAGGCAAATTAAATTCGTTACTTTTGTGCTACCTATCTCATAAATTTTGACAACGAAATACTGGTGCAAGCATGAAATAACCACCAATATGTGGAACTAGTCTTTATTTAATTTCTCTTTTACAAACATGACTGATTCTAACACTTGCAATTGAAGCGAAGCTCGAAGCATTTACGCAATTTCTATCAATTAACTAATAAAACGAATTTAATATCCTTGTAGGTATAAGTTTAACCGGTAGTAACTGCCCGAGCTGACCCTACGTGTTACTTGAATATAGAGCGCAGATTTTTGGGTCTGTATACATTTTATATGCGTTAGAAAGAACCCTGCTTTCGGCCGGAGAGGTTTGCCCTTTGAACGGTGGCATGTGGTTTTACAAAGCTTACCTTCATCGTGGCTTCTCATATTTTATCCAAAGTGTTTTTCATGTCGGTTAGATCATATATTTTGTTTATTTTGTATGTCTGACGACGATTAAATGAAAACAATTTTGTAAGTCGTGTGGTGACGGCAGTAAGAATACATTTTCACCTAAACTCTGCCCGTGGGTGTCGTAAGTGTCACTGAACATTCGTTGGTAGAAGATTGATAAAGAGCAGAGGGTCGTCATAGCGAACACACAGCTGCGATCGCCAACCCGCTTGCCCAGCGTGGCGATTGCGGGCCTTTACCTCCTAATGCGAACATGCTACAGTTAATGGTCTCATATTGGACTGAGATAGGTTAAAAATGTGTGCGTAATTCCTTGTATATAACCATAATACACAAACCAGGTACTTATTATTTCTCCGGTTGACATTGCAAAAGTTATTTTGATAATATTCTGTTAAACTTGCATTTGTTAGTTGTTGTATGTTTTTCATACTTGCTATTACGTTTTTTTTTATACCCTACCCTAAAATGAATGCAGAAACTCCATGAATCTTTTTACACTAAACGAAGGAAGATACAAGACTCGACGGCAACGTTTAATTTACGAAACATAATATTATTTTACATGGAGTGCCAAGCTTCCCGGGAACGCCATTGAAATTGAATATAAACTATTTGACCTCAACCTTTATTTACACAATGGTATACAATTGAATAAATGACCATCCTGGTGGGGTACTTCCTTTCTATCCCTAGTTCATTAGATCTAGTTAGTTGGTATATTGTTCCGTGTTTCAATTAATTCTTACCCCCTTTTGTCACTCATATTTTAACAACAAATAGCTTTCAATCGCGTAATTTACGTTCAATAATATTATCCTGACCGCCTGGCCGCGTGGTGACGGCAGTAAGAATACATTTGTCACCACCCCAACTCCTCCTGCGGGTGTCGTAAGAGTCGACTAAGGGATTGAAGTGTCACTGACCATTTTTGACGATTGATGATGAGTAGCAGCGTCATCATTACTGCGATCGCCAATCCGCTTGCCCAGCGTGGCGATTAAGGGCATTTACCTTCTAATGCGTCTATACGCATAGTTTAATAGGAGAGGCCTTTGTCCAGTGTATTCTGTGTCCCTTTCGGTCATATATATATACTGATAAGAGCGAAAGGGACAAACCATACTTAGCGGCTTGCAAAGATAGGAGACATTTATGAATAATGGGATGAGTGTCGCCACTAGTGCTTCCAAATTATTCATATATTAAGGTAAAATTATTAAATTCTTTACTACTCTATGATATACTAGTACAACATACTAGAAGATAATGAAAATTATGTCACTAGAATCCTAAAGTACCTATCTTTTTTTTTTTTTTTTTTTTTTATACCACGTCGGTGGCAAACAAGCATACGGCCCGCCTGATGGAAAGCAGTCACCGTAGCCTATCTAATGAAAGGCACTTAGTAACCTCAACTTCTCATATCTCGATGAAGTCTTTAGCTTATTCGGAAATTATGAAAAACTTACGAAAAACGCACAGGCCTTTATTGTAAATCTGACTATCATATGTATAAATCAAACATATCTCTTAATTTTTATTTTTATTTCACACAACATGACATAAATTACAAATGCAGTCATAAATCCTTACATAAGTTACAACTAACAAATACCAATTACATACTACTAGATAAAATGTACAATTCAATATAATAACTAATCTTTAAAGGTATATAGAATTTATTACAGGATTATCTTAATTTACACATAATAAACCCGCCGCAGGCTTCGTCAAGATGCTACAAAATGGAATCAGCTACAAGCTTCGTCATACTCACCAATGGCAATATCCGCAACAGGCTTCGCCATTACAACACAAAAAAAAGGAAATGTTAATTGCAATCCCCGCTCCGTCCCGCACCCGGTCCAATATATAATAACTTAAATTATAATGTCAAAAAGTTGATTAAATCAAATGAATCTTGCCGAATATACATATAACATTTCCGCTAAGGTTAAAATTACCAAAATCATCCGTGTTACGTCGGTACACAACACAATTAATCAAGACTTCAGGATCAGCATAAATTATGCTCCTTAATCTAAAATGCCAATTTCGCAAGTTACAAGTCAAATCATGAGTTTTGAACTGTGTCGACGCCACGAGCTGACGGCGTCAAATAACTGTATCGACTACGTAACTTATTTTATATCTGTTTCGCTCGCTAGAAAGAAAAGCACACACTAAATACGCAAGATAGAGGCAAACACAAACCAAAAGCATCTGTCTGTCAAATCATCGGCCTATCTCGCACTGGTCGGTCCACTGCTGGACGTAGTAGACCACTCTTATTAACTACTTATTAGCATTCGGAGGTAAATGTCAATAATCGTCACGCTGGGCAAGCGGATTGGCGATCGCAGTTATGTGTCCACTATGATGACACTGCTCTCCATCATCAATCAAATCAAAGAATGGTCACTGATAGTTAGTTGACTGTTACTACACCCGCGGGAAGAGTTGGGGTGGTAAGAAAATTTATTCTTGCTGCCGTCAACACACTGTTGTCTTTGTCACGCCGTCGACTTTTTTCTTTGAAGTAACAGAGGCAATGAAAGTATGCTTTTTAAGTTCGTGGTAGGCCTATTACGTCTCACTAGCGTAGGTATAATTTTCCAAAAGCGACAGAGAGGCAACACATCAACACGGTCACGGTAGACCTTCAGTGTGCTTACTAAGCTGCCGTGTTACACCAAAGTCACGTAACTTGAGATACATCAGTTTGGCGTTAGCTGGCTAAATCGTTTTTAAATGGTGTATTATATATGCCACATTAAAGAATTCGTATTTTTTCCTTAAATTTACGGAGATAATTGATGTGACAAAATCCTGTATCTCCGATTTATAACTATTGATTTATGCTCAAGTCTTGTATCTTTAGTTACCACAAAATAATCTTAACCAGCGTGCCGGCAAGCGCACACTCTAGTTCTGCCAAATTGTAGTATCTTTTTATTACATGACTTTGGCATAACCGCGCAAGTATGAAGATGTTGTTTAGTTATAGTTCCTAGAGGTTAGGCGGAAATATTTTTTCAACAAGTAGTAGTAAGTATCAAAAATAGTAAAGTTACATTTTACTACATTAATACAGTTACATACTACTACATTAATTTTAGTTTTAACTATTGGCAATAATGGTCACAACGATAGTAGTAGTAGATAGTAGATTATACAACAAAACAAAACACGTGTAAAATTTACCATTAAAATGAAATAAAATTAGTTGCTTTAACTTTAATATTATTAGTTGTGTAGCTTAAAAACTAATACCCTTTTCATAAAAGCCTGGTTTACAGGAAAAATATTTTGGTATTTTAAGGAAATGCCTATCAGACAACTACGTTAATGTGTTTTTTGCCTATATTATTTTATATATATGATACTTTTTATATCAAAGACAATAATTAGATACCGGAGATTACCATAACCACCGTGCTATATATAACTAACCACTAAGTTGCAGTGCAGGGCAAATTAAGGTATCTATAGATACCGCATATCGCGTAACTCAAAATGTATGGAATTCTAGACCGTCAATATTTACAATTGAATATATAGGCTCAGATCCTCAAGCGCCGCAAGTATTCTAGTTTGTTACAAAACTATTATTTTGCGGCGCTTGCGGTGGAGACCTTAGGGCCCTGGTCAGCTGACATGAAGCAATTTGTGAGGACCCTGTCGTCTCAGTTGATCAACGCTTCTGGGGACCCCAGAGCTGGCGCCTATTTTTCCCAAAGGATAAGCATTGCGATCCAAAGAGGGAACACCGCCAGCGTCATGGGGTCCATGCCATGCCACATACAGACCTGCTCGACGGGGTATTCTTTTTATGAGGTTTTTTTTTGTAGGTAAGTATTTTTATTAAATGTATTTTTAGCTTTTCTATTTAGATTTTTAGTTTTTATTTTAGATAAGATTTCTTTATTTGTGTGTTTTTTTGATAATTTAGATTAAGTTTATACAATAAAGGATTATTGAATATAGTTAATTCATTTACATTTTTTTGTGCTTAAAAAACGAACCTGTTATTAAGTATGCTTTCATAATATACGTAAAAAAAATAAAAAAAATGGCTTTGATTTTGTGACTTATAATAAGATTTTGGTTTAAATTTTTAACATAGATTATCTCGAAATGGTCATTTCTAAATTACGTGACTTTGGCGTACCTAATACGGCAGTTAATGAGCTGTATTTTCTATCCGGCTTGCTCGTACCACGCGAGTACGAGCGGGATGGATAGAAACTAGAAAGTAAGTTCGTGTTAATAACGCAGCGGCAGCTCATGGTACGGCTAATGGTAAAGACACAAATCCAGAAAATTCCAGATATAAATTCACGACGAATTTTCAATCCATAATCGTAAAGAGATCAAGAGCCTAAGCAAAGAGGAGAGGCTTAGTTCCTTTTATTTTGGGCCTTTTAGTTCTGAAGTCCCTAAAAATAGATTTTACCTGGTAGATTTATAATGAAACACGTGCCCCGCATAAATAATACGTGTATTTGTTGCGATTAAGTATCCGTAAAAGAGGATACATTTCGAAGCGTTGTTCCTGACATGGTGTTCTAGCGCTAATCAGTTCATTTTATTCCATTAAATCAAACTTTTTTTTAAATAGGTAAACCATAAATCTTAGAATATAGATATGTATTATAACACTTTTTAATTACCAACCATATATTACAAAGCGAATGAAATTCTATTAATGATTCATATTTTAAGGACAAAATGGGACATATATAATCACGAAACTTACGTTAAATATTATCTTGACGTTTTGGGCATGACGTTTCACCCGAGGTCCGACTCGCAGGCAGGTCATAATATGAGTGACAATCGTGTAAATCATTATAATAATATTTGTTGTTGTTGGTGTATTTTGGCCATTTTTTTCCGCAATTCGACATCAAACGTGCCTATTTTGCGTGATCCCAACGCTGGCCCAGTACTTGTTGGGGACTTCACAATTTCATATACCTACCTACATCCTTGAATTTCTTCGCAGGTCTATGCAGGTTTCCTCTTCCTCACGATGTTTCCCTTCACCGTAAAGCCCTTGTGAATTATAGGTACAAGTTTACATATTTCAATCATACAAAAGCTTCAATGAACTGAATATTGAACAATAAAGCGAACGAAAGAAAATCAATATAAATATAAAGGGACGATTGAAAGACGGAGATCGGAATTATGCTAACGTCGTTTCCATGACGTACGTCTTCGAATCGCAAAGTCTACATCGGAATACGAAATCTTCAATAAACATTCGGTTCAGTATAAGAATTTCTGAAGACCTTGAAATTTCTGGGGTCGTCGACCCTTTTTAAGGTTCCTTACCCAAAGGGTAAAACGGGTCCCTATTACTAATCTCCAAACTGGAGTTTGAGGCCAAAAAAAACTGCGAAAATGTTGCCACAACAATAAAATGTTCTTAAAATAGTAAATCCTTATTTTCTAAAAAACAGACGTTGAGATAACTTATTTATTAATAATTATAATTGTTTAATTACAAAAATAACCCAAATAATTTAAATATACAATACAATAAAAACTAACTTAAAATTGAGAGTGTATGTAGGTGACTAGTTTTTTCGATAGGCATAAGTATGGCATATATTTCATGGGTCCGATGGCCACTTACATGCAAAAAGTTTATTTTGTTACTGCTGATGTTATACTATATACGGATTAGCAAGCTGAAGTGGCAATGGGCAATTGGGCAGGCCACATTGCACGCAGAGCAGGTGGTCGATGGGGTTGAAAAGTGCTCGAGTGGAGACCACGGCTAGGCAAACAGCGTAGGACGTCCGACCCACAAGATGGACAGACGACCTTATGAAGGTCGCCGGGACACGCTGGATGCAGGTCGCGTCTAACCGGTACATGTGGAGGTCCAGAGGGGAGGCCTATGTTCAGCAGTGGACGTCTTATGGCTGAGATGATGATGAGATGATTAATGTAATACTAACGTCACTGGACCGAAAAAGCTAAATAACCTTGAATTCCACAAGAATTTCTTTGCTTGCACTTTGTATTATATTTGTAGGTGGATACAACCCTATTACCCGAAGATAGCTATCCGCATCGTTGGACCTGAATGTTTCACTTTAGTTCCTTAATCTTGTATACAGAATTACAGACTAAATCATATAGACTCCGCATCATAAAACATTTACCGGCCCCATAAAACTGATAATACCTACATTAAGGTGCGTTCAAACTAAAAGAGCATTCGCTGTTCTAACCTCTCACTCTACGAAATTCGATCGGTACACAAAACGTGATTGGTTGATTTCGTAGAACGGGCGCTAGAACAGCGAATGCTCTTTTGGTTTAAACGCACCTTAAGAGACTTGTCGCGCGAGCTTCGCGATAGCAGTGGCACAAAATATAAATTTTGTGGCAATGGTCGATACAGAGAATTATAAATGCTGCCATCATCCTCGGTAAAATGCCACATGGGCCAATCTTCAATACAGGTGAGGTTAGTTAGGTTAAATTTATGTATGGTATAAAAATTGTAAAGATTTATAATTAATGTTATTGAACTACTAAAATAAATTAGTACCTAGTTCGTCGTGCACAATATTGAAATATTTAGCAAATTAAATATTTTATTTTATAATTTTGCTCTTGTTATTTTGAAATTACATACTAGTCTGCATTATGCACATACCTACCACATTTTTAGCTCTCATAAGTCCAAACACTTGATTGAAGGGCCAATCAACTTTTCGATCGACAGAATTTTTGTCTGCTTCGTTTCTTTTCATGAAATTTATGCCGAAGTTTCTAAACGGCTCAATGTTATACTTCGTCCTTTGTATAAGGTATCGTGCCTCCTTCAAATGACAATGTATCACACTGTAACGAATAGAAACTTCGGCAAAAATGATGCCACCAAAATTAGGCGGTTGAAACGCTCAGATATTCACCCTTGTTTGCTATTGTGCCTTCTGTTCACCATCTAGTTAGTAAGGTATCTATTAATCTAGTATAAACATTAAGGAGCCTAGCTAAATAGCAGGCTTGCTTTAGTACATTGGGCGCCTGGAAGGGCAAGCAAAGTACCTATCCAAGCTTATAAACTTAATTTTAAGGCCTTTAAGAAAGGGTCGGCGTACTTAAATTAAGTCCATTCGAAGTAAGTAAATTAAATGTAGGCATTGTCGGTACAGTCCTTTTATGTGACCTTGACATTTACTTTAGTTTGATAGAAAATAATTACAATTATACTTTGGTAACAATAGGCTTGTTTGGTCACGAGTTATTGAATATCGTTTTGGATAACAGATGAGGGCAATGTACTTATATAATGCTTATTCAGCGGATAATAAAGCTGCAATTTCATTACTACTTCAATACACGTAAAAGAAGATGATTTCCCGTATTTACTGTAGAAATTCTCTCGACTGTTTCTTTCGTGGAGCTTTACCATATTGCACAATGAAATAAAAACGTACAATCGGCGGCCTAAAGGCATTATCTACTCGTATTCGTACTCGATGCGCCAAGCGACGTGGACGCATTGATGATTAATTAAATATCATATTTAATTACGAAATTAGCGCGGTCCGGCCGCTGCTTATGATTCGCCGCGATGAGTGCCTCTTCGAGTCACCCATCGTGAACGATTTTCTCGCCTTCCTGCAACAGAAGGAGAAGGTGCTGCAGGAGGGAAGAATGGATGCTGCAACCGCTGTCCAGTTTAGTTCGCGGGCATCGAGTTTCAGCGTGGATGACATCTGTGAAGCGAAGCAGGTGTTGTGCCAGTCCCTTGGGATCGTTGGCACGTATGTTCCTCACAGAAAAGGGGATGAAACCGGGAAGAAGTCCCTTTTGGATATACAGAAGATCCTTAAGGAGAACCGAGAGCGAATTCCGGAGTTTGTATCGAAGGATGCCTCTATCCTGCCGATACATGTTCCGGATAACATCGACGTTCGCTACTTGTATCAGGACATCGTGGCCCTAAAAACAAGTTTAGCAGAAGTCATTTTGAAATTTGTAGCCGCCCAAGTCACTATTGCCGAGCTACGTGACGAAGTTGATAGTTTACGGAATGTCTCGACTCGGTCGACGGCATCAAATTTCAAGAGCGCTGACCGGCCCGCTACAAACGCTGAGCCTGTACGATCGCGTGCTGCTGACGCTGCTCCATGTGTCGCGGCCGCCGCCCCGCCGCCCGCGCGCCCCCCCGCGCGTGCCGCCGCCTGTTGCGAAGTCACGTCGGCGTAACTACGCTGACGTCGCCGGTCAGCCTGTCGCCGCTAACCGGGCCACCTTGCCTCCTGAGGGAACGGGTCCCCAATAAGGGCAAGGCCTCCGGCATCTTTGTGGACAAGGAGGGATTCACATTGGTGAAACGGAAGAGCAGGGTGCGCAGGGCGCCTCGAAAAACTCTGTGTGGCACTGCCGAGACGGTTAATTCCGGTCTTCCGGTTGCAACACCGAGTAGGGCGCTCTACGTGTCGCGCCTGCATTACTCCGCCGTGCCCAACGATGTGGTGGAGTACGTCCGCCGGAAGACGGGTTACTCGCTGAGGGTGCAACAGCTGCGGTCGCGCCACTACGTGCACTTCAGCTCGTTCGTGGTGCGCGTGCCGCGCCCGCTGCAGGATACCATCGCGAGTGCAGACTTCTGGCCGAAGGGGCGTCGTGTTTCGGCAGTTCCGAGGCAATCTGCCGAATCCTACGCCGGATCAGACGACGCAACGGGGCCACGTCGTTTCGTCGCCTAAATCAAACTAGTTTAAAGTTGTTTTTATATTTTTGTGTTTTTTGTAGTTCACAGTGCCTTGGTGTTTAACTGTTATGCTGTGTAACTTACTTGAATAATAAAATAAAAAAAAAA
>JALPQI010000487.1:0-30904 GCA_025490895.1 Thaumatotibia leucotreta | reverse complement strand
GCAAGGTGTTACAGAGAAACAAAACACTAGCCCTGTTGGCACATCATTATTTTTGTTGAGAGAGGAAGACTTGTGATTAAACTTAATGGTAAAGACTAAATTGCGTATAACTTAGCTGAAAGTAACTCTATACGAGTACTTAGTTGCGCAGCAGAGAAGAATGCAAAAACTTTGCCTTGTCTGATGAATTACATATTAGTAAAATACATAAAATCTAAATCAAAATTAATAATTAGAATGAAGTAGATATCTTCAATTTACTTATTTATCATCGAAGGAACTGATTAGCAGGGGTGCCTATAAGTTATCTAAATATTTAAATCCTCAAGAGAATCAAGGTTATCTATTTAATAAGTTAGTACATGGAAATTTGATGTAAGTACCTATTGGAGCAAACTCTTTAACAATAATACTCAAAGGATATTAAATTGTAATAAACTTTTTCATCAAAAACGGATTCTTCGAAAACGGATTTTCCTTTTAAACATTTTACTAAAAGGTAGTCATATTAAATTTCATTTTCATTCAGTCTTATCTGGGCTATTTTTTCCATTTCAATATGAACGATATTCTTTAGTATCTTTCAAATTTCATGTTCATCAAAGTACACAATGGTGCTACAATTAAGTTTGTTTTCTTTCCACCAAAAGCCACCGTTTCTAAAGGAGCGGTAGCGGATAGAACACGGATCCCGGCTCGGTAATAAGTAGCTCGACCCGGAACTAGACCCCTCCTCCAGCATGGCTTCACGCTTTCCGTCCGGCGCGAGGCACGTGCGCTGCAGATTGAACCCGATTGACTCTAAATTCGACGAATACCTATTGTTCCACATTCGATATGCATTGGCTCAATCGATTCTGTAGGAATGCCTGCTCGCTCCGCATGCCGCCGATGATAGTTGCCTGAGACGCATGAGGGTTTGATTCAAGGAGTTGTTTGTGTGTGCAGATATGGTGAGGGTTTCCGGGGCCGGGGCAGCGATGGCGGTGCGTACGCGCGGCGTGACGCGCTTTAAGCGCGCTCGATGCGACGTGACGACAGATCCGAGTTTGACAAGCGCGCTATAAGCGCGTTGACAGCGCGCGGTGATTTCTAGTCATAATGTGTAAATATAATTGCGTTAAAACTTTGTAAACAGTCCCAATGTTGTGCGGCGAGGTGGCCACCGTTTTATTAAATAACTCCGTTTTCAATACTTGTTTTATTTTCTCCAAGTGTATGTTAATATTGTATAGGTAGGTTTTACTTAAATAATCCTGCACAAAATAATAGAATTTATAACTTTGACATAAAGTGCCAATGTCAAATACTAGTGCGGCGTCGAGCAGTGGTACTTTTACCTTACGTTACCTTTACAATACAAATGCGAAATAATGAATTTCGAAACGAGTGGCGATAAATTAAAAGACGACAGAAGGGAGTGTTTTAAATCGACACCAGCTACGAACTTATTTTTTGCACGTGTATTTTATGGCGATTTTCAGTACAGATGGCCCTTCAAAGTTTGTAAATGAAGTGGATTGAATCAAAATCTCATTTAATGCAAACTTTTTGCTAATGGAGTAATGATGTAGAACTATAAAGTTAGAGACGTCCGAGCACAGAGCGCTTCTGGAAACGCATTTTATTAAAAGGGTAATTGTATAAAACGTATCAGTAGGACCCGATGTAGGTACCAAATAAATAGGTTCAACGTACCTTTTGAAATACAAACAAAAGAACTCGTCGAAAATCACGCTTACCTACCGAACTTTATACTACGAGTATACTGAAAACTTATTTAGGTACGTACTAGTATTTTTAATTTTTGAGAGTCAGAGTTCTTTTTAAATGACATACAGATGTTTGGCTGAATGTAACTTTATTTGAATTACGCAAACAATAAGCTGGTTTGCTATAGGTCCGTATAGGATAAATCAAATTTAAAGGATTGTCTTGACGTTCATTTTTGGCATCAATAAATAAATTATTACTCGGAAGACTTTTTCGTGTCTGTATAAGTGATAACAGTTGTTTATCGTAAAAGGGTGACAACGGGTCGCGTCCATTTTATTTTTTTTCAAAGGAGCGCATTTGCCACGGGAGGCTATTCTGATGACCGCCCATAAAATATTCACGCAGACTGACAAATCACGTTCTGGTACGTGAGCCGGTTTTATCGTTTTAGCTGCGTACCTAGTCAAAAGCTTAATGTGTATACACTTTTTCATTGTCTGGCATGTATAAAAACTTTCATTCGGTAGTAAGTCATTATGTATCAACTGAAGAAATTTAGAGATTTTGCAACGAAATCTATTTTTTAACAAACGGTTATTATTTGTAAAGTTTCTTATATTACTAAAATGCTATGTTAGTTTTACTCATATTGCAATATTTATAAGAAGTCATTACGTTCGGCCGAGTTATTTAAGGTACGTACGTAAATATTATGCGAAAAAATATTTTTTACATTATATTATGTTTTAATCCGATTATGTTTCATTTTATGTTGTTCTTGTTTATTTCCAGGATTTAGGGCAATAGTCTTAGAAAAATCGCTTGATAATAATAAAATAGGTACCTGAATAACGTACAATAACTGCAAAAGCTTCATAATTTATAACGAAGTCAGCAATAATTCACATTAGTTCAATGGATTTACACTTTCCACCTCTAGAATGTCTTGGGAAATATCCCAACAATTGAAACCCAGAGTAACGCATTACAATGTATCTACTGAGCTAACGTCGACTCGATAGCTCGCTTTAGCCTGATCGTGCTATGAAAACTTTGACGCATGATTATTACTGTTTTGTTCTCCTGCAAAACTATTTCAATAAACACTGGGCGGTGGTGCATCCCGCCTCGTGCTAGGAAAATTTAGGAGTGTCTTTTCAAAAGGGCTTATTTCCATTCCCAGAACAAGGGTTATTTTATCAACGTTTTCATAAGAGATATAGTCTCTATTGACAAAGTGGATAAGTCTTTTTGAAAAGGTACTCCACAATTGAGGGTGGGCTATGTGAATAAAATAGGTGTGCAGTTTTAATGAAAAACGTTTTATCGAACGTTATGTCTAAATCAAAGTACCTAATTGATTCGTCGTAATTATTAATTCATGTTTACTTAATAGAGCAAATTATTTAACTACAAATAGATCGGGATGTACTCTAATATTCAGTGCCTATGTTTTAGGATTTATTAATTAAAAAGGCTATTAGGATAGAATTTTCCTGTTTTCGAACTATCATGGGACAACATTAAAGCAAAATTGGAATCTACGAAAGGATTTCGTAACATAATACATAGTAAGTGCCGTTGAAAAATATAGGTGTTTTGCGGTAATTTCCGAGTAAAAGTCGTTGCTTTAAATTTAATGGATCCCCTGCCGTTCCTCGTCACCCGATGCCCTGTCACGGTGACTTATGAACGATGATGTGTGTCGAGGATCTAAAAACCCAGAATTAGCCATTGGAAGATAACATCAATATTTTGTGTCGCACTCCCATTTTATGACGATGTCCTGGATGGGGTGAAGTGCTAACATCATAAATCGGAAATTTCAAAGAACTATCTTTGTCACACCTCCGGAAGCGCTTCACTAGGGATGATGACTGTAGTTCAAATAAACGAAGAAATTGTTACTAAAATGTAGATTGCAGTAATTTGTATACAGAGCTTTCATTAAATAAAATAACTTAAAAGATTTATGCAAGTGTGAAGTCACTTTTGTGTAGGTATTTCATAAAACTTCATAGTGGCGATCGTTTTGACAATTCGAAAAAATATGTTGATTTGACTTGCCATTCATCATGCCTATTGGAATACCGAGATAGTTACTCGAAACTGCAGCCTACGTTGGAGAACACTTTGAACACTCTCGAACGAGTTACAAACGAATACCTACTACCCAGTCTGACCAGTTTCATATTCCCCAAAAATAAAACTTCAAAATGGTAAGCCCCGTTTCTGGCTGGCTGTACCTGAAAAGTTACCTTATCTAAAATTAAATGGAACCCATAAACCCCTAAATGCTTTGTCCCACGCTTCACGCTGACCGCTGTCACTCCTCGTCACATGACGCCTGTCCGGGTGCCTGATGACGCGTGTCGAGGCGAACAACGTGAATCTAAAAAGTCGAAGAGTCACAAGAACATAACCGCCAAACAATTGTTGGGCCCCCATTTTATAACAACGTGATGAAATCATATACGCATATCAATAGTTACATAGATACAGTACATGCTTACCTACAAGTTAGTACTAGAATATACAACAGAACAGCGAATGCTCTTTTAGTTTGAACGCACATTTAAGGTGCGTTCAGACCACAAGAGCATTCGCTGTTCTAGCCTCCCACTCTACGAAATTCGATCGTTACACAAAACGTGATTGGTTGATTTCGTAGAACGGATGCTCTTTTGGTTTAAACGCACCTTTACACGAGCTACTGAAAACCTTGAACGGGGTTATTTGGTAGGTTATAACAACTTTTATAATGGAGCTAACTCAGAAATCTCAAAAATATTTTTGGATCTTTCATACATAATGTCGTGATCGATCGGTCAAAATGTTTGAAAAAGACAATTTTTTTTTAGATTTCATGATTGGCCCCATAGTAAAAGTTGTTCAGTAGTTATAGCCTACCAAATAACCCCGTTCAATGTTTTTCAGTGGCTCGTGTCACATCCTGTATTATGGCACTTTATCATAGTTACTAATACATAAATGATTACCATTCTGTTACTCTGTTCCATACTCGAAATAATAATTATGTTATATGCCTACTGGCTAGGACTAATAACCCAGCTATAAGAGCGGCCAGGGTGCTCAAAAATATCTGAACAGTGAACACGCACTCTAAAGCCATGACAATAGAGGCCTGCTCAGTTTGTGAGCGCCCTAGCCGCTACAATATATCTGATGTCGACTGTACCTCTAAAAAGTTTTATCCAAGTTTGCCCAGTTTCTCAGTCCCACCAATTCAGAAAGCAGAAATGATGTATGTACCGCAGTAAGTACATTTGAGTAGTTCGGTAGTTGATTTTTAGAAGGTTGGTACTATAATGTGTACCGGTACGCCTACCTACCGACATAGGTTAAAAAATGACATATTTTACCTAGTAGGTAATCGATCTCAAAGATGTTTAGTAACGCTAAGGCACTGGTCTCACCGCGAGCTACTAAGCTATGAACTATCGGCTATAAACACAAACAAAAGATACGCACTCCCGTGTAAAAAAAGAGACACGGCGATACTCGCCCGGCAGTGATAGCTGATAGCCGGGCGAGTACGTATATCACCGTGTCACTTTTATTAGCTCAGTAGCTCGCGGTGAGACATTGTCAAAAAGATATTCATAAAAAAAAATTGACGAATACCTAAAATCTAGGTAGATAGTTTGGTTCAGTAGCATTCGTCAATAAAACGAGTAAGGTTCTGTTATCATCTCATTAACTTCTGTGGTGTTCCTTTCCTGTTCTTGATACAGCGCTACTTCCGAAGTCGTCGTATTTTAATGGTGCAAATATTAATAAGAAATGGGAACCATAAAATCCTTAATGTTGTGTCATAAGCTTCAGGTGACCGCTCGTCAACCCTGTCACCGAGGTAACTAATGGCGCCTGTCGAGGCAGATAACAAGAAACAAGAGCCGAGTCACAGGATAAATAAATCCGCGAACAGAATTTTCTCTTAGGAAACTGAATTTTGATAGTAATCTGGTGAATATTCAGCGTTGTTAGGCCGCTTTTATTCCGTCTTTATCATCGCATAAAGTATTGTTGGAAGAGATGACCCAGATAATATTTGTAAACGTCATTCAATACGAATACTAATTGCTAGTCAAGTCAAGGACGAGATCCAACAACATTGCATTGATTTAATGCCATATTGTGGCGATTCGTCCTTCCGTCGCGGTAAAAATGGAGGGACGAAAATGAACCCGAGTGCTTAAACCTCTCTTCGTAGAATTACCCAACCTCATAAGGTAATATTCTTTTCCTACATAATTCGCGACATAATAAAATAAATTATGAAACTGTACCTACATATCTGAGCCATTGCAAACCTAATGTAAAGAAACAATAGGGTAATATAATATTGACTTTACAAGGAAATAAAAGGTGTAATAAAATAGAGACGTTCTATTTAAATACACAATAATTAAGATTTTACTACTGTTTCCTGATACTTAGGAAAATAAATGAAGATGAACATATTTAATTGTGACTTATGAGCCAGTTTAACAAGGCATAATTATAATATTTGGATACAAAAAATACTCGCAATACTTGAATTTTCAAAGTACTCGTATTGACATTATTTGTGTTGGAATAATAGAGGCATACAAAGTCTCTATTGTACATAATACATTTTCTGCCCTCCGGCCGGCAAACAGCACATTGCCGGCCGCTGCGCTAAACTAAGTTGCCGCCTGTCGGCTCCGTTGAGCAGAAAAATAGTATACACACCTCGGCCGTTAAACGGGAAAGCCTCGGACCACATGTTTGTCGGTACAACAATTACACGTCATCCGAGACATTTGCCGCTTAAACGGCCTTGGCATGTAATCTACTAAACTTAGAAATCCGTTATGTTTTGTAGAAATGGTCCATATTTCAACACGATTAATTATTAGGTCCTTTGGCGATCTTTACTGCCAAAGCTTATTTATAATATAATAACGGCCGGCGAATATCTCTGTTTTGCTTTATGAGGACGTTTAAAAGAGATTAAAATTGTCGAAAATTGAATAAAATGAACACTGAAAAACAAAAGATACCCTTTTGACGCTTATTTGTATAAATAACGTCGTTGGTGGCAGTTACGAGGGCTGCCTTTTAAGTCGTGTCGTTTGCCAACCTCCCGCGATTTAAAAAAAATAACCATATGGCATTTTCATCCTTTTGAATTTAGAACTCGAAAACAAAAAAATGTTTTCAAATTGGTCGAATAGTTTTATTACAGCGTCTATTCAAAGGTGACAAGTCGGTTGTAAAAATGGAAATAACTAAGGAAAATTTGCATGCGATTATTTTCTACAACTTTAAAATTAGGGGATTATCGCGACTTCAGTGTTTTGAGGAGATCACTTCTGTGTTTAGTGATGCAGCACCGTGTCTTAGGACTGTAGAACGCTGGTATTTACAATTTCAACGTGGGCAGTCTAGCCTCAGTGACAAGCCCCGTAAAGGTCGTCCAAAAACCACCATGACGCAAGAGAATATCGAAGCCGTGCGGCAGCTAGTACTCGAAGATCGTCATGTGACCTACCGTGATGAAATAGAGGCGTCCGTGGGCATTTCAGGGACCACTATCCAAAAAAACCTGCACGAAGAACTTGGCGTAAGAAAATTGATCTCTCGTTGGATACCACATTTGCTTAGCGACGACCAAAAAGCTGCTCGTGTTAGTTGGTGTTGCAAAACTCTGCAGCGATTCAGCCGAGGCGAGTCAAAACATGTTTATGATATGGTTAGTGGTGACGAGTCTTGGAGCTTACGATCCAGATTCTAAACAGCAGTCAACTGTTTGGGTCTTTCAGGATGAGCCAAAACCGACTTAAGTCATACGCTCACTTCAAAAAAAATGGTGGCCTCGTTTGTGGCAAAGGGTGGTCACGTCGCCACTATTGTACTAGAAGATCGCAAGACGGTTACCGCTGACTGGTATACCACAGTTTGTTTGCCGCAAGTCATAACAGAATTTCGAAAAAACAACTCGACGCGTCGTATGATACTGCATCATGACAATGCAAGTTCGCACACTGCCCGCCAAATAAAGATGTTTTTGAGCGACCAAAATGTGGAAATTTTAGATCACCCACCTTACAGCTCTGACTTAAGCCCTAACGATTTTTTTACGTTCCCCAAAATTAAGCAAAGTCTTCGTGGTCAACGCTTCAGCTCACCTGAAGAAGCTGTTGACGCTTACAAATCGGCCATTTTATCGCTTAGAAATAGGCCCCATTTCGGAGTGGAATAAATGTTTTATAAACTGGTTTGAACGCATGCAAAAGTGTATTAAACATCGCGGGGAATTCTCCGAAAAACAATAAACGGTAATAATCTATAAAATTGTCTATACTTATTTCAAACGATACAACTTAAAAGGCAACCTACGTATATGATGATTAACAATGTGTACCTACGTGTATTGCACTGATAGTCATTAAGAGAATATAATTCATTCGAATGTTCACCAATACGGATTACCCATATTATTTTGATTTGATATCATTTTTTATTTACATAAGGTCAGTGTGGGTAAGTCTTATTTTATTTGTAAGGAAAGTCCGTCATATGCGACTTATATTCAATCAGTCAGAAATCAGTTGGTAGACGGACTTTTCCGATAGACGCTCTTACCCTCATTGACCGTGTAGCATGTAGCAGGAGTAAAAAACTTTTTGAGACGGCCACGTTGTTTGTCACACCAAATTTCACTAAGGAAACAACTAAGGAATCGTGAAAACTCAAGGAATCTTGATACTGAACTATCAATTAAGGAACAATTCACATGAGTTATTTATGAAATTAGGAAAAAAAAATCGCTATTTTTTGGTTGTCTCCATAGTAAAAGTTGCTCAGAGTGACAGTCCAGAGTACCTACACTGTTCACTCCTGCTCCATGGCCCAAAAATCGCCCTGTATATGCGAAATAAATAAACTTGACATAAGAGTTTGCACTAATACGACGCGCGCAAGATGTCTTTTACCAGTATACTTAGCCAAGTTGCCAATCGCCAACGCTTAACACATCATCACATCATCAGCCTATAATAGTCCACTGCTGGACGTAGGCCTCTCCTATTAACTATGCGTATCTATACGCATTGGGAGGTAAATGCCCATAATCGCCACGCTGGGCAAGCGGATTGGCAATCGCTGTAATGTGCCCACTATGATGACGCTGCTGCCCATCATCGATCTTGTAGAATGGTCAGTGACACTTTAATCCCTTAGTCGACTCTTACGACACCCGCAGGAGGAGTTGGGGTGGTGACAAATGTATTCTTACTGCCGTCACCACACGGCTTAACACTTTTTCATATTAGTGTGACAAAGAGAGTCAGCTGCTTTTCGTTTCCGATTGACGATTAAGCGTTAGCGATTGGCAACTTGTCTAAGCACCCTGTATATCAAATTGTCATGGTTAATACCTAATAATGGCATGTTCAGCAGCTGATATGATGATAATGATACCTACCACTGGTCATCCTTGAGTCAGGACCAGAGAGGGAGAGTGGTGGGGAGAGAGGCTGGGTCTCGCTTAATTAAGCGGATGTCGAGATGTCGCGTTCAAAAGCTTTTGATTACAAAGCCGGTTTTCATAAATTCCTTTTATTGCGATTCGACCTCCCTGTACAGGTAAACCCCCTCGTTCACTTTCATCGCCTTTCTTAATATCCGTTCAGCGGCCGTATTTTTAATGTCCCAAAGAAATTTGGGGGAATATAAAACAGATGTTTCTAATTAAACGTGGGGTTTATTTGATATCGTTATAACTGACTAGGAAATAAAGCTTGTAATTATAGGCAATGGGTTTCCAATGTTTCCATTATTGGTGCAATCAATGCTGAGTTTGACGCAGCATCGCGTAGAAAGTGTACGAAGACTTGATAATCTGCAAATAAAAAGTTATAAATATGCAAATCTTCTCAACGTTTTCTATTAATTATTACAACGTAAGAAATGGTAGGATGAAAGAAAGATTGCAATGTATCCACTAATATGCTATGAAGTAACAAAGTATAGCCTGGTATTTGAGGGGAAACGGAGAGCGAACTATTATTTAAAGGTTTACAACCAAAAAGTAACTAAAATAAATACAAAAAATAATAGTTTATTTATTACGAGTATATTATTATCAACTAGAAGACCCTTATTCATAAACGTCTCTTACTTTATCAGGCTTAATAATATCGTTTGTCCCTTTCGGTCTAATAGACATATTGATATCTTATCAGCTTAGCTAAGTCAGGAGTCGTTGATAGATAAGGGGGTTAATATCTAACTAGAAGTAAGTGAATCATATCATAAGCAAGTTTTTGAAAATTACCGTGACGAAGGTCTCAAGCGAAAGGGGGATGAACAGCGCAGCGGGGCGAAGAGGACGGCGGGCTGCGCCGGCGCTGCAACATATCACAAAGGGCAGGGCGCGCCGAACGTCTCTTCCGACACCATCGGGCCCGACCCATTGCATGCTGTACACTGCATCGCTCACTTGTGCACTCTGTCATAGACAAATGTGTTGGAACATAGAGTTCTTATATGTGACCGATATAAACTAGCTGGTTAGAATAATAAAACTAATGTCAATGTTTGTTTACCTAGTCGCTCTGTCACGTTAGTTTATTACTTCAGTCTGCTTCAGTGCACAATATAACTCGGAACAGTTTTCTGGTATTTCATTTACGGAACCTCCAACATGGTAGCAGAGCGTGGTTATTACCAGATTCCAGAAAAAAGTGCGCGTGTGATTTCGATACAAATATTTTCAAAATTTATTCGCATGAAAACAAAAGATGGCATCTGCCAGTCAGAATGTTTCGATCGAAAAATTATCCGGAATTCAAAATTATAATTCATGGAAATTCGTCATGCGGATGGTGCTTATTCACGACGATCTTTGGGATTGTGTGGGAAAGCGTGAAAATAATGAAATCGACGAAAAGAAGCAGGAGAAGGCGCTCGCGAAAATCGCCTTAAACGTACAGCCTTGTGTGTTTCCACTGATTCGAAACGCCAAGACTGCTCGCGAGGCATGGGACAACCTGCAGAAGGCGTACGAGGACAGAGGCTTGTGTAGACGACTCGGATTGCTTCGTACATTATTCGCTACAAAATTAAGCGAATGTGTGAGTATGGAGGCATACGTGAACAAAGTGTTGGATTCATCGCAACAACTGAGCGACATCGGAGCGGCTTTGGAAGACGACTTCGTAGCCGTAATTTTGCTCAGCGGTTTGACAAGCGATTATGATCCGTTGATTATGGCTCTAGAAAATTCGAACACGTCACTGTCAAGCGAAACTGTCAAATCAAAATTGCTTCAAGAAAATGCACGTCGTGATGAGAAAACCGAAGATACGACTGCTTTAGTTGCTCGAAAGACACGAAAACCAAATAAGTGCTTCAAATGCAAGAAGACTGGACATTTTATGAAGGATTGTCCTGAAAAGTCTGACGGCAAGAAGAGTGGCCGTAAAGGCTCGGCGCTCCTCACGGCGTTGACCGCAGGTATCAAGCGCGACGTTTGGTACGTAGACAGCGGCTCATCCTGTCATTTATGCAATGACCGCACATTTTTATCGGATTTTTCGAACGAGAAACCGAAGAAAGTGTACATTGCCAATGGCGAAGCTCTAATGACGGCTGGACGAGGTACGGCGCAGGTTGTGTTCAAGGACAATAGCGTAAGAATGATAAGTAATGTGTACTTAGTTCCTAAATTGTCTACAAATTTGTTATCTGTAAGTGCCATGGTCAATAAGGGTTACAAAGTTGTGTTTTGTTCTGGTGTGTGTACAATCACCGAAAATGGGGAGGTTTTAGCTACTGCAACCGAGAGAGATGGTGTTTATCAACTTGATGCCATTGAAACCGTGTCTGTTTTGTGTAGCGAACCATCCTCGCAGGCTATGTGTTCGTCTTTGTCTGTAGATACAGGTGACAGCGAAGCGGCGTCAGAGTGTCAACTGAAGGATGACAGTCGTCCTGTTGAACACGTCAAGCAAGCGCAGGCCCAAGCACCAGCGAAGCAGTTAACGCAACAAGTTTGGCATCGACGTCTGGCGCATCTAAACACCCGAAGCATGGAGTTATTGCGAAAAGGTATGGCTACTGGGATTTCTTATGATAACAATAACTTTCAGTCTTGTGTTTCCTGTGTTGTAGGTAAACAGACTAGGTTACCATTTCCAAAGAAATCTGTATCCAGGGCAAATGACATACTTGGGTTGATTCACAGCGATATTGCGGGACCACTTCCGTGTCCGTCCATGGGTGGGAAAAGATATTTCCTGACGTTCATCGATGATCTGTCACGAAAAACTTTCGTTTATTTCCTTAAGAGGAAGGATGAGGTTTTCGAGATTTTCAAAGAATTTAAAACTCTTGTAGAAAACCAAACCAATAAGAAAATAAAAGTTTTGCGAAGTGACAATGGTGGTGAATATGTCAATTCTAATTTTCAGAAATTCCTGAAGAAGCATGGAATACGACATCAGACCACAGTACCAAGGTCTTCAGCGCAGAACGGTGTCGCGGAGCGGGCGAACAGAACCATCATGGACAAAGCCAGGTGCATGCTTCAGGAAGCAGGTCTGAAGAAGGAATTCTGGGCAGAAGCCGTTAACACCGCAGTCTACCTGAAGAATCGTTCTCCAACTAAGGCTGTGATGGGCAGTACACCAGAAGAGAAATGGACAGGTAAAAAGGAAAACCTTAGTCACCTACGCATTTTTGGTTGTCAAGCTTATGCTCTTCAGCACAAACGGGATAAATTGGATCCTAAGAGTAAAAAACATATTTTTGTTGGATACTGTGACGAAACAAAAGGTTACAGATTGATTGATCCGACCAACCCGAAAAATGTCATAAAAGCAAGAAACGTAATTTTTCTAGAACATGCTTTTTGGAATGACATATCATCTGATGAATGTGACAGTTCACGTTACAATCTCGTTGATCTGGCTAGCAACGATAAAACTGTCAATGATGATGCTCAAGTGCAACCGATGTTACCCACAGAGCCCGCAGAAACATCTACAGAAGACTGTCAAGATAATACTGTCATTACGGTAGATGATTCTGAGAGCAGTACTGAGACCCCAGATGACTCAGCGGATGAAACGTACATTCCAGGAGATTCGACACTGGAAGACTGCGAGAACTCTACAGAGGAATCCAGCGAGTTTGAGTCTGCGAGCGTAGCGCGCACTGCGTGCAGTGACAGCGGGGACCCTCAGACAGTTCGTGAGGCACTGAATGGCCCGGAAGCTAAGGAGTGGAAAGCTGCGATGGCGGAAGAGTATAAATCCTTCATCGATAACAAATGTTGGACTCTGACTAATCGCGATTCGAAGCAACGGCCAGTTAAGTGCAAGTGGATCTTTAAAAGGAAACTTGGCCTGAATGGGGAAATTTTAAGGTATAAAGCACGCCTTGTTGCAAAAGGTTACACGCAGAAATACGGTATAGATTACGAAGAAACGTTCTCTCCCGTAGTACGATATTCTACTATACGTACGTTGCTCGCTTTAGCTGCGGAACATAATATGAATATCGAACATCTGGATGTGAAAACGGCATTTTTAAATGGAGATTTAAAAGAAACCGTTTTTATGGAACAGCCAGAAGGCTATAAAATAAAAGGCCAAGAAGATAAAGTTTACAAGTTAAATAAGGCCATATACGGACTGAAGCAAGCTTCGAAGTCTTGGTATGATAAGATAAATGGCGTTTTAACAAATAAAATGAAATTCAAGCGATTATCTTCTGAACCTTGTGTTTATGTCAAGTCGAGTGGAAAATCTATGATTATAATTGCGCTCTACGTTGATGATATAATGCTATTTTCTTCAGCTGATTGCCAAGATACGGCGAAAATCAAAGAGGAACTGAAGAAGGCCTTCGAAATAAAAGATTTAGGGCCAGCACATCACATTCTCGGAATGAGGCTTTGTAGACAGAATAACGAAATAACTCTAGACCAGTCGAGTTACATTAAGAATGTGCTAGAACGATTTCAAATGTCGGACTGCAAATCTGCGCGAACACCTATGGAAACAGGACTGAAGCTCGTGAAGTCAACTAAGAAGGACTGTACTTACGACTACAAAGGCCTGATAGGCTGTCTCATGTACATAGCAGTGTGTACGCGGCCGGATATTGCACATGCTGTCAGCTCACTCAGCCAGTTCAACGATGCTTACGACGAGACTCACTGGAAGGCGGCAAAGCGCGTTCTTCGCTATCTTAAAGGTACGCTTAATTATTCTTTAACTTTTCAGAAGTCAAGTTTGAATATTCTCGCGTATGCGGACGCTGATTATGCGTCGAATGAGGTCGACCGTCGATCTTATACCGGTTTCGTTTTTAAAATTGGCAATTCTACCGTCTCTTGGGAGAGTAGAAAGCAGAAAACAGTGGCTCTTTCCAGCTGCGAAGCGGAGTATATGTGTCTGTCAGATGCTTGTAAAGAGGCTCTTTTTCTGCGAAAGTTTCTGTTCGAAATTTACGGGGTACAGTACAAGATAACTTTGCACAATGACAATCAGTCAGCACTGAAGTTGTGCACTAATTCTATGTACCACGCCAGAACAAAACACATCGATGTCAGACATCATTTCATCAGGGAAATCGTTGAAGAAGGTACGGTTACCTTAAAGTATCTTTCCACTGACCAAATGATCGCTGACGTGTTAACGAAACCTTTGACTAAAGAAAAACACGATAAGTTCGTTTCCCATTTATTTATTGCACTAAATAAGTGAGGTCTTGGATTTTAAGTAATGTACTTGCAGAAGTATAGATTATTTTGGATCCGTGTCATATATGTTTTGAATGTTTTCTTTACTATTTATATGTGACGGATACTTTGATAATTTTATACTTTTGCTAATGTTTTTGCTGTAGATAGTTTTTATTCCTTAGGGCAGCAGATGTGTCATTGCTTTATATATATCCTTATTGTGTTTATTGTTGTGTGACTATGTAAATATTTGTAGTTTATATTGGATCAAGGGCCAGTGTTGGAACATAGAGTTCTTATATGTGACCGATATAAACTAGCTGGTTAGAATAATAAAACTAATGTCAATGTTTGTTTACCTAGTCGCTCTGTCACGTTAGTTTATTACTTCAGTCTGCTTCAGTGCACAATATAACTCGGAACAGTTTTCTGGTATTTCATTTACGGAACCTCCAACAAAATGTCGAGAATAATAATAGGTAATAATAGCCATTTATTCAAGGCAATTTTTCTTAAAACTAATTTAACATAGTGTTTTTAATATTACTCCATCTATTTAGAAAAAGTTATAAATGGAATTTTACTCGCACTTTCGATATCAGTTAGAAGTTTTCTGGTATCTGCTATATTTTCGGAATTATGGCCTGGCAACACTTAATGATTACACCCTGTATTGTATAGGGTAAATCTAAAAATATATATATAGGTACCTACAGAAATTGATCGTCCGCGCGGTACCAATATTGCAAAATTGATTCTAAAATGAAATTCAAATCTAGAGATAGAGTGAGGAACCCAATTGTCATGTTTTGACGACAAAAGGGACTTAATTAGGCAGACTACGTGGTGACAGTGTGCTAGCGACCACGGGCGCGACATCATTCCCAAAATCTTATAACAACCGTCTTCATGTATTTATAGTATATGCATACCTCTACAGCGACCTCGTTGCCATAATAACAGTAAAGGAAGAGCTCGGTGAGAATGCACATTAGAAACATCAGCATGGATACAAATTCCAAAGACGCGATACTTAGCTGCGAATAAAACAGACGTTCATTTAATAACACATAAGTATGTCAAAAGGTAGAATCCACGTAAACAAATTTAATTATGTTCAAAATGATTTAACCGAACTTACGCCAACTATCTTATACGCCGCCATACAAAGAATCCATCCGCCAATGGCAAACTGTAATAGGACTGCACCACCAAAAACGGCTTGCAGCTCTCGTGACATGCTGTAATTATGTGCAATTCACTAAAAATAATGTTCTGCAAAAATAGTTATCACATAGGTCCATCGAAAAGGCAACGCCTCTGACGCCTTTAAAATAGAGGCGTGCTCAGATATTTGTGAGCAGCCTGGCCGCTCAGATATATTTGACGGCGGCTGTACTATAGAGTGTAATTTATTTAATAAGATACAGAGTAGGGTGGCCAAAAAAAAAACATTTATTTTATTTTCCCATGGGGCACCCCCTTATTTTGTTACACCTGTTACGTTGACAAATTATACCAAGTTTCATAATTTTATTTAAACTACAAAGAGGTGCTCAACGCCTTTGATGTTTTCTTATGTTATATGGAATGTAAAAAAAAAATACTGTATCTTAACTTTTTATTTTAGTTATTGCTTCTAGACTGTTTAAACATAGGATTTTTAAGTAACAAAGTAGAAGTTACTAATTTTTGTTTCTATTTTGTAAGCTTATTTGAATCTTCGTCAAAAAGTCAACCGAATCAATAATTTATAAACAATAATAATAAATTATAAATATTAGATGTCATATACCAAAGAAAAACAACCAAGATCACCTATGTCCGAGGTGGGGATCGAACCCACGTACTCAGCTTTCGCGGCTGATGCCTGTACCCCTCGGCCACTCGGTCTTAGCAACCACCGGTCAAATTTCTCGGGTATATGCAATCGCTTACAAGGCTAGGCGCCTTTGACCATTCTCTGAGGGTAAGCAATACATGCCTGCACCTCCTATTTAGAATACTTTACAGTTTTCTAGAATAGCTAGAGAGAACTGGTGCGAAAGCTGAGTACGTGGGTTCGATCCCCACCTCGGACATAGGTGATCTTGGTTGTTTTTCTTTGGTATATGACATCTAATATTTATAATTTATATAGTATTAAGTAGTGTGACTACTGGAGAAAAATTAAAAGTACAAATCAAAATATTTAGTTAATAAATAATTTGATTTGTAGTTTCGCAATATGTTCAATAGATGGCAGCACCAGTTCTCTCTAGCTATTCTAGAAAACTGTAAAGTATTCTAAATAGGAGGTGCAGGCATGTATTGCTTACCCTCAGAGAATGGTCAAAGGCGCCTAGCCTTGTAAGCGATTGCATATACCCGAGAAATTTGACCGGTGGTTGCTAAGACCGAGTGGCCGAGGGGTACAGGCATCAGCCGCGAAAGCTGAGTACGTGGGTTCGATCCCCACCTCGGACATAGGTGATCTTGGTTGTTTTTCTTTGGTATATGACATCTAATATTTATAATTTATATAGTATTAAGTAGTGTGACTACTGGAGAAAAATTAAAAGTACAAATCAAAATATTTAGTTAATAAATAATTTGTTTTGTAGTTTCGCAATATGTTCAATAGATGGCAGCACCAGTTCTCTCTAGCTATTCTAGAAAACTGTAAAGTATTCTAAATAGGAGGTGCAGGCATGTATTGCTTACCCTCAGAGAATGGTCAAAGGCGCCTAGCCTTGTAAGCGATTGCATATACCCGAGAAATTTGACCGGTGGTTGCTAAGACCGAGTGGCCGTGGGGTACAGGCATCAGCCGCGAAAGCTGAGTACGTGGGTTCGATCCCCACCTCGGACATAGGTGATCTTGGTTGTTTTTCTTTGGTATATGACATCTAATATTTATAATTTATATAGTATTAAGTAGTGTGACTACTGGAGAAAAATTAAAAGTACAAATCAAAATATTTAGTTAATAAATAATTTGATTTGTAGTTTCGCAATATGTTCAATAATAATAAATGTATTTTTGACCTTCATGACTTTAAAATCCCGTTTTGAAACAGTATTAAAGCAATTCGGCTGCTCCAAGGAGAAAATAATTAAGTCGTTTCTTACGAAAAAAAATTTTTTTGGTTTTTATTTTTCCTCGACCTAAGCCGCATATTTTCATGTTTTTGTATTATTTTTATATGGCATAGTTCTTCAGTTATTTGCGAAAAACGAATTCAAGCAAGTCAAAACGATATCAAGAACCATGCTATATTCAAGTATGTGGGACCTAACTACGTTGAAATCAAGCAAGTACAATTGATTTTACTTATTTCTTCCTTGGTCGTGACACATAATTGTTTTCATCATTGCCCTTTTAATAAAATTACAACAAAGTATCCGAACTTACTTGAATTGAACATGGTTAGACAGACAACTTACTTGTTTTCACCATAGGTAACATAATGTTGATAAGACAAAACTTAGATTATTTTGCTGAGAAATGTGTAGATACCCTACCTATTTACATTATAAATTATTCATTAATTTGTATAATCCATGTACAGCAAATTATCTCCGAAAATGCGTTATCTTAGCCAAGATATAGGATTCAATAAACTGTGTCTAGATTTCAAAGAGCGTAACCCAACGTTAGCATGCTGTAAGGAGATTTTTCGTTTGACACTAAAAGAGAGGCAAATTACATTAAGGAGACCTAAAAATTATAAGTATTACGATTGTCTTACCATCGACTTAAGTCCCATCTTTGAAGTTACTTTGCAGAGAGAAGCTACATAAAACGAAGGCCGCTAAAGCTATTGGAGGGCGATATGCCAAAGATATAGTTGACGCCGTTTATACGTTTATTCGGAGTGAAAGCGACACTAAGAACTGAATTCTATGGCCAGATAACTGCGGTGCACAAAATATGAACTGGATTTTGGTTACTTCTTTGGTAGTTATCGTTAACTTGCGTTACGGAGTTCATGGGGACATATAGACACACTTAAATAAAATAAAAAATATTTATGACTTTCAAGATTACGAGCAATGTCTCGAAAAAAGCTTCAAAAATAACGAGGTCATTGAAGTTCAAAATGAGAACAAACATAAATGGAAGAAAAATAAGAAAGCGACATCTGCGGATCTTAAAACCTTTTTGCTAAAAAACATCGTGGAAGTTAATGAAAAATCAAAAGATATTATTTTACAAGAAATCGTTTGATGATGAGGCTTATGTTACACTAGGTTTTATTCAAAAAAAGTTTAAGGTTAACCAGCTCCCTAAGCAGAACCCGGTACAACGTGGAGTTCGATCGTCAAAAAAACGAGAAATTAGTACCGCTAATGCCAATCAATCGACAAGCATTTTGGCATGCATTGCTACAGAGTGACAATGTTGGCGATCTTATTCGTGACGAAGCATTGATGCAAGATGTTTAACATGTGACAATGGCTGTACAATGATTATTAAATACATATTTAGTTAAAATGCAAGTTGTTGTATACTTACTTCTAGCGATATTTTGCATTAGACTAAATCTACAGTAGTTTTTACTTTAATTTATTACTCTACAAAAGACAAAACACAAGGTAGACTTATTTAAAAACAACTAAGTACAGTTACTTGATTTCACCAAGTGATTGTTATGTCTGTTCTTGTCAAATTACCAGGCAAAAAAACATTCTCTGCCGCCTTTCCTATACGGATAAAGTTACATCAATAAAATAAATATATGTTATAAAATCAAAACTCAGAAATCCCTGATTTTTTCATTTATTTCGATACGTTTTTTACTTACCGAGAAAATAATTATTAAAGTTAAAATCAGTTTTTTGGCTCCTCTGTAAAATTTGCTAAAACCTACTTACTTGTTTTTACTTTGGAGCAGCCGAATTACTGACATAAAAATCATAAATTTAATATAAAATATTTATTAATTTTGGGATTCCTAATATATAATATTTTTCAAAGGCATTGAGCACCGCTTTGGAGTTGAGATAAAATTACGAAACTTGGTATATTTTATCAACGTAATAGATGTTACAAAATAAGAGGGTGTCCCATTAAAAAATATATATTATTTTTTTTTCCATACAAACGTGGGCTACCGTAATACAGAGGTATAAAACAAAGAAACCAGCTTACTCGCAGATCTTATGGTGGTGCGTAATACAACGGACGAGGAGAGATGCCGCAGCTTTATCTAATTGCTCCCCAGTTTCACTTGCCCGTTCTTTTGCTCTTTCTGCCAACGATTCAAAGTCCATTCTGAAAACGTTCTAGAGTTCAGGAGGGCTACTACGATTTACTAATGCCATTCAGTTTAGGCCCTTAACAAGCCTGCTACCTACCGCGTACACCGAAGTTCGTGAATTTCGGGGATTTGTCTCTGTTACTCCAACAAAGGCGTCATTAGAATGACAGAGAATAATCCTGTAGATTTTGAAATTGGCGGTAGGTCTGCCAAAAACTGATAAACGGAACCTTAACTGAATTGCATTTAAGAGATCATAGTATTATTTATGAACAACTTCCGTGACGAAATATTTCTACTTACTTCAATATGGTAAGCTGCGTCTTGCACTGTCCAAGTACAGTGGCGATGAAGGCATCCATAGTGGTATTAGCAATCCCGACCAAAGAGGTAACGTAATGCGTGTACAGAAGAACAACGAGAAACTCAGGCCATGAGTAATAGGCAAAGGGTACCCATAAAGCAAATATGACGTTTGCGCCACCCAAGCGAGCCATGAGTGGGAAAATCGTCCACAAAGCGCAGGTTAGCGCTGCGGTTCCTGCATACGCCGCTCCTAGACGTGACATTCTTTGAGCTCTATCTATCAGTAGAGTTTTCCTTGAAGCCTCATGAGGATTGTATGCTGCGTCTGCAACACGAACACGATTTGTGTATCGTAATAGTACATTGTGTTTATTAAGGGAGGTAAATGAGAAATTGTGAAAGCGCGGGCTTTACTTCACACGAGTTCATAATTCTTGTACCGCCCGTGGCATATGAACAATGTTTTTATCATACCTGTGAGGAAGAGAAGGATATAAAAAATATTTTTTCACAAAACTACTCTAAATTAGTGATAATCATTTCTGAAAATTAAGCATGACTCAAATCGAACAAAGGACCAGGTGAGTTATGCCGGCCCGGTACTTCAATTATAAATATTTTTTACAATAATTCCTACTGTGACGTAATGTTGTATGAAAATCTTTTACTGCCCATGGGTATCATGACGCATCTACGGCGCTCATCGCCTACGCGCATTGACGCACTTACCGAACAGGTGTGATGAAAAACAAATTTGCGCACGACGAAGAGTTCTTGTGAGCGATCTTACCGTCAAAGCCTTGCACGAGTTTGGCAATCCGGGAAGCGCGTGCCATGAAGATGATCTGCTTGGCAATTGACGTCACATGGCAAAGTAGGAGGAACATCACACGCGCTAGTGTGTCCATGTCTCCGCGTTCCTACAAATATTTATTTGTTTTAATTGCATCTTTATAAATACAAGTTATTAAAATTGATATTCGTACAGTTTTTAAGGCTTCGTCCATGACATCGTATTGATGACTAATGATTGTGTCAAAATCAAATGCTTGATAATTTTGATATTCTAAAATAATTGCCTAGGCACGTGGTGTGTCAAAACAGCTAAAATTTTAACTGCAGCTACTGCATTGTACTGTTCATTAGTTTATTACGAGTATCAAGGGAGGCAATTTTCAAATATGATAGAACCTTGTAACGAGAAGGAAATTTATTAATTTACAATTATTGTACAGTCGAAAATAGTCAAGAGTTATGTGACTTCAAAGTGTGTATACCTTTCATACTAATTTATCACTGTAACAATCAATAATTATGAATGTCGCTAGAAATTCATACTATTGTCACAATGATAAAGTTTGAAATGATACTGACATCAATGTCATTGACTACACATGGGTGAGGCTAATTACAATACCTGATAAGCATAAATGAGCTCCTGAACCAGATAAGTGGTGGTGACCGCAAGGGCGAATCCGCAGTAAGCGTCATGGGCTGCGCGCACGATCCGATTACACACGGAGGGTGGGGGGTCTCCAGCCCCCGCGGGGTGCAGCCGGCAGAACCCGCACCATCTTAGTGTGCGCAGGAGTGACACCACAGAGGCGCCCGCAAGCGTCGCGCTTTTAGGTCGCGTCCACACTCTGTTTTGATGAAATGTAAATAAATGTGTAACTAATTAGCAGAGATCGGACAAATCTGCGTCATTGTTCGCAATAATATGGACATGACAGCAAAGTTAATTGAATAATTATTCATGTAATAATTTTCAGTAAATTACCTATTCGACACCGGTATCTGTAAAAACGTTTGTAAATAGTCACGTCAAATATTCTAAATGAAAATTCTGAAAATTATTCGTTTAATTATTCATTTAATCAACTTTGGAGTCGTGTCCATATTATTGCGAACAATGACGCACATTTGTCCGATCTCTGCTAATTAGACAAAATATAACTAGAGGATTCAATGTCTATAATTATGCCTTGCTTTATATTTACTTATGTAGATGGAAAACGATTGGTGTAGATACATATTTCAAGACGCTAGGCTACGCTAGAGCTAAAGCGACCGGCGGCGAGCGAATCCATAAGATATCGGAACTCCCTCTCGCACGTATGGTTTTCCGCCCCGCTGGTGGCTAGGCCATTAGCGTATTGAAATCAAGTGTATCTACATCAATCGTTATCCATCTACAGAAGTAAAATGAAACAATAATAAAAAACAAATTATTGTCAAAGGCATTCGACATGCAATATACATAATGTGTCAATACAAATACCTTTTACCTGTTTATGTGGCCCATTTTATCTTCGAAGTTAATATTTACAAAAAACGTGCAAATAAAGACAAGAGCAATCAATCATTCTTATATCCATAAACAGTAACACTGACTAATAGTATGAGGCTGGATACTAACTACTGAACTTTTGTATGTACCTATTGGTACTACAATAAATATTATACTACTTCGATTTAAAGACTTGCATTTCGGAATAACTTTGTATAATGTACTATACCTATTTCGAATGAATTAGTATAGTCCATTTCAAATACGAAGGCCCGATGCCATTCGAAACTTTTGTCATTTACTTAATTGGTCCACTACAAATTGGCACGTGTGGTACACCGATGTATGCATATTTGCATAAAATATCACGCGACAAAAGGGCCTACCCAGGTTTCTTTTGTTATCACTGATTCTATTGATGACGCCTAATGACTTTGTTAAGTGGAATCGGGCCTTCGTATTTGAAATGGAATTTACCTACGAAATAATGTAATATGTAAATAATAATGTAATATATAAATAGTAACTAAAGTAAATAAGGTTAATATTTTTATATTTTTTCTCAAAAATACATCACACAGAGAGATCTGTGTAACACACAGAGTACAATTGAATTCTGAAATAGTGAAAATAACCAAAAATTCGAAAATATAAAAAATACTAAAATTTTTTGAGGAGCCATCTTTCGAAACGACATACCTACCCATGAGAAGGACTATTCCATACTAATGCTCAAGAAAAAAATATTGGAAAAAGTAATTATAATAAAAATGTAGTCATTGCAAGCAATATAATATATTGCTTGCAATGACTACATTTTAATAAAATATTATTTTTATGAACCTAGGTGGCCGTATACCTACATATTTACAGTAAGTAAATGGGCATCAACTTTTGATGACTATTTAAATGAGTTTTCGTATCTAAAGAACACTAACCCCCTTATTCATAAACGTCTGCTAACTTAACAAGCCGCTAATAATTGTTTGTCCCTTTTGGTCTTAACAATGTGTCCATAAGAGAAAAAGGGACAAACGATACTTAGCGGCTTGTTAAGTTAGCAGACGTTTATGAATAAGGGTGTAAATGGATATCAATAAAACTTAGGCGTCCAAAATCAAGATAAAATTTTTTCATCACACTTGCTGTCTAAGCGCGCCATTGCTTGCGCGCGCAGCGGGAGTAATAGAAAAGTGAAATTCCCTAGGGAGTAATAGAAATGTCAGTACGTCATTTAATAATATTGTCTTAAAACTTATTTTTTGATTGGCAAGTGTGATGAATAACATTTCATGCATCACGGTCGGTAAGCGGAATACTAACTCGAGTCATAAAAGCCACCCGCCTAACGGCGTCGGGCTTCTAACAATCTCGTTAGTAATTCCGTACTTACCTCCCTTGATGCACAATGTACTAATATTACTAACAAGTAGTAATAGGTATTTTTTCATTTACCCACCTCCCTTACTTAGCAGTAATAATAATAATCGTATTGTTAATTACCTCATTACGGGTTGACAAAGAGCAAGACGGCGATCAAATGAAGTAACATCGGGCAGTGATTTCCAATAGACGTAGCTGTATTACTAATGAGGTAATTACGGGCTGCGATATAATTACTCGTCCCATAGAACGACAGACACCGCCCATCCGCCCCGTTCATTATTTAAGAACATTATTACCTGTCTTTTATTTTATACACGTATCAAGAATCGTAATAGAAATTACACCACCATAGGTGTAATTTCTATTACGATTCTTAACAGCTATTTATTTGCTTCACTTGTAACGAACCGGCCGTGTGGTGACGGCAGTAAGAATACCTTTGTCACCACCCCAACTCCTGCGGGTGTCGTAAGAGTCGACAAAGGGATTTCAGTGTCACGCCATTATTTGATAAAAGATTGATGATGGGCAGCAGCGTCATCATAGTGTGCAGATTACTGCGATGCCAATCCGCTTGCCCAGCGGAATGATTATATTGGCATTTACCTCCTAATGCGTCTATACAGGGTGTTTGTTATATCATTAGCCATATTGCAATATGTGTTGGGTAAAGGCGTAAAAAAATATTTGGTAAAACAAAAATAATCCATTTTTCATTATCCTTTTTGTTATAGATTTTTTTTTAAATCCCATTATCTAACGAATGTTTGGTCACTATGATCACTTGCTTACTTTGCGTACTGCCCCATCATCTCATAACTGCCAAATCAGATTGGAAAGGGTGTTTGAGTTTGCAACTTTAATTAACCCGCATAAGGTAACTAATTCAATGCGTTATAACGTACGTATGTAACAAGTTTCCTACGCGTGGTGGGGAATGGAGGTGGAGCTTAACTTGCAGGTAAATCTCAGGAGACAGCATTATCAGTCTATCGCATACAGTACTAATAATGAGGGTATTTTGAGTTGCGCGCCGATCTGAGGGTAGTTTGACTCGAGCGCGTTTACACAAGCGCACTCCTTCTTTGTTTACAGAGTGCTGTACAAATGGCACATGGCATCTTGCGATCAGCCGAGCCAGCATAATTTGACCTCAAGAACGTAGTAACTTAAATGTTCCGTCATACAAACGCGTACTGGCTTACCTCAGATATCGATTCTAATGCACTCTCTAAGCAAATTGAATTGTTGATGACGACGAGCAGGTACAGGTAGGTATGCGCTTGGGCAGTTTTAATCAAATAACAATCGTGTGTGCATCTAGTTAGGACATTTTATTCATTGTTTAGTGCCGATGGTGGGGTGAGTGACGTCGGCTGATCGGTGCTTGTGATGAACTCCTGATTGGCTAAGACTTGACTACTCAAACCTGCTACCCTTTTGTCTGCCATCGAATCGCACGGATTGAAACAAACTTGCCTAGTGACCACAAATTATATTTTTGCCGGATAAAAAACGGAAAAAAAACTAAAAAAAAAGTGTTACTTTTTTTTTCAAAAATGTTGTGTACTGGTGATCGCGAATGACATATCCAAATTTGGCTAACGACATAACAAACACCCTGTATGCACAGTTAATAGGAGAGGCCTACGTCCAGCAGTGAACTGAGATAGGCATCAGCCTATCGTCTTCTTTGGATACATACATACATACATACATCATCAGATGTATGTATGTATGTATCCAAAGAAGAGCCACAAAAATGGTTCCTTGCCTGCGTCACAAGGAATATGACGAAAGACTTAAGGAGTTGCATTTGACAACTCTGGAACGTCGAAGGCAGCGCGGTGACCTAATTGAAACGTTCAAGATCTTGAATGGATATCACGCTGTCCCGTCACTACAGGATATGTTTGTCAGGCGTACAAATAGTAACCTGAGAGGGCACTCTTTGGCACTTGTACGCTCACCAAGTTCTAGCAACCCCAGGCTTTGTCTAACCGTGTGGTGAAAGAGTGGAACAGTCTACCTGAGTCAGGGATTAGTGCGTCATCTGTGAACTCTTTTCAAATAGACTTGATGAATTTACAAGGAACAGAAACGAAAACACAAGACTCTATTGATTGTGCACGCATCAGCTATAAGCTGCCTGTGCATAAATAAAATAAAATAAAATAAATATAACGAACTACGTATGTAAGAAAAACTTGGAATCCTAATGTGACCCACTTTCCGGTCTTCGATTAGGATGATATTTTGCACACGCTCTGAGTTCTGATAACAGTACATGACTAGGTAAGAAACGTTATTACAAATCCAATATGGTGGCCTCCCCAAGATGACGGATCGGCTGTTTGAAATCCACCTCAATGATAATGAAAGGGTTTGCTGTCAGGAATACGAAAAAAGCGTGTTTTTAGTTTTTTAAGCAATTCTATTATTACCTCTTAGTACTAGTGTTAGGTAAAATATTACATTTTGTAGAATCCAGGCAAGCAACGATATCTAAAATCATAATGTCCTAGTAATAAAGTTGTCACCTGGGTGTCGAAAATTGGGGCATAACATGTCCATTATTGGGGTGTTTACGACATGTGATGGAGACGCGTGCGAGGATCAGACACATCCGGTGCGACCTAGCTAAATAAAGTAGATAAAAAAATCGTCTTATGGGTATTTCCAAATAAATTTGCGAGTTGTCACAGACATGTACAGTCAAAGACAAAATAAGGTCTACACAAAAATGTTCAAAAATATGTTCCAGTGTACTCTAATTCTGTGTAATAAGAACGTCGTAACATATTTACGAGCGGATTCTAACGATACTTAAAAAAATAAATTTAAACTGTTTATTTCAATCAATACTTCTTTTTGCACTTGACTGTACAGAGAGTTAACGTTACATGAACTTAATTTTCTATTTTTTTATATATGACGATGCACGACGTCCTCCTTCGGTCGTGTCTTAAAATATCGCCACTGGTTTGGAATTTCATTTTTTTTGCACTTGTCTCGTAATGTAGGTACCTACTATTATATATAACCTTTCAAGATGTATTTTTTATCTAGATATTTAATATTAGATTCTCGGAACTACTTAGTGTACCTTAGTATCTCGTCAAAAAATTCCTCTCTTTCCGTATCTCGGCACTCGGCAATAATGTAGGTACCTACTATTATTATAAATCCATAGCCTAGTTAATCACAACCAACTAGGCTATGGAGAGGAGACGGAAAAATAAATAATAAGTAATAGTACATTATTGACAGGGTCACTTACCCTGTCTACAGTGTCTACTGAGCTGGAGGTTCCGGGTTTGTATATTGGATACTAATATCGACGGTAGAAAGGCTAATTGGCTTAAGCGACACTTTGGGCGATATTGAGTTATTTATATCATCGGAATCGGCAGATTTTTCTCCGTCGATTGAGCTCGGTTTCATAGCGATCAGACGATTTTGATGGCGGTTAACACTTCTGAAATTTGGTACAGCGTTAAAAAAATCAAGGCATGAAGCAACACAAAAAATTGCATTTTTGAATGAAACGTGACTTGACCCACAAACATGTTTGGTTGGTTCCCGCTTAAGCGGTTTTTACTTTCCCAACTTTGCCATTCGTTTTGATTTGAACCTTTTGGCTTTACTCCATCACACACGAGCATAGTCGTTTAAGTCAATTGAACTTCAACAAAAAAGTGCCACCATAGGCGTTTGAAGCATTTAGCCTCCATTTAAAATAAAAGAAGCATGTCGCTTGAACCATTTAGCTCTTCCCAATTTTTTAGGGCATGGGTCGCTTCAACCAAATACGTAAAACCCTAAACCATAAAATGTATGTTACTTAAGCATTTTGAACCTCTTTTTATAGATGAGAATGTCGGTTGAAATATAATATTTGTTTGACCTGTGTCATTTAAATCCTTATAATATAATCATAATGCATCATATCAGTGTAGCTTAAATCATCTAAAATTTCTATGAGAAACTTTTGACTCGGCGGTACAATCACACTCTTGCCGCCGTCGGTGCCTTTTGAGCCGCTCGCCTATAACTACCGCCGCCCCCCGCGCGGGCGCGTCAATCACTTGTAGTCTGTGCCGGTAGGCGCATGTGCCGTAGTGATTTGTGTGTGATACTGAAATCGTGTATTTCACATTATGAAATAATTTAATTCTTTTCATTGTTATTTCTTGATTATTTAATAATAATTAAAGTTTAAGTCTAAATACTTACTTACGTATTTCTGCCGCTTATATTGTAAAAAAACTGACTACAGATATAATAAAAATTAAGATTAAAAAATGTAACGTATCTATCAAGCGTAGTAATAAATTAATTAAAGATTTTAGGCAAAAAGAGCATTTTTTTCCAATAAAAGCGACAAAAAGGTTATTGCGGATGAAACGCTGTAATCAATATCCGCAATTTTTCTAAGACTGATTCTGCCAAATAACTATCCAATTATGTTATAAGAAGCAAATATTTTTCTTTATATAGCAATAAAAATTGAGAAAAACGATTTTCATTCATTTTGTTTTCTTTAGACCTGCAGAGTACGAGTAATTATACCTTTGTCTCTAAATATCCGAGCTTCAACCACCATGTTTAATCATATTCATATAATTCCTGAGATTTAGGCAATCCGTTTTTCAATGAGTGTGTGTCATTAAGTCAATTAGAATCGCCACTTATTTCCATTAAAGAATCGCTTAAACTGTTGAGCCTTACCCCGTTGTATAGTAAAAATAGCACTTAGCTCATTTAGCCTTCTTTTTAAAAAAGTGCACTTGTACACTACAGTCATTTGACTTGCCTCCGGCGGCAGACGCTGTTGGTATTTGAACCAATTAGCCTTTCTCTAATTTTTAGCAGATTTGTCTTAAGCGACCTTTATTTCGAGACATAATAAACTAATTTTATCAAGGTAAGAATCAAAGTTTGCGCCTTTATATCTTGAATATTTGATGGCAGTTGCGTTACAATATACCTGTAACTTTTTTTGTAGCGATTTTTTTTCTAAAAAATAAAACTTTAAACGGCTCTCCTGTTAAGTTCATAAAATGTCGGTTAAGTGAATTAGCCTTTCTACCGTCGATATGTTTTTGTAGTGGCGTATTATACTCTGTTTGGTTTGGTGTTTGAAAAAAGGTAAACAATCTTGCAGTATCTTTTTATTGAAAAATGCATATAAAAATCCAAACTAGGTACTTTATGAATCAAAAACAATGTAAATCATTGTATTTCCTTGTTATATTATGTATATTTTGCTATAACTTATTTTCTACTCGTAGTTTTCAATAAAAAGATACTGCAAGATTGTTTACCTTTTTTTAAACACCAAACCAAACAGAGTAGGTATAATAACTTCAAGCTACTCAATGAATAATGTTTTTGTATGATGTTAAAGTACACTTAAATAATAAATAAAAGATTTTATTTATGGCCCAACTGAACTTGGTTTTGAGTTAATAAAATTAAAAAATCAAACACCTCTCCGCTCATTCCCTACTCGTCTTTCAAGACAATTTTTTTTTCATCGCAATAAATTGAACTAATTTGCTTTAAAAAAAAACGTGCAATCATTTCGATGCAGTGACCAACGCATGATGCCAAAGGCTCTACCACGAACCATGAACGAAGGTGTTGCCTGTCTCTCGCACTCGTGAATTCGTAGGTATAAGTGTGACAGGGAGGCAACACTTCTTTCGTGGTTCGCGGCCTGCGATTTAAGGATTCCCGTTTCATTACCAGCTACAAATAAGGAACATTTTTCTCATTTTTTTTTGGCTTGGCTACAAGGTGGGACTAAAGAATTACAGTTTCAAAAATACTGTGTTGTGTTAGGTAAAAAAAAATCTGCTTTGTTGCCATCTAGTGGAAAATATCAGAACTACGAAAAAGCCTAGTTGCAGTCGGCGACCAAATTATTTTAGCAATTTCTTCTACTCATCAGTAGATGGCGTTTTCAAGCTCTTATTTTAACGCCATCTGTAATCATTATTATTACTTATTGCTTTGACTACTCACTAATAGATGGCAGAATATTATGTGAAAAAAAAAATTAAATAATGATTGATAGGTAGTAAAGATAATTAATTTAATTTAACAATTATAAGCACTATAATTGTTAAATCTAAGACGCCACATTACATGTTAGGTGAGATAGATTACAAATTCTCACTAATAAACGTTATAAGTAAACTAAAATAAGATAATAATAATACCTATTGTGTTTCAATGTCCTTTAACCGAATCCGAAAACACCTAATTTTTTGGATCAATATTTGATCAATATTCAGTATTCTGGTATTGCGGGATTCAGATGGATCAAGCTACTCAGTTCAGTTCAATTTGAAAAGGCAAATTAGAGTGAAAGAGGCATTATGCTATTGAGACTGAATGAAACCTAGGCAATTATGATGAACATTAATCAAGGTTAGGTATTATGAAGTTCTAATTAATAAGAGATTTAATTGATCTCCGCTCCGGTTCGTTCCTGTATGCGTATGATGGTACCTCGTCTAATCGTTTGTCGTCATTGCCGTCACATTCTAACAAGTATGCAAGTGCGAAAGTGACGCGTAGCACGATCAACAGATAAAACGGGACCATAATAAGCCACCTGGAGCAGTGATTGTCCATTACGGTGCGTTTAAACCAAAAGAGCATTCGCTGTTCTAAAGTAGAGGCATCGTAAGAAGTCGTTTTTGACGTTTGTTTGCACATTAATAAAAAACGTAGAAACCTAATAAAATGGCAAAGTTTGTGTTAACGTATTCGAAATTTTTTTCTAGATATCAATATTTTATATACACCGTTCGATAGAGCAGGAAATTCGCAGTCGAACGGTATACTTAACTCAATTTCGTCATTTTGGTGGTTACATTAATTCATATTACAATCGACGGTATAATGGAGCAAATGTCAAACTTCATTGTTGCCTGTACGGAATAGTGATGTTACTACTGTTGCTGCAATTTACCGATACGTCAACCGAAATAAATAAGTAAACCTTTTTTTATGGAGGTACGAATAATTGCTATAATAGTAGGTACGCACATATCGTCAGTTGTAATATGAATTAATGTAACCACCAAATGACGACTTTTCAGGAGGGCCATGAAACGAAATGGACATTTATAAATTAAGATGTATCTTTTTAGTTAATTATCCTATTGAAATGATGTTTATCTTGTTTGTTTTATTTTTGAGAGGTCT
>JALPQI010000486.1:0-351468 GCA_025490895.1 Thaumatotibia leucotreta | reverse complement strand
GATTGAACTGTAATTTTGTATGTTTTTGCTACTACGGAACCGTTTTTGCGCGAATCCGACTCGCACAGGGCCGGTTTTTAGAGGTGTAATAATACCGTGTGTAAATCTAATACGGGCGATAAATTAAACCAGGCATTGCGAGTTTTTTTAAGATTTTCGGATTGTTAATATTGATAGGTATGGCAGTTTTGTCATCTGCTTTTGAAATTGGCTCTCAACGCGCATTTAACCTGAGTGTGACGCGTGTGTGTGAGCGCATTATTCCGTATGGACAATTTTGTTGCTCTAATTTTAAGGAAAAGTTATCTAAATCTAGGTAATTATTATGTCCTTAACTAGCACTGGTTAAGACCTTCGCCCGTATTAGACTTACACCCAGTATATCTAGTGACGTTTATTTATTAGGTACATATAATTATTACGATGTCATTGTGTACTGGCCCTTATTCAGTCTGCGAGTTTTTTTTGGCTTGATGTATGAATATCGTTTTTATTATAAGTAGACTTTATTGAGCGTGTAATCTAACAGCCTGCAAGATGAAAAACCAAAACAATGAGGTGAAATCAACTAGTTGTGTCTATTTTTTTTTCTTAGCCTACTTCTATTTTATATTATTATATTTCTCATCAACGATTTGTATTTTGTATGACTATGATCGCATTAAAAGCCACTACATATTGTATTGAACCCAATATTAATGTAAGACTATAGGTACCTTTACTTACCTAATAGGCACTATATTGGAAAAAAATCTCTTTAGTTGGTCGAAGTCGTAATAGAAAGTTTCTTAGCCACACATTTGCTTTGAAATTTTGGTTGAGATTTATTCTTATGTAAAATAAGTGTGACAGCTGGTAACCACAGTTACCAAAACAATTGAGTGGTTATGTTACCTTTCGTATGCTTAGTAGCAGGATCTGCTCCATTACAATTTAACATTATGCAATAGCCGTCGAAGTCAAAATTAGATTAAACTGCTTAACGCTTACGCATGCTAAAGGTTAAGAGAATGATTAACTACATTACTCGTAGATGTATGTATATGGAGCGAAAATAAAGCTGAAACACTTGGTCGACCTGTTTCAATCATGAAGCAATTAGCTATATCGTCGAGTTTCACCGTCCAACAAATGCTTCAGAGTTTTACCAACGATAAATCAATGAACTGCCCTCGGGTCCTTTTGTTTTTTGCCAAATTGAGCGATATTTTACATCGCACGTTTCGTTTATGACCCTGTGATTAATTTATCCGTTAAATTTGTAGTTTTTGCCGGGAAACTTTTCAATATTTTTACTATTTAAATATGATTCTAATAGAATAAAATTCATTTATCGAAATCGACTATTTTATACAAAAGTTATAGTTATCGAATAATTATAAACTATGAATAATGTTACTTATTGATATTATCTGAAAGGTTCTACAGTTAAAAAAAGTTTATGTTCATGAACTGAAACGAAACTGTATAAACCACGAAATTATAAAAATAACATAACCAGTTTTAATAATGCTATGAAATTGTCTTGTCTCATTTCTTTTTTTAGTTTTTATAATCTGACTGTGATTTCCCTCGGGCGTCGTCAATTAGTTTGTCTCCTCTTGAATAAATAACATCTGTTCCTGGCTAGACATTCACGTATCTCATCTCATCATCAAGTTCTACTGTTAAACAATAAACGAAGTAATTTACAAGGAAAGTAAGCAAGAGAAGTGTAACAAACATGTGTATTTCTGAAGTTCAAATGTCTTTTATGGAAATAATACGTCCAGGGAGTAATATTCAATACAGTGCTCAGAAGCTACTTAAACAATGAGTTGCCACCGCGTTATTAACGAAAACTAAATTTTATCCGGTTCGCTCGCCCCAATATGCGAGTACGAGTGGAACTGACAGAAAGTAAGTCCGCGGCAGCTCATGGTAAGGACACTGAATACGCATTTCATACTTATCGGGCAATAATGTGAGATGACATATAGGCTAATAACACAAAATATTTGGGCATCAGATAGGTTGCGCGTTTTTTTCTGTCGACATGTTGAATCTTCCTGTTTTGAATAGTCAGCTACGCGCATAACGCACAACTAGAGTTTCTGTATCTTCAGTTGCCGTACAATGAGTTGGAAAGTAACGTTTACTTGATACGTAAAGTTAGATCATCACACTTGCTCCAATAAATTAGTGCGAGCGTATCGAATACTTTATTTAGTAAACGTTATTTGCGAACGAAAGGTACGGCTACTTGTAGCTATTGATTTACCATTAGGAAGTCCGTATGATTCCTTCACTTCTTTATCATAAACATTGGAAACGCTGTAAACATACTCCTATATGAACTACCACAGCAAAAAATAGTAAAAGTGCTATCAAAAAAAACATTTATTCATTCAAAGATGTTCTTACAATGCGTACAGTATAAATAAAGGGTATCGACGGTTATTTTATTGAATGTTCGTATTGAAAATACACATTTTATTTCGATGTAATCACGGATCACGGGAAATCACGCAGCTTCGATGTCAAGTCGAACTGATGGCCGATGAAGTACCAACGTGAAATGGATTTGACAGGTATGTACTTTCTACTTACTTACAAAAATATTTTCAGAACAAATAAAATAACTTATAAAAATGTGTAAAGTAGAAAAGAAGGCATGTTCTTTGCTCTGTTGCACGTCACAGGACGAGTGTAGAAATACATTGCACATTATACACTAAATATAATATCTATATTGTGGAATATTATATTTTATGCCTTCTATACATATCAAAAATATTTTTAGAGTAAGGTGTAATCATGTAATTTAGTCTCAAATTAAGTTTTTTACCATAACGTATTAGTTAAATAGGTGAAGAACTACATAGTACAATTTCACATATGTGTAGGTACTTAGTTGGTTTTTAGCATAAGAGAGACCATTAAAGTATGTAATTGAGGCCTGTTAATTTGTCGTTTTGGTAAAATTTGCGAACATCTAATATTTATCCGGAGAAGATGGAAAGTTGTCGTTGAAAGGTTGTCATCGACTGGTTTTTCGTTTAACTACTGTCTACGAATGAAGAAAAATCTAATAATTTCATTGAATATATTTATGTCTATTTCGTAGTGTACCTATTGTAGATTTAATGCATCATCTTCTTGAAGGTCATTTATAAGGAAAGATAATATCATTATGGCTGGTTTATTTGAAGCATCATTAGAAAGCTGCATAATCCTATGATCTGCCTTATGATAAATGTCAAAGAATTGACACGGACAGACACTGAATTAAACGAGTTACTGATTAACAGATTTATGCTTATAAATCTTGAAATGTTCATAAACTAAATAATCTTTAAAAAAACAGCCCAAAACAAAAAAAAAAATAACGGTAACTTTTAAATACGTTTGGATTCCAATTAAATATGAGGTTAAATGTGGCCATTCGTTTCATTCCCGTCAAGCTATTTGTAGACAGAACTAAAGCTTCAGAGAAAGCACTCAGACGTCAAGCGACTAAATGGGCATAATCTACGATTAGGTACATTCGGGGGTCCCAAAGCGCCTTTGGCTTGTCAATAGCACTTAGGCAGTCACATAGGAACCGGGTCAAGCTCTAGGTCTGGTCAGGTCTGCGGGTAATCTGTGGCTTGTGATCTGTGGGACAGGTCTGCGAATCCTGATCGTTATCGGCACACAATGGACGATTAGGGAGCGATAATCGATGCTATCGGCTGAGGCTGGGCTGGCTACCCAATAGATGGCGCAATGCATGAGATGGTTAACAAATAACTTGTTTAATTAAACCATTACGTATTTACTGGTTTGACGGATATATTACTCGTCATTTCTGATCACATGATGATGGATATAAAGTGTAAAGCAGTAAATAAAACTATGAAAACGGATAAACTCGCGTATATTAACTAATTTTAACTTCATTCCGACGTTTCGAATGAAGTTAAAATTAGTTAATATACGCGAGTTTATCCGTTTTCATAGTTTTATTTCATGAGTAATCCTCGCGGTAACCGAAGAAAATATTATGTAAAGCAGTAGTTTTATAAAAGCTATGCTATGTGGATATAGTTGAACCAGAGTGCTTTTCCATCAGAGAAGCCTGCTTGCAAATGCATCCACATAGCTAGTACTGATTAATAGGAACTTCGATTAAAAATACAGTAACCTTTTGCTAGCATTAAGTGGCGGGTGGCGCAGGACCAGTTATTATGGCAATCCTTGGAGGAGCCCTACGTCTTTCTGCTAATAGTTATGCTGATGATGATGATGATGATGATGATGATGATGATGATGATGATGATGATGAAGTATTTTAAATCACTGATTTCAGATTAATGAATACAATAAATATTATTAACTGATTCCATTGGCTCTACAATTATTTTTTTATTCATACTTAGCAGGTAGCAGGCGTACAATAGATTTTTTCTCAAACATGCAATGAAATGTTGTAGTTGCGTGCCTAAAAAGCGGCCGGGAAGTACCTCGTTGCCGGCCTAGGCCGGCAAGTGCCTCTTTTTTAATTTTCATTTGACATAGGGTTGTGACCTGGTATCTTAATTGGCTTTTAGCCAATAATTATCTGTAAGTAATATTAGTGTTAAAAAAAAAGATTGGCTAATATTTTGCAATTATAATTAGGTATTTAAATTATATAATTTAAAATATGTACACTAACTACTCAAAATTATATTTAAAAGGCAGTATTATATGGTGCAATCCGTCGGCCCCGATCACCGCATGCGATTAATTGGACCCAACAGACCGCGACCGTCTAATACCGCTTTTTAAAAGGAAAAATGTGCACCTTTCAAACAGGTCAATCTTAAAAAAAAAGAGATGTCGGTGTCGTATTTGACTTTTGGTTATGGTTATGTAGTTGACTTATAATTTCTTAAAAAGAAGATACATTTTTTTGTTTCATTTCATTGCATGTTTGAGAAAAGCATTATACATACCTCGACCATGAAGTAACGGGTTGCCGTCCGAATACTATCCGGCCTCGCTTCGCTCGTCCGTCTATATTCGGCCGGCAACCAGTCACTTCCCGGCCTCGGTAGTAATGTACTATTGTATGCCTATTATGTGTGAATAAATAATTATGTTATGTACAACAAAATTAACTGCCCTGCGGGTAATAACCAGCCAACAGCGTGTGTGTGTGTGTATAATCTTATGTCTAACAAATATAATTTTAAATATTAGATGTCATATACTAAAGATAAAAATACATTTGAACTTGAATGGAAGCGGGATATCTTTACCCTTCGCTTCTGGCGCCTTGGAGACTTGGTCGGTGCTCAACCCGGGCGTTTCTCCACTGGAGGGACGGGATAGCCAGAGATCGTGGGATGATGTTGGGGTTAAGCGAGCTTTCGATTGTCTGGTGGCAAATGCGACCGGGGTCGATAGGGCTAGGCTTAATGCCGTGTCGCAACCCGAGTCCGGTGCTTGGCTGCATGCGTTGCCTTCCTCGCATTTGGGTACCCTGCTAGACAACGACTCTTTGCGGGTGGCTGTGTGTGCGAACCTCACAATCATATGCATCTGCGGCACTATGGTGGAGAGTCGTGGTCATCACGCACGGCACCATGCGTTGAACGACATTATCCGGAGGGCTCTAGTTTCTGCAAATGTTCCGTGCGTGCTAGAGCCACCGGGTCTCAGTCGGTCCGATGGTAAGAGGCCGGACGGATTGACGCTGGTACCGTGGCATAGGGGAAAGTGCTTGTTGTGGGACGCGACGTGCGTCAGCACTTTTGCCGTGTCCCATATTGGTCGGACTGTCCGGTCGGCGGGTGCTGCGGCAAAATTGGCGGCGATGAAGAAGCGGGAGAAATATTTAAGGTTGGGGGGTTATTTGTTTGTCCCATTGGCGGTAGAGGTGATGGGGTGTTGGTGCTCGGAAGCAAAAGCGTTCTTTAAAGATGTGGGACGTCGTTTGCGGGACAAAGGCCTCGACCCTCGCTCCGGGTCGTTTCTGGTGCAAAGGTTATCCATGGCGGTTCAACGCGGCAATGCTGCGAGTGTTATGGGTACCTTTGCGCCGGGAGTGACACGGGGCGGGTTGTTCGATTAGTTTAGTGTTGATTTAGTATCGTACCTTTAATTTTTTTTTTTTTTATAATTATCGTTTCGTTATTTTCATTTTGATATGTTTAGATGTAGTTAGTTTAATGAAATTGCTTTTAATATTATATTTCATGATTTGAACTCACAATATCAACGTAAATATAATTCCCTAAAGTGACTTCTCCCCTATTTCTTCATAAAATTAATTTATCCAAAAATTATAGCCATGATCACTATTAATTAATTTATTTATTTATTAATGAATGCACATAATAATTTACCTCCCAATCTTCTGTAACTCGTACCACACGCAAGCTTCGACTTACCGGTATTTGCCTAGATGTGTCTAGCTGCAAGCTAAAAATCCCTCATTGTGCCAGACAAATTACGTGCATAGGATAATGTACGCGATGCGTCTATTGTGAAATATTGCCTCTATTGAACTGTGCCGAACTTGACCCTCGAGTCCTGGGAGCAAGCGTGGGTTTTGTAGCTTGTACTTAGAGATGTACTGTATTATAACTATTATACGTAGTTTAATCTAGCAGGTATTATTTAGGAAGAACAATAGAGAAGCTGCAAATAGGTACAATATGGGTACAATATGAATATTTCAGGCGAAATTTAAGTAAAATGGAGGTTGCTAAGAGATAAACTTATTTTATTCTTGTACCTATACAATTCGTTTTTTACAATAACTATTAATAAAATATCTAAAAGTTAACAATGCTATTATGAGGTAAACACTTTATGAGGATTTTTTTTTTCGATCCTAAAAATGTATAACACAAACAAAGATTTTGAAAAAACGCGTGAATAAATACGAGTAGACCATAGTAAATGTTGTGTTGTGATGTAATTGAAAACCACAATTAAAACTGAGTCTAAGTAACTCAATTAAGGTTTAATTCGGTACACACGATTGTAAGAAACACAAATAAATGCCCTCGCCGGAATTCGAATTCGGAACCTCTAGTTTCGAAGACAGACTCACTCACTACCAACAAGTATACAGAGAATTAATAAATTATATTAATATTGTAAGTAATAATCTGAATGTATTCTTATCATTCAGTATAGCATTGACCATCATCAATTCGTCATCTTTCTTTGTACATATATATATCGAAAATATTTATCTTTGTATCAATTCTATATACCTACTCGAAGTATTACCGCCGAGTACGAGAATTCTCGCCGGCTGAATGTTGGCTTGCAGGTTGTGGAATTAAACTACATAATAAATAAGTGAGCGGATTGGTTTGAGAAGGAGTACGGGTTTTCAGTGTTTCTATTGTATCGCTAAACAAAAAGAGCACTCATTTTCGTACGCTGGTTATTTGGCACAGTTAGATAGACAATTTGGTACAATTAAACTGTCGTCTTGCTATTTGAATGAATGAAAATTAACGATAAAAAGCAAGTGTGAATAGAATAACAGAAAACATTATGCATAAATGTAAATGCACGTAGAATGAATCACTTCTATTTTTGGGAAGTAAAGTAGTAAGTTAAGAGTTGTAAGGAAATTCATTTTTTATATTCCATAGGAAAACGATTTTTTCTTCTTGAATGATCATTTTCTGAATTCTTTTTTTTTAATAATTAACGGGTTGGTATATTATAGGTACTGTGCGGTAAAATGTAATGCAATCCGGAGAATATATTATTGTAGACTCAAAATTAACTAAAAATACTGGAGATTATCAAGAAAAAAATGTCATTCTAGTTAATAATTACGTACATAGGATAATGTACGAGTACATGTCCATTGTGAAATATTGCCTCTATTGAACATTATCTTTCAGTTTAAGAAATATTACACTATACCCCCATAGTTGATGATCGTGACCTTTGACGTTTGAATTACACACTGGTGGCTGTATCGACTCATCAAGTCCCAAAAAAATAAGCTCTAAATCTTAGCAAGGAATGTGCAAAGAAAGAAGTATACCAAAAACTTTTCATGAAAAAATTCTTCGTTTTGGAAACTTCTTATCTCTACTTTGAACTAATAAAATGCAATTCATTAACCATATGACGAAAAGTACAGATTTGATTGTATGATAATCTTCACAAACTTATGAAATAAAACAAATATTGCTTCAAAATAACGTCTCATCAAGACGGTTACTTCGAATCACGCATGTCTTGCCGCAGAGGTTGTGTCCCGTCTTTAACGTTTCAGGGAGCCAATTGCTTCCCGGTGCAGCTAATTCCAGGCCTGCCCCGGGCTCGCTCGCTCTACGTCATATCACAGCGCGTGCTCCTTGCAAATTGTATACCTACTTAATAGCTTCATTTGAAGCTATCATCATCATCATCATCACATTAGCCGAAAGACGTCCACTGCTGAAACTAGGCCTCCCCCAAAGATTGCCACAATGACCGGTCCTGCGCCACCCGCATCCAGCGGACTCCTGCGGTATGTAAAAAAATCTTGAAATCTTAATATGACCCACATGTCGGTCTTCGATTAGTATGAAATTTTGCACGTTCCGAGTTCTAATGACAATAATTAATTAAACTCGATTCCTATCTAGCTCTAGATTAGAGAGCCTAAAAGATTAGTTGAAAGCTATTACGTCAGCGCAATCGGTTGAGCTTAATAAAGCGGTGTAATTATTTAGCAGCATCGGGCCCTACTTGGGTCACTTGACCTTAGGTCACTTTTCTATCTAACGAAATTAGAGTTTGTTCAGCTCAGCGTCGGTGAAAATTCGTTAGTTCTCCGTTTTTCACCAATTTTCATTGATTGTTTTGACCTACATATAAAAAAATATGTTTAATCGGAATCCGACAATTTCATAAAAAAATGGAGGCATTCAGCCTCCCGTAAATTTAAAAATCTATTACCTATCTTTTTACTCGTTCGTTTCTCTTGAAAGTGTTTTTGCGGGTTTTATGAAGATGTTAGTTTCTCGATTCAGTTTTTTTGGTGAAATCACAGAAACCACTAACTACTTACGATATACAAACACCACTCTATTATAATTTAAATCTAAATTTATGAACGATGTACGTAAGATGCATTATTCTACTGAATAGTTATTTTTCTAAGCTGATATTATCATTTACGGAGAAGGTATGGAGATTTTCATGGGGCAGGTATTTAAAATACTGAAAAAACGAGAGCTCATGAAAACAACATAGGAGAGCTCCTATTTTAATTATGAATAGATAATGTTAATATTCGGGATTAATTTCTCGAGATATTGTCGTGCTAGTCAACATTTGACACAACAAGTTGACTCAACTACTTAGGTGAAAAGCGTTAAAGAATGAGCTTTAGCATGTGACTTCACTTGTTTTTACAGCGCTGTGTTCCTGTTTAGATATTAATATCTAGTGGTTTACTGAACGGAGTACAGCACTCCACGAGGGTTTCCAACGAATGGGAAACTCAGAGGTAAATACCGTAAGAATTCTAGAGCCTGCCACTGAATCTAGTAAGTTAAAGCTTTTTCCTGGAATGAGGTACATTTTTATGTGACTTTTCTAGCGAAGTAGGTACTTCAAGTAACAAAGCCTTCAATAACTATTAGAACCGGTCAGTAGTTGATGTTGTTATTCATTGATATAAAAATAACAGAGCCAAAATTACGGGTTATACTTATAGAACTCTAAGTATATCTGCAAATATGTATTGTATTTTCTAAAATATGCATTATGACCTGGCCAATGCTCGTAAAAATAGAACAGAAAAATTATATTGCTATTTATAAAAAAGCTACTTTATTTTATTACCTTTATTATACAAGGTACCTTTTACTACTAATGTTACTTTTACATTAATCAATTTGTAACAAAGATCATGCAGCTTCAAACTTTTCGTAATTTTGATATTTTATTTACGACTATTTTTAAGATTGTTTAATTTAATTAAAGTATTATCATCTGCCTCTTTACGTAAGAGATAGTTTATTGCAATCGGCAAAAACAAAGTGTTTCATCAATTTATTTTCCACTAAAGCCAGGAAATAGCTCGGCCCTGAGGACGTCTTTACGATACGTTTTACGTCTTCGCTCTTGTTTAGTGGTGACCCCTTTTGTTTAAAGATTAAAATAGTCAGCCATCTTGTTTTATCTTCTGTTTATAGTTAGTCTAACTAACTATATTGAAGATAGACAATAGCGTTTATAACCTGCTCTTTTATATTTACATACAACAAGTTTAATAGGTACGTCAAATTTATTAGCGCAATTGATAATATATTTGAGGAATTAGTTACATAAATATGAATCGTTTTTAACTGTTGTAAGTAATACTGCTCATCACAAACTTTACCGATCGGGGTACATACTACTTTCATACGTAATATTTACTTTGAAATAACGTTAGTTGCAAATCGAATACTTTCACATCTTAGGTCGCCGTATGAACAACACTAAAAGTTTCCCTGGTTGTGACATATTTGACCTCATGAAACTTAACGAAATATTGAACATATTTTCCTGCTTACGGTTTGTTATTGAATTTATAGGCTATACAACTTCCATGTTAAACATTTTCCCGTATTGCGAGGGTATATAGTAAAGCAAACATTACCGTGCAGGTAGGCAAAGTTGTCACAGAGACGAGTATTTGAATAAATTACCTGCGCTAGCGAGCACATCTCAAATAACATGTTAACTGCAGCTCCTCACTCGGCTGCGGAGATGCGTCTTGAGATTAGTTTTACATACGACCATCATTTTCAAATTAATTTGTACGAACTCTGCTATGTATCTAACGTGTATTACACGTATTAGTTAATTAAATTGCAGTCATCTTGATTATTTAATATTATGACTTATGGAGCATAGAGTATGTCCTATCTAAATAACTGTTTGAGATATCAAAATAATTCAATAAAGTTTACCTTTTTTTAACTCAAGACAAAAAAGCTGGCGACTTCACGCATAACATAACTATCAATGACACCATTGCGATACAGCGAGGATTGCCGTCAGCATCCTCGGTTCAATTTTAGAGGTAGGGTAGCTTAGTTAGGATAGTTAGATTTAATTTCTGCAGATATATAAATTGTACAGATTAGTAAATGAAACATTCTTTATCCTACGAATGTGGCAAACAAGAATACGGCTGCGTAATGGTAAGATGCTACAGTAGCCTTTTTTTGCATTCGCTCTGAGTTCTGATGACCATACATGACTAGCCAAGAAACGTCATTACAAATCCAATATGGCGACCTCCCCAAAATATCCCCGAAATAAAAACCGAAAGTTTAAGGGTCCCGTTTTTGCCATTTTAGCCACGGAACCCTAAATAGTGTGTGTTTTTGTTAACTATTATAATTATTTTATTTACTTCCCATTTAGTTATTCGAGATTCAAGTGGAGCAATCTAGAGCGACTGAGACGCTGTTTATTTACGCGGTGCATGCATCAGATAATTTATGCAGCATGTCCCTGTTAATCCGGGTGAAATCTTGCACTAGTTGGTTCTACAAGATTATACCAACTAAATTTGGAATATATTCTACGACATAGTATAAATGATTAGGAATGGTATTATATTATGAATTTATGATTAGCATTTTTAATAACAAGTTTGTACTTGCACATTTCAAGACAGCCGAATTTTTTTTAACAATAGTTCTGGCTACTGAACGGATTGCGCATTTACTGGTTTGTATTCTGCTAAAGATTGTTTCAAGATTTTATGCCGGCTTTTTTTAATTTGATTACACTGTTAAATTTCCCATTTTTTTATTTGTGTATCTTACATAACGTACATACACATCTGAGAAAATGGTAAATACATGAAATCATTCACTAAGTTGTCCATGCAATTATGCAGCCAATCCCAACATGTATGTAGCTTAGCTTATGAGTTTTATAACATTCATCATATACATACATTTGAAACAGATCTTCATTGCTATAAATCCTTAAAGCTCAAGTAACTATGATTTTGCCGTAACTGTAGTCGTAAATGCTAACGTCTAAGTGACTTAAGTACCAATTTTTAGAGCATTTCTCTCGTTCGGTAGGTACGAGATTGTATATACACATACAGCCTCGGTAAACCTACATGAAATAAATGAGTAGGTACCTATTATTTGTTCGAAAGTCAAATATCGAGTCCCTTTATAGCCAAAAGTTAACAGTACTGACATGTCATAGGCCTTTTAACGTTCCCTTCGTCATAGACTTGGTTTACAACAAACGTTTAAAGATTTAATGTGAGCGACGTAAAATACGACGTAAAACGGAATGAATCTGCATTTATGCGCATTTAGATGTGACGGGCGAGGTGCGGATTTTTTAATTTATCCGAGGACGCTGTCATCTTGACTTTACAATTTCTTTCGTTTGAAAGTAAAAGCTGTTGGAAATAAATTGTTTCTCAATGAAATACGCAATAATCTGATATATTTTATTTTTATGATTTGACATAGTTTTTTAGAAGTGTATTTTATGGCGGAAACAAAATAGATGTTACTTGAAATATAAGGAAAATATTCATACTGTTCAAGGCTTGTCAAAACGACAAGTTTTGTTACTATTTAACCGTGTAGTAGTAACACGTAGTAATTATTTATTGAGGAGGCACACATCAATAATCATATTAGCATAATACGGTAAAGAAAAAATACCTCTAAGTACATCATTTTGTCAGCCTCCGTAGCCTAGTTGGTAGTGGCCCTGCCTACGAAGCTGGAGGTTCCGGGTTCGAATCCCGGCGAGGGCATTCTTTGTGTATTTATTTATCACAAATGTTTGTTCCTTGGTCATGGCTGTCTATGTATTTTAAGTATCTATATGTATCTATCTATTATATATATCGTCGCCTGGTACCCACATCACAAGCCTTAATTGAGCTTACCGTGGGACTAGGTCGATTTGTGTAAGATGTCCCAAGATATTTATTTATTTATTTATTTATCATTCTTCAGCGAGATAGTCGATAGTTTTATGATATTTCTTCACTGTACAAATAATCGTTATGTAGCCGTAAAGGAGCCGTGTCGTAGACTACTAACAACACACGTAACTCGACAATTATGTTAGTTACGACTGACTAATGACGGTATTAAAGGCCTTTAGTTATTTCTCAACATCGCCTAATTGCTTTGTTTTCATGAGATACCTATTTAATATATGGGTCATGTGGGTTTTTTAAATAAGGCGTTTAAAGATAATTTAGGATTTATGCCTCAATAATAATGGATAAGTTTTAACACTATTGGTATAATTTTTTTTTTCGAAATGAACACCGATCGAAGTCTTGAATGTAATTTTTATATTTGAATCAAAATAGTCCCTTTCATGTGAATCCAAATATTTGTGTTAAATTTAATGTTAAAAGTAACTTCGATGACTATAATATTATAAGTTTTATCGCTAGTTATTTTACGGAAAAGGATCGGTTGTTGGTGAAGATTCCGCTGAAAGTGTAATGACAATATCGAGTGCCGTTGATTAAAAGGATGTATTCATAGACTGCGATCGTTAGGGCGGGGTGGAAGGTACGGCAGCGATACATTCATACCATGGCAATGTATGAAAAGTGTGTATAATGTTGAAGGTTTTATAGTAGTAAATGCAAAAAAAGAGGAAATTAAAGATAATAGTCACTTGCTTGCAAATATTACAAAGCAAAATACGGCATTGAAATAATTATGAATATATAGGTAATGTACACCAAACACAAATAGGTACACTAAGTAATATCGAATTCATACTAATCATATTATAGAAACCAACGTCTTTTCACCATAAAGTAACATATTTTTTTAATATATTTATTTTCAATACTACAATTTATGTACATAGATTAAATCTAACTAATCTACTTAACCTAACCTATATCTAAGATTGGCCCTTATGGCATTGTACCGACGATGCTGGCGGCATTTCCTCGCTGTATCGCAATACTGATGCATTGTGCGAGGAAGTCGCCAGCTCTTCGGTCTTTAGTAACATATTAATATTAATATTGATTGAATTCACAATTATACAGTAGACTCCCAAAATTATATAGTAATTAGTTATCACCAAGTAACCGTTTTGTAATCAGAGTAATTTATGCATTTGTATTTATAATTATTTACTTTATTGCATTTTTGAGCCGCAATATTTACTAGTTAATACAGATAAATACAATACTTAATAAACTTAAATGTCAGAGATATGTAATTTTACGTACCTTTATAAAATATAGGATCTACTGATTGAACTGAAATACAATGCGTTTCATTACGCAAATGTGCAATTCATTAGAAACGATTCATTCGTGTTACATTTATTTATGAAATAAAGTAGAGCCCTATACTAAAAACAACGAATTAAAAAAAATCTTCCTTCTGAATAAGCGCATTCAGTGAGAGCACATTGGCGTGGGTTCCGCAAATGATGTAGCTTCTTTTAATTGAATAATTCCAAGGAGTCCCCTTATTAACATTCATAAGTGTCTCTTGGACGTTAAGTTTTATTTTCAACACTTTTCACGGGAAATGCTGAATGTCTCGTGAAGTCTACTCGAGTACGTGATGTTTTTTTGAGTATGCATTCGTTTTGTTTTGTGAGATAAAATAATAAAAATATGCCATATTCATAATTTTCCATTACTGCCTTTATGTGGTGATACACAGGTAAATACAATCAGAAAATTCTATTCGCCGGATGTGCCTAAAAAAAATTACTTCACCGTGGCTTATTTTCAAACTCAGTCGCATGTGGGTTACCTACTTATCTGTTAAACATATCTTAATCCAACTTTGATTTTGAGCTACCATTAATAATTACAAGCTAACCAAAAGGGTAATTCTCACTATGAAAAAAAAAATTCAACTGTTTATTTCAATTATAAAATTACAGATTGCTTTAGGTACTTCTTTGCTTAATGTATAATATTCTAAATTATTAATAGGTATATATTCTTCTTCTTTATCTGGCCTTATCCCATTTTTATTTGGGGTCGGTTATTAATAAGTATATATAATTATGTAAATATATACAAATATTCATTATTTTTCAAAAAGTACCTCTTTATCCAGCTTATTCATATTACCAGAAAAATTAGGAAGGGTTTTAAATATCGTTCTATATTCGAAATTACATACCTACACCAAAAGAAATTTCAGAAAGTAGGTGATTGTATGAGCGGGAGATAAATGAGGTTTTTTACTGAGGCCAAATGAGTTGGTAACCGACTGTCCACACGATTAAGCCGTTAGCGTCACCCGGACGGACAAGGGAAATGCATTAAACTTATAATGGCGGCTATCACTGAGTTATGCACTGAAGCGGATCATTTGACTATTCTTATAAAGACCCAACGAATTTCACTGTTCGATTATTCTGTTACTTGCTTGTTCTTGATGTGCAAACTTTATCGTTGGTTACTCTATTTAATACACTTGATGTCGGTGTGTACTTTAATCGTAGTAATAAATATCATTATTTAGAGGGATAATAATTATAACATAATATAGACGATAATTATTATGACGATATTGTAAGCTGATATCATAACATAAAGGGTGTACCGATGAAAAGCTTTAAATTTCAAATAAGAAAATCGAATCGATATAGTTAGGTAGCTATAATTTCAAGCTTTGGAAATTAACCAGGAAGACTTAGCCGACTGTAGTACTTTTGTGTCACTACTGCATTTCAGGTACTCACAGTACAGCTTCTTCGAAACCTTTTCCAAACTAAAAACATTTTTTTTCTTTTTTGTACGCAGTTTTCTAAATTATGGGACATTCTTCCCATGCTCCCTAAGATACAATCCTTGACTTATGCATATTATCCTTGATACTTTTTGGCACTGATTTCGAGTCATAAAACTATGCCACAGAGACACAAAAATTTATAGGATTAAATAATTGATTAAAGACCCATAGAAATTTCACATAATATGTGACGTATCCTTTCACAGAGTATTACTGCGCCCAAGATAGGGGTATATTTAAAAAAACATGAGAGATTAACCAGAAATATTGCTCACTTTTACAGAACACGAAATCGTGCAGTGAAGAATAAAAAAAAGAGCTTGTAAAAATAGATTTCGAAGGGATTCTGGAGAACTTGTATTGTGAATACTGAAATTGCTGTAGCAACAAAAAAGGATCAAAGTTAGCTAATTTAAGATCTCCTAGGTTATTACAAAAGCCAGAAATTACAGCTTTTTAACTATATTGACACGATTTTTTCATTTGAATTTGCCAATTTTTTATCGGTACACCCTTTATTATAATAGATGCCCGCAACTCTGTAAACGACAAGGCTACATGGTATTGTTCTGTAGGAATTTCCACGTAGCACAGAAACCATTTTCTATGTAGCATTGGTCTCGTCTTTAGAACAAGAAGTAATGGTACCTAAATTGTAATTGTCAGTGCTGCCATGCCTGTTAAATCGTATAAGCCGACAATAATTAGCTTTGTACGTGTATCCAGCGGTGGATTACCTTACTAGTGCAGTAAGGCCGCGTGTTCTCATTCGTAGTCTAAGTCTTGGTGAATCGGAGTATAGGGTGAAACCAGTTTAACATTATGTACTGTTACAATTACACCCCAAGTCAAAAGTGTATAAACAACTTTATATTGTTAACTAATAAAGGCAATTCATCATGTACTAATAAAGGTGTATTCAGACCAAACGAACATTCGCTATTCTATCCCCCCACTCTACGAAATTCGATCGTTACACAAAACGTGATTGGTTGATTTCGTAGAGCGGGGTATAGAACAGCGAATGCTCTTTTGGTCTGAATGCACCTTAATCAATTTCCATAACTACCTAGGATTTTAAAAAGAGCTTAAATTATTTGTATCTTGTATTGAATTTTTTAGAATAAGGTTTCGCAGTCGCAAGCGATTATTGTGGTGACTTATATCGCACCCGCAGCATGAGCTTAGCTGTGTTGACCACGTAATTTTCCATCTGCTCTGCTCGTATCGCTCATAATCGTGTATTGGTGCGAGCGAGAGACATAAAAACATACTCCATTGGGACAGGTTAAGCTCAGTTGAAGCAGCCGGCAGTTGAAGGTAAGGACAAATTTGGTGCTTACAAGCGTTGCGTCCAAGTTTTTGCTTCGCCCTAGCTCGTATCGTATAGAATAGCAGCACCAGATAGGGTTCACTGGCCAAATGTGTTAATCTGCTTATGCTATGGTTGTTTATTCAATACTTGACGGTTTTTTTATGAGCATAATGATGGCCAGTGATCTCGTAGGTAGTCGTAATTTATCATTGTACATGTTTTATAAACCTCAATATTATTTGATGTTAGTGTATTTATACCTCTATGGCGATAAGAGTAGAACTTCGAAAATTAAATAACATCAACAGTCTCTTTTAGTCTCCTGCTGGGCGTTAGACCTCTCCCTATTAACTATGCGTATGGACGCATTAGGCGGTAAATGCCCATAATCGCCAGCGGGTTGGTGATCTCAGTAGTATGTCCACTACGAATGTGCTACAAATGTCCAGTGACACTTCAATCCAATAGTCAACTCTTACGATTCCCACGATACGAGTATTATTTGGGATGGTGACAAATATATTTCTTACTGACGTCACCACGCCCAAAAATTTTAACCATCGATATTTATATAAAGTAGTCAAAAACAGAAATATGATGTAAGCATGTTATGTGACTGTAAAAGTTTACTATGAAAAAATCGGCCCTTTTTTATCTGACATGAAATTATCATCATCACATCAGCCGAAAGACTTCCACTGATGAATATAGGCCTCCCTCAGAGGCTACGTTCACACTGCTCCGTTCACACTGCTACGTTCACACTGCTACGTTCACACTGCTACGTTAACACTACATGCGAAGTATACACTACATTTTGTGGTTGCCACGATACTTCGTGGCAGGGAGCTGCCCTGCTTCGGCGTGGTGATCACCACCAGCGTACAGCACACCACGAAGCACACATCTCTTCCCACCTCGACGGCAGGGTTGGAGCCCTAGTCGTTCGCCCGCCGTCGCCCACCTGCTCCTCTTCACCGCTGGCGCGAGACCCCCTCGTCTGCGGATCCTCGACCAGCCAGGGCAGTACCGGACCGCGAGTGTTACTCTAGACGGGCCTTAGACCACCCACGACCCTTTCTTCTTTTCAATAAACGATTTTTTTTTTTAAAGTAACGGTTTTTATTTCCCTCCATTTTTTTTAAATTTCGATGGCGTAACGGTTTAACGGTCATCAACCGGCCTAACCGTTTTTAACCGCCACATTGGCGGTTAAAAACGGTTAGGCCGGTTAGGTTATCACTCAGAGATAACCGGTCCTGCGCCACCCGCATCCAGCGGACTCCTGCGACCTTTACCAGGTCATCAGTCCACCTTATGAGGGGCCTACTCACGCTGCGCCTTCCGGTACGCGGCTGCCACTCGAGAACCTTTCGGCCATCGGTTCTTATACAAATTCATATAAAATACTTAAATATAAGATTTCGTACCTACTCTATGCGATAAGATACATTTTCTTATGACACCCGATATATCCGATTATATAAACGCCGAGTGAATGCCTGCCTATTAATACATACATAACGACTACAAAACGACCAATGTCAATGTACATATTTAAATCAGTTCCAGAACATTTATGGCCATCTGCGAGTATGGAACATGACACAGGTGCTGCCCTTTGAAAGGGTTTTACATTTTTAGTGGACCGACCGTCGGTGCTAGGGATTACTATGTACGAGAGAAGTTCAGAGCAATTATCTGACTGTAGCCTTTGAGTGTATTAAATAAATAATGCTTGGGCCGGCGGGTAAGCCCAGTGTTACCTTTGGGACGGGCTACTATGTACCTCGAATACAAGGTTTAACACATGGATATCGTTTATCGAATTAGAGGAGAGAGATATTAATGAACACCAAACATGGTTACCATGGATGAGTACAATGGATATGAATACTCATGGATTTACGATAAAATAGACTTCATCAGTTTCGTTTTACTAAATACGTATCAATTTCTAATCCTTAAATTGGTAATGTACCTAACAAGTCACATATTTTACGACCCACTATTGTATTTTTTTAAAGATAACATTTTCTGCTCTACATCATAATGACGAGAACATGCGATTTTTTTAATTTGATAATTTAAGGATTAATGAAATTGGAATTGATGAAAATTATAAATATGTGCCTTTGAAACCTCAATTCCTGGATCTTATTATCAGAACTAAGTTTTGACAAAAATTGTACCAATCATTAAGCATAGTATAAGTTTAATCAATAATCATGTATCATCAGGCGTGAATTCTTTCATCTTTCCTAATGATACATAATTATTAGATAATTATAAAATATAACCGGAGGTATAGTATTAAAATATATATTGTAGTAGGATAAATATATTACCAGCTCTGAGTACTGTTTTCACTCAATCCAATAGTAGCACTGTTTATTTAGGCCGCGATCTCTCTCACATTTCTTTGTCGGCCTCTTTACCTACAGTCTCCGCAGCGATCAAAGCCGAATTCTCTCCAAATTGATCAGACGAAAACAAGTCTTTCACTCTTTGAACATGGCTGAAAATCGGCTAATATTGAGTGGATGCATAGAGTTTTACTGAATGCGGCCACTATACCTTTCTGTATAAAATATTCAGGATATCTTGACTGTGGGACGCGCGGGCCATATTAAAGGTCGAGCAAGTTTTAATAACAACCTCTATATTGTGTGATCACTTATTGATTCGGTCCTATTTTCGATATCCAATATCCGAAATTCACCGAATTGAAATACGTGTCTTATATTTTTATTTACTAAATCAAAGAACTTTTGCGCTTACTTCTACATACACTGTAACAACATTTTTTAATACTAAATAACTTATGTTATTCAGGTCTACTATGTGGCATCATGTGGCAACCTTTATGTGTACCTATTGTAATAATCTTATTGAGTTTATTTTGTACATAAATATCATAAGTTAAAACGATGAATACATTGAGGGAAGAAGTAATTTGTTTGGATAAAAACAGCTGTACTGTTTTTGATTCCTAGTGAAAAAATCTAAATAATTAGATTACGCGTACGAACCGATAAACACTTCATTCAAACAGCCAACTTAAAATGTAATAAAAATCCAAAATTGTTTAACAAGGCTAAACGACTACGGTGGCCTATTTACTCAAAACCCCACCTGACCACGAAATAAACTAATTTTATTAATTTTAATCACCACCTCGTGCGTGCTGACACACATTAAGTCCTGCCATGAAACATGGGATTCGATAAAATACCATAGAACGTTATAGTACCGCCCCTTTTAAAGTATCATTAAAATGTGGATTAGGACGATAAGCCATATTGTTAATGAGGAGCGTTATGGTTAATGTGGTGCGGGTGGTTTACACCGACCACATCATAGTGCGCAGATTTACAACTTGCTTCTGTGCTGACACAGTGTTAGGAGCTGCGAGCACGACATCACATAAATACATTGCGACATACGTATGTGGTTCCGTAATCACAATTAGGTAAGCAATTTATATCATCATCTTGGAAATAAAACCTTCAAATAAAATTTTATTTAGTGATTCATGATTATTATATGTTATAGGTACGATGCTATAGCATGGATGCTGGATTAAAATTTCCCAGTTATACTTTATTAAATAGTTTTAGAATATTATTTTTCTTTAATTTTTTACCGAAATACAATATATATTATTTAACTTACATAATTGCAATAATAATAGGTACAATCTTCAGTAACAACCACAGTTATATGTTTACGAAGCTTAATATATTATTTTAATATCACGCATTACATGATTAATTTTTAAAGAACATGTTTCGATCTACATGACAATGCCTTTACGTTGTGACTTCTGTATGGACTAAATATTCTGTGTACAAAAAGACAAATGTGAAGTTTTATGCCCACTACAATGACTTGTTTTGGCGTGATAACATTTTTAACACGCAGCCCATATGTTTATTTATTTATTTCAATGTTTCTATAACTTAGCATATAAAATATCTGGGACTTTGATAATTATATCTCAAAAAACAAAGCCTTTTTTAACTAACCCCTTGTTGAATTTAAATTTCAAATGTAAAAATCGGTTTATATAGTTTTTTTTTAGCTGTAATTTCTGGCTTTGGTCATTGATCAGGAGGCCTTAAATTAGCGTACTGTAGTACTTTTGCGTCACTACGGCGTTTCTAGTAACTCCAAATACAGCTTCTTCGAAACCTCTTCCAAACAATATTTTCCAAAATTTTTTTTCATTTTTGTGTGCTGCCTTCTAAATTATGGGACCGTCGTCAATGTACCTGACCATTCTTTCCGTCTTTCTTGAGACATGCTCGACTTATGCATACTATTTTTACTACTTTCTGGCGCAGGTTTAATTATAAATTAATGTTATTGTTGTTGGCAAAATTTGGTTATGTTTGATTTTGACATTAATAAAGAATACACTAAATCCATTATATAGAAAACTAGCGACCCGCCCCGGCTTCGCACGGGTACTATACCTACATAAAAACCTTCCTTTTGAATTACTCTACCTATTAAAAAAATCTCATCAAAATCCATTGCGTAGTTTTAAAGATTTAAGCGTACAAAGGGACATAGGGACAGAAAAGCTGACTTTATTTTATACTATGTAGTGATTTACTTTTCTCAAAATCCTCTATATAAAACGCTAATTTCATTAATTGTAGGTTTCTTATGTTGAACTAGAAAAATATTACAAATTTGGATATTCTTTACTGTCGTCAAAAAATATCTTCCACGCTAGCTTAGATAGAATATTACGAAACTGATTAGTGATTACTTACTTGATTATATCAATTACATTATCGTGCACGCTGATTCAGATTCAGACACAACCCCTTAATGGTTAATTAGTATTTAACACATCCTAATTACCCAATAAGATTACCTGCAATTGGATGACGATACGACGCCCCTAGCATACATTATACAGACACAGTCACACTGTTAGGCCAGCATTAAGGTGCATTCAGACCAAACGAGCATTCGCAATTCTATCCCCCACTCTACGAAATCAAAGAATCACTTTTTGTGTAACGACCGAATTTCGTAGAGTAGGGGGCTAGAATGGTGAATGCTCGTTTGGTCTGAGGGCACCTTTACGAGTACACCTGTAAGATCTTACTAAAGTCGTAGACTAGAGACGGAATTACAATCGGTCATTCTGAAAATCGAAAGCCTAACACAAATTCCCTTTTTTAGACTCTGAAAAGAGTGACATAAGGAATAAATAAACTGAAACTTCATTGGAAAAAAATCGCCTACGGTAATTGGATCGAGATCTAGATTAGAGAATGCCTGTGATAAGGAATGAGATAATTATATTCATCTCTCATTCCTTAGTTTAAGTAAGTCTCTACTACTTACGGAAAAACTTACATATGTAATTCCGGCCTATTATAATCGCGTCACTATATAATATAAGTAGAAGTTGTGATTCCATGACAAGCATTGATTCATCTAGAACTTTTAAACAAGGTATTTTTACATGTAATTTATAACTTATTTCGGAAACAAAGGTTATGAGAGACTAACAACCCATGTAATTTAGTCTGATACCTATCTAAAAAACCGGCTAAAGCTCAGCGTAGGGTTTCGTAGTTATTCTAAAGTGGCTGGGCCTATTATGTTATGCTATTATCGTCTGTACAATGAGTTGTGCTCTGAAGAACTGTTCGACATGATGCCAACGTCCAGTTTTCATCATCGCACCGCTCGCCACCGACTGGGCGCTCATCCTCACACCTTGCAACCTAAATGGTCGCGCACCGTGCGGTTTCAGAGGAACTTCCTCCCGCGGACGGTCCGTCTGTGGAATGAGCTCCCTACCGAGGTTTTCCCGTTGGACTTTAGTATGGGGTTCTTCAAAAGAGAAGTGTACAAGTTCTTATTGGGTCGGCAACGCGCATGTGACACCCCTGGGGTTGCGTGCACTCATAGGCTACGGTGACTGCTTTCCAACAGGCGGGCCGTATGCTTGTTTGCCACCGACGTGGTATAAAAAAATAAAAAAAAATGTTCGAAACAGTTTTATTCAAAATAAAAAACAAGCCCACTTTACTACTAGGGGAGGTTCCCGATTTTTTTTCAATTTTTTATTTCACCATTTTGTTGACGTGATTAACATGTACCAAATTACAAATGTCTGGTACTTACGGCCACTGAGCTATGCTTCGGACAGACAGACGGACATGGCGAAACTATAAGGGTTCCTAGCTTACTACGGAACCCCGAAAAACGTATCTTGTCGATTTAACAACGAAGTTATTAGTGTTTGGAATATACAAAAAATAGTAAATTTAAGTACCTAAGCGTTTTTTTACTATCTACAATTGTAAGCTTCTTTCACTATTAAACCGGAAATTTGTATTATAAAGGACATATATTATGTCATATTATATTTCTTTTTCTGGTAAGATCTACCTAAATACAAATTGAATAGAACGTTGTATGTGCTTTACAAAGATATCTCAGTCAATAGAACCGAAACGCTTTCATTTCGTGATATTACATATTTGGTTCGCATGATTATTTGAGGCTATCACTGTATATCTAAATGTCTTTGTTTTGATATAACATTTTAACTAATCGTTGTAGTTATGTATTCAGATCGCTTAATGTTAAAAATATAGAATAAACGTGACCCAGGGCCACCGAATTTTCACATCGTGAATAGTATTTTAAGAAGCTAAACTTAAAAATATCTAGTTTAATTATTAAATAATCAGGTTTCTAAATGATGTTAGCTATCTCTTCTCTAGTTCTTACTAAGCTATAGTTACATACATATAACTAGTTAGTAAGTATAAGTAGTCCTGTTTTACGTGCTGCATATCTTAAATTATTTACTCTTAAAATTAAAAACACTTACTCTTAAATGTACACAGAGTTGGAAATTGACTCTCTAATGACATACAGTTACGAGTATTTCAATTACATACTACATACGGAGTATTTACAGAGTTACTTACATACTTATTTAGGTGCAAAATGTCGTTTGATATGATAAAAAAGATAAAAAAATGTTTGTAGATTTTCAATTTCTGAATAATTAATGAGAATTTGTTTTTTTTTAATTTCTTTCGTACAAATTGGATAGATTTTTTATCATCAGTATAGGTATACAGTTTTTTTACAGAGTAATATATACCAGATGCCGAAGCGGAGATACTTAATTGTGTAAAAGTGTTATGAATTATTGACTTCAAAAGAAGGTAAAGTGGCAATAAAATTGATTCAACTTCACTGTATTTTTTTTATTGCGATGACCAATATTGATAAAATGCGAAAAATGCAAGGGTCAGTCAGTCAGACTAGACAATATTATGCATGAAAGCAATTCGTCCCGCGGCAAGCGGATTTGTCTGTGGTTCTTCCGGAATTTACATTTTAAAACAAACATTCATGCAAGTCAAACTGCAAATAACAAGCTTACGTAGAACCTTGGACTTTGAAGCTTCCAAGTTCCAACGATGTTATCTCGTCGACAGCAGTAGTATTATTTGAACTACATAGAAAAAAGGTTAATTTTGCAACTTATTTTCATAATCAAAGTATGGAATCTTAAGGCAAAGTAACGACATCTATAATTCAATACACCTTACATTTTCTCCCACTTAACCCTGAATTTACCAAATTTAAAAATATCTAGGCTCCACGCCGTAGTGGAAAGCAAAACATTCTGTCCTTAATAAAAAACGAAAAGTGTGTCGAAAAGTATGTACCAAATTCAGGGTTAAAGATTATGTCTCATTCCTAAAGAAAATATAGTTTTTGTTGTAAACGATTGTATAATTATTATTAGTATGTCTTAAAACGGAATATTTACCATTTAAATTTTAATATTTCAGCACCCGATATTTCGGCATTGCCATGTTCACGAAGTAACTGATAACTGTGGAGATTTACGTCATATTAAGAATGTAAATGACCATAACATTTTTATTATTAACCAATATATTATGAAGATGACAATACTAATCCCTATGTCTATTACTATACATAACATAAAGCAACATTATTCATGTTGTACCAATACCATGGTACAACCATGGTGGTGCAATGTCAGAAATTGTCCAATGCTATCTGCGAATACAATGTACATATTAGGTACGCAGTTAGGTCAATAAAATTGCATGCGTCATGTAATTCATATATATATACATGTACAATTTTTTCTGATTAGTAAGATATCTCAATTCCAAATTCATAATGTAAAAATCTTTTACCTTCATAAAATGCCATACTGAAAATGATCTTTTTTCCCCTTACTTAAGAGAAAAATTAATTCTTTCAAAGACAGCGTAATTATCATTGTCTCCTAACCTCTACTCTCTATTCAATTGGATCTCACAATGAACGTCTGTGTGAAAGCGAGCCTTCCAAAAGGAATTCCCGGTACATCGGACTAATAATTATTTCCATTGTTTTATATATACCGGGACACACAATGGTTCTAAAGGTTGCACTTACTGCATGAGATTAGTACATATTATGTCCGATTATATGAATATATTGAATATAATATATTTTTATGTGCCGCATTTTCCTAATGTTTGTCAGATTGTAATAAATCTTACAATGAACCATGTACTATAAACCAGCTTTTTCAAGACGTGTGTTGGGGGCCCTCTGAGGGGTCGCAAGCAAAGACTAGGTATCTAAAACGGTTAAGGACTTCCGACCGATTATTTAGGAACCCTTTTAGGAGTAGGTAAATATACTATGAAAGCAGTAAAATAAACTATGACTATATCTGTTCCAATCGTGTTTAATTTTTCATAAACATTCTTTAAATACACGATAAATAATTTGTTAAGCTTAATTTTCAAACAATTCAATCATAAAAAGCTCCAAATATTGGCGGTAGCGTTTAGCTTACAGCATGTCAATAAAGCTTATCGTGACTGAGACGGATATTACAATATTTTCATGGACTTTGATGAAGCAAAGGGAATACCTAAATGCAGCGAAATAATTAGTTGGGAAGCGAGCGTGTTAGCTTTGAGACACATGGTCGGTTCGGCCAGAGAGCATTCTCATTATTAGAGTAATTATACTCGACTATTCCTTGGGGAACTGATTTGTAAAATGAACTCAATAAGAATCGGCCAAGAGCATGTCGAGCCATGCTGAGTAGTTATTAAAAAACGACTGGATCTATTATGTTCGAAATAGTTTAATTTTAAAGGTTTCTAAAAGCCTAAGTCATGATTTTTTCATATTTTTCTGGCAGGTTTAAAATTCTGGAGCGTTTAGCTTCGAAAATATTCACTTTACTTAAAAAACTTTCTTTTGGGACCCTTATTATTTTTAAAAGACCTATTTAACTATACCCCAAACAATAAGATTTCAGCAAAATAGAAATACGATCCCCACTTTACGTGTACAGAAGGAACTATAAAGGCTCCTAGCTTACTACGGAACCCTAACGCGTAAGTATTTGTCAATAACTAAAAACAGAAATTATTTTACCTAATAAAAGACCTATTATATTTTACCTAAACACAGAAATTATTTTACCTAATAAAAGACCTATTTTACCTAAAAACAGACATTATTTTACCTGCACAGCCGCTGTCCTGGGAAAGTTTGCAATTTTCTGAGATAGAAGTATCCTTTGTTCCCAGAACTACACAAACTTTCATGAAAATAATTTCAGTAGCTTAGGCGTGAAAGCGTGACATTAGTGGGAATTAGTTGATATTTATTTCGCTATAAAATAAATGTCTATAAGCAATGTTTTACTTTGTAGAACAGCTTTATCAGATTATTGTCACTAACAAAAGTACCTAATGAACAAAATTTTAAATGCATATAAATTGTAATAAGTATATGTACCTCACATAATAAAATTAAGGGTCTGCAAAGATCTTTTGAAAAACACATATAAGTGATTCAGAAACATTTATAAAATCTATGTAGAAAAGTATATTAAAAGATTAATCTTCACGTTGGGCGAAATATGTATTAAAACAATAAAAGTTTATGAAAGTATTCTTGTAAGTGTATTAGGCTCATAAAGCTAGCCAACGTTGCGAAGACAGCAAGATTAGTAATCGTACCCATCCGTGTTTCAGTGAGGGATGCATTAATAATGCACTGACGCGACAGTACCCGAGACGGGAGGGGATGCGGTTCGCGCCAATCACATTAAAATAACCCCAGCGCATACTGAGAACCATTGTTATTTGCTCTTTGTGATCATATGTACCTATTTATATGTCTTGATTTATACTTCAAAAATAAATGAATACTTTAATTTAATTATTTTAAAAAATGCCAGGTCCTACTGGGGACATGGAGTGCCCCAAAGGCTGGCCGTATTGCTGCGTTACACTGTTATGCTATGACGCAAATACACTCGCGGTCAAGTAATACGGGTCAGGTGTAATTTTTCATAGAAAATACGGCTAATGGGCAGATTTCAAAGAGAGTTTTCAACTATTTACAGGATAGGTAGAATCCTTGCTAAACACATTATATTGTAATTGTTTTAAATGAATCTGAAAACCCAAAAAAATGGTAGATTGATTTATGCAGGCAAAATTTTAGAGTGTTTAAAAAAACGCCAAAAATGTACGGAAAAAGGAGCGTTTTAATCATGACTTGCTATTTTTATATCCACGGAGTTATCTGACGATAAAATTTCATGTTTTTTGCATTCGATGAAACAATTAGGGAAATTCCAATACATGTGCTCCTTTAAATCAATATATGTATTAGTATTTAGTAAAACTTCCCACTTTGTCGCTTACCATAAAGACGAGATTTCCTTATATCTCCATAAGAATAAACTGACAAAGCGACTTTATGGCAAACGACAAAGTGGGACGTTTTACTAAACTCACTCACATATGTGCTAATCTAGTTACAAATCAATAATTGATAACAATAATTGAAACAATTTAATTTACTATGGCGAAATTCAAAGTCATATTATGACTCAGTAACCGTATACATGTTGCGCGGAGTGCCTAAAATACGTAAGTTCAAACCGTTTAATTACCTATGTCTGATCACAATGCTTATCACGAAATTCTTTGTCGGTGTGCGATGCATGGCCACCTAGTGATTAGTCAGAGCTTTGAGGACCGCTACCACGTGGAAACGAGCTCACGAATCGAGACGACCACCGGCGGATCGTTCGTATTCCTATCATGGGCACTGCGTTGGGAACACCGGGTTAGATATAGCGGAAGCGGGTTCATAAGCGAAAGCGGTGTCATTTGAATTTCACATATTTTATTATACAGCTACCGTAAAAAAAAAGAAATAGATTCATGTTGTATTAAATTTTGTAAGATTTGGATTTTGAAACATAGTTATTACATACATATTTATGGTCAATCAACTTTGTCCAATTCATTTGTTGATTTGCCCAATACATTTGTTGATTTGCCCAATACCTACCATTTAAAATGTTTCGTAGGTGAATTACAACATTCATAGAGACGTTACGCCCGTAGTTACAGGCAAACTGGCGAGAACTTGTATCACGTGTATCAGCTGTGCGAGATTTACGAACTACCTGCACTTGGTTATTAGCTTGTACTTTGTCACTAGACCGACACAATCTCGTACACTCACAACAATTGAACAGTATTTAAAAGCTAGCAATAAAAGAAGATTCCCTTAATAAAATCTATAATTTGCACGATATTCGATATGATCTTTTTATTGTTATGGCCCTCATGCACTTACAGTTAAATATTAGTCAAGATGAATCTTATTCTTTTGGGCGGCGGACGCGAGTGCTTGTCACTTCACCCCAGAGACTCGTCTTGGCAAGGACCGTAACATGCTGGGATGTAGGTGTCATTGCCACTGTCACTCGACACAGGCGAGAATTATAATTTGCGGTAAAGATATATTATTAGGCCGAAATTACACCTGTGAGTTCTTACATAAGTTGTAGGGAAGGAGGTATAGGAATGAGATAGCGGTATTCACCTCTCATTCCTTAGTATAGCTCCGTCCGTATAGCTTACGTAAGAACTTGAGCTGGCCTTACAATAAATTCAATCAAAATGCATTGAAACAGACATTTTACGTATTTGTTGCCCAGTAACCAATTGAATATTCTTCTTCTTCTCCTTTGTCCATATGCTCTTGGGTTAGCAGTCGTAGTCACGTCACGTCGAACGTTTTATTATTCTTCGCCAATTATCCTTAGCTGATGCTTTTCTCTCATGTGTTAGGAGAAGTATTGGGTAAGGCTGTTATTTGGTCTCTCAAACGCATGTTTTTTTTTTTATAATGGCACAACAAATTGTCTCCACTCTACCTGATCGTAAGTAAAAAGTGAAGCCCAAATCGCGGTGGCAATTGAATATTAATCGAGAATTTTTTTATTGTTTTACCCGTCGCACGCTTAGCGCGTGTCACTTGATCAATCCCGCCGTGCCACGAGCCGTAGCGCGCTGTGACACAGTTGTCACTGTCACGACGCAGACGAGAATTCTAATGAACAGACGCTCGTGATCATGCTCTAACCCCCTTATTCATATACGTCTCCTAACTTAAAAAGCCGCTAAGTATTGTTTGTCCCTTTCAGTCTTATACGCATATTGATAAGGCCGAAAGGGACAAACAATACTTAGCGGCTTGTGAAGTTAAGACAAGTTTATGAATAAAGGGGTAAGCTTCCAACTCAAAAATGCGAAGAACACTTGAAACTTATTCCAGGATTTTGGAAACTCTAACTACGTGCGGAAGTTAAATTTTGGTAATCGGATTAAATCTAAAATTTTATGAGGCTTTTAAGTTAAATGATCTGCATCGATCCAATTCGAAAATGATAACTGCTATACCTAGTTCGAATGAAGGTAAATACAAGTACGCAGCTAAAATTAAACTTGGATCTTTGTAGTTATCTTTAATTATATTATTTATATTAAGTTTACTTGTATGTATTACAAAATTATTGGCTTAATATAGCATTTATCTTGTTCTAATTATTTTCGTAGATATGTCATTACAATTTTCATCATTTTTATTTAATATTTATTTTGTTGTTCCCAGTCTTGTAAATATTTCGGTACTAACAATTGTAACTGAAATAGGACACCTTCACCTTCAGTCCCTAAATAATTATGTAGCAGAGCCCTATGGCATGTACAATAATTGTACAGCTGGTAATGTGATCAGTGGCCCATTTCTCAAAAGTTTGTAACTTGTAATACAAGTGGAAGTCTCTTCTTGACACTATTAATTACATAAGGACTTCCGCTTGTATTACAAGTTACAAGCTTTCGAGAAATGGGCCCCAGATCACACCGTAGTCACATTACCTACACCTATGGATACAATGTAAACAACAGATCAGTGGCGCCGTCTTGTGAGAACTTTACAAACGTGCAAGCTCCTGCAGGAATAGGAGGCGTTGTACAGGAATTGATTCTGCCGTGAGAGGATAGATGGCGATACTATGTCTGGGGAATGGGTTGATTATTTTCATTATTTAGTTAGTTATTATTATACATATCACAATATATACTGTAAAAATTAGTTATTAAATTTAATGTAACTAACTGTTACTTGGCATAAATTAACATAACAACTAACTCAATACAAAATAAAACTGACAGAGGATATAACTGACTTATGTTCATCAATGTTCTTCAAATATAGGATTAGGTACGTAGATACAAATACCTAATTATGTCCAAAAAATACAGTTTTTTATTCTACATTTAATATAGATAATACTGTATATAAAAAACCACTGCCTAATTTGCAGCTTGTAGGTAGGTAGGTACTTAGGTACTGACTGTCATTTTAATACGAGGCAGGTATCTTTAAATCAGGGATCGGATAGCGGTTTTTGCTCCATACAAAAGAACGGTTCGAATTCCGTTCTTTTTCGTTCTTCGGTTTATATTTTTTTGTTAATGGAGTAATTGAAAAATAACATGTTAATAATTACTTAAAATGTCGAATACTACATACAGAGCGTAAAACATTTTAAAATATTCAGCTATATCGAGTTTTTCTAAAAAACCGGTTCCGATCCCTGCTTTAAATAGTACATTACAATACAAGTGCGAAAAAAATGAAGCTCGAAACGAGTGGCGATAAATTAAAACACGACCGAGGGCAGTGTTTTAAATCGACACGAGTTACGAATTTCCTTTTCGCCCGTATATCGTACGACGTTCTTGAGAGATACTACAGATGGCCCTCTGAAGTTGCGACCTGACAAGAAATGAGACACTTTTCGCACTAGTGCGTAAAAAGCACCATCTGTAATGAAATGAAAGTATGTTACCTATTCGCTAGCGATGGTTGCTGCAACCGATTTATAGTAAAGGTACAGAATATGTGAAAACTCCGGCATTCACATTTAGGTATGTAAGTAGACAGTAAGCCGACTACATTTCGGACGTAAGGCATATTTCATGCAATGTTCGCAAAAGGATGGATGTAGCCTTCCTGTTTTAGAGTTGAGGCTTTAGAAAATGCCTTAAATTATGTAGATGTGTGTAAATTTTATTCTGTTGGGATCCACACGTCTGAAACACACAGGTTTATCGCTTGGTGAACACGAATACTAATACTTCGGTGGAATCACGAACTGAAAGTACTTTTTTATAAATTTGATTAACTACAAGTAAAATTAAAACAAATTTTGTAAATAACTTTTTTTATTTTATCTTTGAATCATTAAATTGACTAAATATTTACATATTGCATTTTTTTTCTAGACTGAGCTAAGTTGTCGCAAAAAAACGACACTTCTTTTTTTTATACACTTGTTCAGTAAGTGCAGCATTATCAATTAAGCTGGACTCACTGGTTTAGTGTCAAATTAGAAATATCCCCTTCGTCATTTTTATCAATAGATAGAGAAACAATAGACAATTGAACATGAATAGTTTCCATTTTATTACACTTAAGTTATTTCCGCAATATTTATTTTTCGATTTCTATTCAGAATTACCAGCTCCTTGGAATCCAGTAAGAAAAACGAAGGATTTTAAAATATTTTTCCCTTTATGTTACACTTTTTATACAGTTACAATACAAAGTATATACCTAACGGAAATAAGGTATCGTAATCGAATAATGTATGAAGACTTGTTATTTTTTATTCTATTATAATTTAATGAGCTCGTTATTCTAAGTGGAATCACATGCAAAATACCTGTGCAAAACAAATGTGAGGGCATTTTAAATAAAATGGCCCCCGAATTATTATCTACATCCTTCAAGCCCGTGTGCACCTAGTAACATTTCCCAGATTATGACGCGCGAGACGCCCCATCGCATTGTTCACGAGAAAGCAATTCCGCGTCACTCTGACAGACAGACAGACAATTTGACACCGTATTTATTATTAAATCGAGATGAAATTAGTACTGTGACGGGGCGACGGCTGTCTGTTTTAAGCTTCTCACGGGCTCGAAATTGTTTAGACAACTATGAATATAATATATACCTAAGTAGAACATGTCAGTGTACAATATCAGGCACCGTGGTTACAAAACTTGTAGTGATAAACGAGTAATACATAGCTGTTTTTGTAGTCGTCATCAAGTCACTTTGAGCTTCAGGCACAGACCTTCAGGTCACTCTGGAAATACGAACAAGTTTAATTTTAGAATTTTTTTTTGTATTTTGGTAGCGCCGTTCATTGTGGCAATCTTGGGCTGGACCAAATGATTTGTTCCTATATGTAGATTACATAGTGTCCTATAGGCCTCGCGTATTTATGATAGTCTGGAAACGTACCGCTGATAGTTATGTAGCGTAATTTGTCGAAAAAGCAATTTCAAAGTTAGGACTATTTAAAGAAGCAAAGAATTCAAACAAAATTTCTTATTATTCGTAGCAAAAACTCGTTCCGCAGAAAATGACAAATAACTCGAGAAAGTTACTCTACGGTTCAGCGGATTAATCCTTAATTGCCGAACAATTATTTTAAGCTAACTTCTCAACTTTTGCAAACTTTGTGGGGACTCGTAAGGTAATCATATAGTCTAAGAATCACAGTTTAAGTAACATATTCAGTAATATCACTTTAGAAATTTCAAGTTGCATCTGAATAAATAGTGTCAAACGAAATCTGCTTTTTGTTTACACGGCTGCCATGCCATTTATTTACTTTTCAGTTCGTTTTCAAACAGCAGTCGTGTTTTTTTTTTTTCTTATTTATTTATTATACATTAAGTACCTATACCATGTTTTCATTATCTTCATCATCATCATGATATCAGCCGAAACACGTCCACAGCTGAACACATGCCTCCCCCAAAGATTGGAGGGATTTCCGATGTTTTAATAAATAATCTTTACTTATTTTATTTTATAACCTACATTTATTTTTATTCTCTCTGAAAAGGATTGATGTTAAAGTCTAGTTTAGTTCTGAAAATTCAATGATAATATAGTTGTGCTCGAATTAACCGTGGCTCTGAAATACTCGGAATTAGTATGACAAAGTTAATCCAAACTCACCAGTACCTAATAGATAATTTCACTGATTACGAGTAATTAAAACTTTTATTCGGTTGTTTCAGTAGTTTTCATTTGTATTAGAATCATATTATTACATTATTAGGAGTACCTATCTAAAAAATATTTTATAAATATTTATAAAGGCACAATATTGTCACTATTGTGGTTAACATTGTTAATAGTTGTATTGTAGCTGTCTACTGATTATATGAAGGTAACATGTCCCTTTAACGAAACGTTGATATTTATCAATATACATATTATCTTCGAGTACTTATCTCTCGAATGTTGTTATCACAGCTCCTGTTGTTGTTGTTATTACAACACAGACTTGCATGTATGTAACATAATATTTACATAATTTGTGCAGCCCGGGCCATCGCCTAAATCAGTGTTTTATCTGGTTAGGTACTAACTTTTGTCTTCTTTACATTAAATCGCGATGGATATGGTGCAAGTCACAAACTTAAACAATTTAATTACCTACAGATTTCTTTTGAACTGGCTTGATTGGTCAGATTATTGTGAAATTGTAGGAAACTTTACGTGACTGGGAGAATCTGAAAGCTTGTTTCCTTGTGTGTTTTGTTGCACAGCAATATTTTGCCAATCCTCAGCTGCGCTTTCCTATCTTAGAAACTTCCTACCTTGCAATACTTATAGATTGAGCTTAAGGCTTGTAATATTGTTAAACCTAACAATCAAAGCGTTAAAAAAAGAGTGTAATCTCTTGTAAACAATATCGACATTAGCAGGTCTAGGCAAGATACCACTCAATGCAGTCGAAAAGCGACGCAATAAATGTATGAGAATGACAAATTCGAACGAAAAGTCACGCGACCATTAACATACAATATTCACGGTCACGTGACTTATCGCTTATCGTTTACGATTGCAGAATGGCATCTTGGCTAGGCCTGCAGCATGCTTAGCCAAGTTGCCAAGCGCTAGCGCTTAGTAGCGTATCGTAGTTTTCCCTCTCATTCACTCTTTCATATTAGTGCGACAAAGACAGTTAGCTACGATTGACGACTAAGCGCTAGCGATTGGCAACTTGGCTAAGCACCCAGAAGTAGGTAAGTTTTACTTTTACCGATTAGTCGACTAATACCATAGCCGTTCGTTGCTTGCGCCACCGCGAAAGTGCTTTGCCGTACAAAGGACTGTCAAGTAGGTCCCCACAAGAGTCGTGTAAATTTATCCAAGGATAGTGAACCACTTTAGGTCGCTGTGGCAGATTCTCGTACTCGAATTGTCGCTGTTGCACTATGTACTTGTATCTTCTAAACTGTAAGAGTTGATTAAAAATAAGATATATCTGTACATGTATAACAGGTATGTATAAATAAATCAATATCTTGGGACATAGAACCGACATAGAACCACGGTAAGCTCAATTAACGCTTGTGATGTGGGTACCAGGTGACGATATAAATAATATATAGATACTAAACTACATATAGACAGCCAACACTAAGAAACAAATATTTGTGATAAATAAATACACGAATAATGCCCTCGCCGGGATTCGAACCCGGAACCTCCAGCTTCGAAAGCAGGGTCGCTACCAACTAGAGTACAAACTAGATACCTGTAAGTAGTTATCAAAACATTTTCGTATCATATCAGTATTACACATTCTTCATGCAAATTACATTCATGAATCATGATACATTACTACATAGGAGAAGCCTGTATACGATAACCGCAAAGCTCAAACCTAACCACAACAACTACTTAGTACCTATGTTATTTTAGAAAATCGATTACAGTTTGCCAGATCGAATAATGAAGATACCGAAAATAGCCTCAAAAAGCAACGAACGCAGATCGAAACGAAAGGTTCCCGACAACGACGCAATTTGTAAATTATTTCTGGCGTACACGCCTATTAGGACATCTTGATAGCTGCCTGTCGACTTCTTTCAACGTCTATTTAAAAGCTACCGAAAAACATCAAGCTTCATTACCATCGGTAAATAGGAATCATTCAAAATTCCACCTTAGCTCGGAATACTATAAAGATCTAGTTCCAAGTACTCGGAACGTAAACATAAATTTGTCAATGCATCTCGCGGAGTATTTATGGCAACATGCATTTCCAGCTTGCATTGGACTACCCTGTTCCTCTTTTCTATTTATTCTAGTATCTCTTAAAGGGAATTAGCGGCATGCTGAGGGCTCTTGACAGTTTGGTTGTTTTACACTCGTTTGGGCTCGTTCTGTTATGATGTCGGCTTCAAAGGATGTGGATAAGCGCTAACATATTTTTAAGTGGTAGAAATATGGCTGTTATTTATGGATTATCGGAAGCAAAATGCCAAGTACAATCCATAAGTGATATATTAGCGGAAAGGTTCCCTTGGGGTTTATTTTGGTTCTGCTTAAGATAAACAAAATTCATTTCCTTAATTTTAGAGAAGGAGACCAAACTACTAACCAAATTTGAATGGACAAAGTGCTTTTTAATAGAGTTTTGTTCTCATCATAGTACAGCTTATAAAAGTATATTGTTCCATAAATCACGATATTTATACGCGCACATCGCCGGTGGCAGTGCCGCGCGAGGCAAGAGTTATGACAAACATGACAGGGCGACAGACGATGCCGTTCTGCGAATGATACTTCTCATTATGTAAAGTTTATGTTTTGTCAAGTGCACGCTGAAGAGCTTATAAAAGCTAATGAGCTTAGCTTTTTAAGATAAACACGAAGACAGGCTTCATATTCAATTTAATGTGAAGTTTAACGCAGAAGTTAAAAGCTCTTTATCACAGCTTACTATTTATAAGTATTTTATTACAAGGATACACACGGTACAGTATCTACATCATACATGCGTATTTGAATATTATGCATAAGTGTACCTATAAGTGGTAGGTATATTATGTTGAGTCCTACACACGGTTGAAAAACAGTCTAGCGACAACTTCTCGAGCCCGATCTACGGCGTCTAGAACTGTAGATACCTATCAATTAACACAAGCGGACGGGCAGGTTTGATTGACTTCACGTCGAACTTTATTCAATTGAATTTAAAAATCGTAGTCTATGAGGCATCTATTTTGTGAATTTGCAAGTATAATGAAATATTTTATTTATGTAGGAAAAAACAATGAAACACAAGCAATAAAAAATATTCCCAGTATGTTGATGTGTTCCATAAAGGTTACGATCATACGGTTGTGACCATTTAATCGATATTCATATGATGAAATAATAATTACTGAAGGTTTGATACGGTGTTTTTTTGAAATGTTCTATCTACATAGAAACATAAACGTGGGAATAGATTTATTTTACTAATAAATTATCCTAATAATTCACCATAATAACAATTTAAAGCCAGCTAGGACAGTCCATTTACATACTAGTGTCATGTTCACAATAAAGTGCTAATAACGCTGTCATAACCTTAGCCACTAAATCCTCGCATCAATATGCAAATTTACTGACCATTGCGAAGACAATGACATTCGATGTTAATTATGATAAACCGTCGGTAATTACATTAATTTCAGTTTATGACATAATTTAATATTTATTGGAACAAAGCGTCATCACTGGGAGGTTTTGAAAGATAATTAAGCGAGTTCGACAAATGAGTGTTGGTTGGAGTTCTACCGTGATTTAGTGTACACCACTAATGTAATGTACAAATTGCAGAATACTCTAAAGATTACGTAAAATTTTTATGTCAAAATTCATTCATATTGCAGGTCATGCAAAGTAACATTATCTACCAGACTAGGGATTATAATAATATATTATACCGTAATTTTCTCGACAATCGATGATTTCTCTTGGAGGAAATCGGTCCATATCTATGGTGTAGGTACTCGTATAGTAAGTCTAAAATGAAAATAGAAGATCACACTGATGTTCTTATCGCTTTAAGTAACTGAAATGTACATGGACGACATCATGCTCAATTTTCGCTAAAGTTATTTATAACCGCACTTTGATGTTTAAGATAAGGGACGGTCTCAGGGATTCGAAACACGTACCACCATCCTAGATATTAATCGATTACATGGCAACAAGGAAAAAAACAGATCAGTGTTGTAGCAAATCATGACGTTATGATATAGGGCCTTTGTCAAATCGTTTAGTACTGAACTGAATATACAAACGATACTTATAATTATGTAACTTTCAAACATATTTCGATCTGTATACGTATCGACTTATCTTAGAGCCGATAAGCCGAAAACTTTCATGCGAGTGCAGACTGAAATTTATTCGATATCATTTGAAATCGCATCGAAATTCCGAATCATATAAACTCGCGCTATCAACAATAATAAATCAAATATACGCCGCTGCGGCCCGACCCGGGAAAACAAATGAAACGCGGGAGAAACTTTCATTCCGCGCTCGGAGTGCACTTCGCTCGAAACGTTGACACTTCTAATGGTGGTTCTCGATTTTGCGTTAAAACTGTTTGAGCGAGGTGAAATACCTTCGAGCTTTGTCTTTGAAGTATTCTTCAGATTTCTTGACTACATAGAATAGAATATTATTCACTCACACATCACACTCAGCATGTGTCATGGTTAGGTTGCCACGACGCTGATTTTCAGGGCAACCAAAAAATAATAATGAACATATGTGTAGATATTGTTTAAGTTTTCTAGTCACTATTGATATGATATTGTCATACAATCGTGTAGCTAAAATTAATTTGTAAATAACGTTTTTAACAATAAGTGTCAGGTCTGAGAGACGAGCATCGACGACCCTCTACCCAAGTACCTCAGGATAAACTCCCCTTAGAAAAATAGCGATTACTTTGGCAGATATAATATTGGCTTTTATTCGCAGCTGTTAAATATAATTGTTAACATAAAAGAACACATTTAATTTTAGTTATATGCAATGGTACGCATGGAATTCAAAATTAATTATATAATATGATATCTAACAAACGTCACGGGAAAATGAATTCACTTTGGAGTCAAACTCATATACCTATTATTTAATTTATTAATTGAAACTAGGTATGAAATAAAATAAATTCATAAGCGATGCCACCAATGGTAGCGCAGTACAGTCGTGTTTACTGTCCTCTCCAGGCAGGACACTGCACTAACCTCAGACACTTGAGCGCGCGATTGTTTTTGAACATCCGCAAATGGGTTACAACGAAGTTTGCCTCTATTTAACAACACAAGGCTTTGAGTGCTAAAACTTAGGTTTTAAAAAGTACTTCTTTTACTGGTTCCCAACCCCGCTTTTATGTTATCATTTTACAGATTCTCGTTTTAAGGTGCATGCTTTATTGTTTATACCTTTACTTATTTTTTTAGGTTGTCGTACCCAAAGGATAAGAATTTATTACTAAGACTTCACTCGGTCTATCCATCTGTATATGACCAAGAAGCTAATCCCTAACCTTCAGGCGAGAACGAAAAGCAACTGTCTTTATCGCACTAGTACCTAGTGAAGAGAGACAGAAAACGAGAACGACGCTACGCTACTGAGCGTTAGTGATTGGCATCTTGGCCACACACACAGGGTGCTTAGACAAGTCGCCGATCGCTTAATCGTCAATCGTAAACGAAAGGCAGCTAACTGTCTTTGTCGCACTAATATGAAGAGTGACAGAGAGGGAAAACTACGATACGCTATTAAGCGATAGCGATTGGCAACTTGGCTAAGCATCCAGGTGTTCCTGAACTATCGCAAGGTACCCACATTAATAGTTTACATTTTCACAGATATTTTAAATATCCGTTGCCAATGTTGCCACTATTACAACAAATAGGTAACTTAGATTATGGTGTTTTTAAATATTCAATTAACCTACAGGTGGAAACCATCTCACTCGGAGTTAATCAAAGAGAATAATTACCCATTTATATTCGGTGGTGGGTGGATTTGTTTTATTATTTCGCATACAGAATAAGCCGCGTCGCGCGGATTGATATGGCGGCTAAACAAATATTGCGGTTTTAATGCTACATACAGATCAAATATTGAACAAGTACTACGATATTTCAGTGTTCTTTTCACATCTTAGTTTTATCAATTTAGCTCCTTAGAAATACAAAACAGTACAAGTTGCTCAGAAGATTTAATGGCTGTTTTAATTTTCACCACTAGTTTCGAATTAAAATTTTTGCACTTGTATCGTAATGTACCTAATACTTATTTTTATATCCAAACTATTCATATATTTTTTTAAGGAAATATTTTTTTTTCTTATTACGTAGACAACGAATAACCCCCAGTAGTTCACCCCTATTTTTTCCACTTGTAAATTTCTTACCTACGTAAGTACATAATATGTAATACTACAAGTATAGTAGGTTTTTAAAATATAATAGAAGTAAAAACTAAAAATTATTATAATTAAGAATTACCGAAAAAAAAATCATTTAATACTTGTTCAAATAGCAACGGTGATTTTCTAAATATTCTTGTGGCAATTTATTTATTTTTATTAGTATACATACTGAACAAATAAAATTACGAGTAGAATCCTGCCATAGCTGACTAGCCTTCTCAGCCGTATCACTCGGCGCTTATCATTTGCATATGAAAACCGTAACTCTGTGACATGGAAAATTTAATCTTTTCGGTAATTAAATGAGACTCGCGGCTCGCTGACCCAATTAACGAGGGTTTTTTAGACGGTCAGTGGCCAATTAAGTGGAAACGTGATCAAGCTACTCGATATTATACGAGTATGTACAGAGTGATTAAAAAATAACTTCACTCGTCGTCAATGAGATTTGAGAAGTCAGCATAGGCATCAGGCAAAGGGTTTTTTTGAAAATCTTATCAAATATCTGCGGGTTGGTTGAATTTTGAAATTACGTAAAATGGGAATGCTGTTATTTCTTAGCCTCCCTGTATGCCGTGATATATTGATGTCACGTCTCCACACGATAGATAGTTTTTACACTTTAAGCCAATAAATAAAATATATGAAATTGAAAAAATAAATTAAAGCATTTCCTGAATTAAAAATGCAAATGTCTAACATTTCCTTATTCAATAAAAGAATACCATGTATATATTTGAATATCGATACACCGTCCTCAACTCCTTGTCAATTCAGTGGTATCCCGATGTTTATACAGGGTGATTCTTAAGTCATGAGCAGGAGTCAACAGGGTACTAGGGACGGTCACGCTGAGCAACTTTTACTTCGGAGACAATCAAGAAATTGCATACAAAATATCTTAATTATGAGTTAATTCATACTTAACTATCAATTAAGGATCAATTAACTCATAATTAAGAGTTTTCTTTGGTGATTTCTTGGTTGATGGTCATGACCGTCCGTAGTAGCCTGTTCACTCCTGCTCATGACTCATGAATCACCCTGTATACACCTAGTTTACTTTACTGTACATGTAATGAATATTAAATTTAATTTGGCAATTTCCAGTATTAAAATATTTATTTTTATTACAGGTAAGTTCGTAGATCAACATCTGTCAGGTCGAGAAAATATAATATGGTAAGCATTACATTTGGGGGAGGCCTATGTTCAGCGATTATGTGGACGTCTTTCGGCTGATATGATGATGATGATGATGATGAAGCATTACATACAAATACCTACATAATGTAATATTACAGTCGAACAGACAATGAAATTATAAAATGTCACAAAATACTTCACAACAATATTTAAACTACTGCATTCACCTTTACACCTAAAGGCTACATTTTTAATAATGTTTCTACTAAACAACGAAACAATGTCATTTTCGTTTTGAAAAAGTAACCAGAAATCTACCAGGAAAGCATTTTACTGGGACGCGTTAAGCAGCTTCGCGGAGACATAAAGCCTGCTAGTAAGACAGTCGCACTCAGAACTTGTCTTCCAAAATACCACTTTACATTTTCCGTCAGAAATACAAACAAGAACAATTTCAACCCTATCTCGAGGTAAACAGAATTCAAAGTATCGAACATTACTGTAACAATAGTACTGTTTAACATTGTCCACCATTGCACCTACCAAAACGCTATTACCTGTATTGAAATTGATGTTGTTATATTCTGAACCATATTGTTAAGGAAATAAGCAACAATAGTTTATATTGTAAGTGAAATATTAACGAGGCTCTTATAGTTTACGACATATTAAAAACTTTGAGTGGTTGAAAAAAATGCACTGTCATACCGTTAAAGAATGTTAATGGACATTAAAAATCTCTCGTAGTAAAAAATAGTTGACGCAGAAATTAAATTGCAATAAATTGTAATAATTCAGATGCAATAATATTATTATGTTTTTCACTATTTTTGTACTAGTTAACCTGGTTCACCAAGCAAAACCTAACAGATTTAGGACATACAAATATAATATAGATACTTTTCCGTATTACGATTCAAGTCGAAGAGAAAAAAAAGTAATGTAAGCCGTTATCGAAGGCTTTCATTAGCTCTAAAACCACTCCTAATCAAGGAGATTTCGAAGAACAATAGTGCTGAATTTAATTGTGAAAGTTCCGTTTTCTATTTTTAAGTCGGCGCCAAAGTTCATTGGCGTGGAAACAATGGGCGAACATTAGTAATAGGATCGTCTCGAGGAGCTCTCCGACTTTTCTGATAAGCTCCGAGTACAGTACAGCATCAAAAACAGCATCATGACTCCGTAATGCCACTTTCCAAACATTTCGCCTAGATCTCAAAAGTTGTATGTGGTCAATAGTTACAATTTTTTTTTATATTTATAATGCTCAATTCGATTTCTTTCCACTTTTATATGTTTCGGTTACCAAACATATAAAGTTACAGACGTCTAAATTCTCGAACGTAAAACTTGTATGTTTGTAAGTTCCGTAAGGGGCAACCACCAACCACATTCGATAGACTGCATCTTGATTTTATTAGATTACTTAGATTTTTTTTTCATACCATACAATTTAGCAGACGTATCAACGGTGATAAACAAAAGTAATTCATCAGTAATCAAAATTTGTTCTCCACACTTAAAAGTGATACCTAGTTAATATATTGCGGACTATATTTTCACTGTGCCCGAAGCATTCGCTATCGGTGCAATGGATACAGTTTGTTTAGATTCGATTTTTAAAAGTGTTTAAAGATTCTAGATTACGAAACTTAACCTATTGTTTTGTTTTTACTCGCAAACAACAAACGGCAGATGGAATCTCTATTTGTCAATAGAAGTTTACAAACTCTTACAATCTTATAATGGTCGTACGGAAAGTTGCAACTGCAGAGTAAATTATGAGATTTTGGATCGTTCCTAATTCAGTATAAACTGTTACGATAACGATATCTCAAATAAGGGTTCCATAACCATAACAGTTATGCTAACTTGCTCCCGTTATGAGCGCAATAACGCTGCGAGCATAACTCGGACATGGATACAAGATGTTCCCGTTTTATTAGCAGCCATTATGCCGTTTTACTTTGTCTCGTTCGATAATTTGGTGATAACACGTTCCTTGGGAGTCGAGACAGTTACTTGCGTCCGAATAAACTTTTTATTGGATATAGATATTATTTGTTACGTTAACTTACTAAGTTATATTATTAATGTTAATAACAATTATAATGAACCTGCTGGGCTGTTGAATGTGATTTGCGTCTACTGATAGAGACTTCTCTTAATGAAGATTATTGATTTTTGATTATTTTTTCAATCTTCTTTAATTGTTGAATGCAGATCTACTAAGTATGCGATTATGATGATTTTATATAGACGGTTATAAATCTGCCTGTAAATATATTTTGACGCGAAACAAAACTAAATAATTTGCGTAAACTTGCGTTTAGTATTTTTCTGACGTTTCGTGTATGACGTTACGTCCGTGGACGTAGGCAGACCAGGCATACGTTAGTTTACGCGATTAAGTCATGTTTACGGTTTAAATATGAGTACAAATCGTGAAAGGCTAAATCGATATGCAACTATACTATTGGTAGGTATTGAACAAACGATGTCCCAAAAATCACAAAATAATTATAAATTAGCAACGACTAGAACACCCGTCCAAACGAATGAATCTAACAAAATATTAGAATGAACCAACCAACCAACTAAACTAATTCTAAATTGAGTTTAGTTGGTTTTCATTTACCAAACAGATTAGCCAGTTTTAGAACTTGATCTCTATCTGAATGTTATTATTTAGATACAGGCTGAAAACTAAACCAATGGGTATGTAACCGAAGCATCACCGAATCATGCATGTGGGAAATACTGGAAGTGGTCGATATTGTTTCTATTATTGACGATAATGAGGTATAGAAGTTAATGAAAATTTAATAATATGAATATATTAATTATAGGTACTGTTGTTTTGACCATGTTTTCTTTTTTGTTAAGGATTGCAATAAAGAGTCCATTCTATTCTATTATATTCTATATTATTATGCTTCTACATATATATTATTACAATCGTATTAGAACAATCTTGCAAAGAGTACACCTTTACAACGTTATTAATGTGTTGTTGTACGGATACTTAATCTTTTGAATAAATTAGTAATTTCTAAAGGTTAGAAATTACTAATTTATTCAAAAGATTTTCCGATGAGGTCCGATCCATACATTTTAACTTGAATATTTCCTGCTTTATGATTACGTTTGATAATATTTGTAGATACCTAAAAATTAAGCCCCAAAATAATTTTATGCTCTTTATTGCCTGTTTCTCAATCCCGGGATTAATATTTATCCGTCAGATAAAATTATCGCTATTCGTTTACCCAGATATATAAAAGAAAAGCACAGCTAATATTTATCCGAGAGAAATATTTTTTTCGGGGACTTAAACTACTATGTTAAAAGTGGGGGTGAAACGGGCCCCTAGAGGTAAATAATAAGAACGTGTTTACATGCTTCGGGCGCTTCGTTTGTTATTTCAATTCATTTTTTAATTACACAGTAGTGGTACGTAACACTTTACATGTGTAAAGCGCGATAATTTTCACTTGATTGACAACAAAATATGCATATGCAAATACCTATTATGTTCTCGGAAATACAGGCAATATTTATCTAAATACTTATTATTCCGTATTTAGCTGTTTTTCTTGAGTGGGTCGTATGTGTAGGTGTCAGTATACCCGTGATGCTCCTTTATTACGATTTTACCAATTCCTGTAAATAAAAGGACGTTGCGTCTGAACCAATAACCGCCCATTGAAACCAACAAAATTAATTAAACAGACACGTGCGTGCCGACGTCCCGACGCGACGTGTCCGACACGACACGGCACGTGCCGTATATCAATCAGGAAGACACCGGATCGGGTCCATTTGTTTCGCGATGCCGACGAATTAATAAAGTGTACTCATGTTAGTGTGTTTTATGCGGAAAACAAATGATGAATATATACATTTAAATAAACTAGGGACATCGTTTACTAGAGTATTTAGAGTTCAAGTGTTTTTGAAAAGCAGTATTTTTTTTATTATTCTTACCGCCCGCTACAACATTAGGTACGCTTTTTTTTATTAAACTGATTATTAATAATTGCTGGGCAAAACTGGATAGGTACTATAAAATAATGGATTAAATTGACGACAAAAATGTCTTGATATAGGTAGTAGGTGTTTCGTTAGTGATTAACAAATGAAGACTTTATTTTACATTCATTCATGATTTCAAATTTGATAGATGTTATGATTTATACAGGGTGTAACTCTAATACGGGTGAAGCTCTTAACGGGTGTTAGTTTACGACATAATAAGTACATTTAAATCACTTTTACTTAAAATTAGAGCAACAAAATTTTCCATACAAAATAATTCGGCGCGCAATGTAGAGCAACATACACGAGTTAAACACTCGTTGACAGGTAATTTCAAAAGCAGATGATATAACTGACATATCAGCAATAACAAATGTTCGTACCTACATTGCTGCTCCGATAATTAAATAAAAATCTATGGGGTCATAATTAAAAGTAACTTTAACAAAACCTTGTAATCCATGATTACACTAATGAATCCCATGCCTGGTTTAATTGATCGCCCGTATTAGATTTACACACTGTATACATTATTGAAACCTAGAGACTTTTTACGTTTTTATTTTTACTTGTTTTTATTTTTGATGGCAGTATCCTTTTACCTGCTTGTGATTTAACATTAAACCCTTTAACGGGCAAGACAAAAAAAAAATTGTGAGTTCAAGCCTCAACGCCATTGTATAGTACAAAAAAATCTGTACAAGAAAAAAATTACGAAAAGATAATGCTATAAGGTTGTCGTTTTTGAGACCAGTGCCCTATAAAGGGATAATTACAATATGATTGATTTTATCATTTTATTTCTATATTTTTAATTACGCCACATATATTTGAGAATAGTCGTATAAATGTATTAAATTCGTCTAAAATTTGTACATGTGACCTTAATGTCAATTAAAGACCCTCAATATGTAAAGTGAATTGTTTTAATTACCTATGTTGAATGATAATTCAATTTAAACTATCGTGAGACATGCTTTATACTTGTTGTTGTTGTTTTTCTGGCCCAATTTTTCCGCAACTCGACATCATACGTGCATATTTTGCGTAGTCTCAATCGCTGGCCCGGTACTTGTTGGGGACTTCACATATACCCTTGAATTTCTTCGCAGGTGTATGCAGGTTTCCTCACGATGTTTTCCTTCACCGTAAAGCACTTGAATATTAAATAATATGCATGATACTTATAAATTTAATTAAACGGTTAAAATCACGCCACTCGCAAGGAAGTATTCGACTTAAACCAGCGTAGAAAAATGTACAAAATCTTGGCCACCAAGAAAATTATACCTTCCGCGTACTTACGTATTCAAGAGTAAATTACAAGTGTATTTACACCATATTTTACTTCCGCTCATGCAATAATGTTTTCACGTGGTTGGGTTTGGTTTTCATGAAGATAAAAAAAAGATTTAAGTGGTGTAGGCAATATCGTCGGCTGACAAGCAAATCTCAGTAGGTATAAAACTGTCACTACTCTTAGCAACGTCGTATGTCAGTATTGAATCAGAACTGAGATACGAGCTTAATTTTTGGTCGGTATTTGGTATTTGTTACTTAGCGAGTTTTGATTGTCAACCAACGATACTCGTATCAACGAATATATTTGACGGACTCCGTAAATCGGTCTGTCGCTACAGACTTCGCATCCGGACTTCGTCTCCAGGAAGTGATCCTGCCTGCGAAGCTGGAGGTCTCGAGTTTGGATCTCGGTCAGGGAATGTTTTGTGTACCTATATCAAAAATATTAGTTCTTTAATTATGGTTCTTTTCTGAGAATTAAAGTGGGTATCCATTCATTGTGTAATATTGTCGCTTATTACCTACTCACAACACAAGCCTTAACAGAGCATATCGTGTGGGATTGGGTCGAGTTATTTAAGAATGTAGAAACGTGGAAATAAACTTTAGGTACATGGGGCCCCAGCGCACGCAAATTGTTTGCTGAGATCGCGAAACATAGTGTCCAATACGATTGACACGGGTTGGGTTAACCAACGTTACGTTAAGTCACCTTCAATAGAACTTGCGAAAAATGTAAATAAACTTTTATAGTGCTAATTTGTTTTCCGTGTGTGTTTCCATTACAATATCTCAAGCCATTTTTACCATAAAATAAAATTATGCTTGATTATTTCATTAAAAGATATTTGTTTACATGTTCGCAACTTCTATTGACGGCGACTTTACTGCCCGCTGCTGTTCTGACTATATATATTCATGTACTCGTATTACCTACATAATACCTAAACGTTAACGAAAAATATTCGTTGACCACATAAAACAATCCACATACCGTAACGAGACTTCAATTTATTACTTAAACTGCGGAAGGATAACTTTCTCGTCCAATTTATGGGTTATTTGGTAAAATGCGCAATAGATCATTGCCTCTACCACGGTATCGCGTCCCGTGGGAGCACCGAGCACGCAACTCAAATGCCGTGACAGCATGACAGGCTTGTGCTCTTCAGTTGTTTCTGTTACTATGGTCGAATGTCAAATTGAAAACAGGCAATACATGAAAACAATAAATGAAGAGTATTTATACCGTCGCGTGCATGTTTAGACCAATGGAATGGAAATCCTGATGCAATGAGCTCGTTCGATTCTGTTTCGGATAATGTGTTGGTTTCATTTAACTTTTTTTGCATTTTTTTACATTCGAAATATCCCCACAGAATGCCAAAATTAACCTCGTAAGGCCAATTCTATTTTTAGGACAAGTGAAATAATAACCCATTGTCCTAAAAAAAGGACATTTTATTTTTAATTTTTGTTCCTACAAATTTCATATTTCTTTGAAGAATATGACATCATGGGCCGTTATGAGTAAAATTTGTTGTCCTAAAAATAGGACGTTGAGCCTTACGAGGATAAAAAAAGAATGAAACATTTTAGATACAATATTTCACTAACAAAGAAAGCACCGTCAAAAAAACAATTCCTGTAAGACATTAATAATAATAATTATCTCTCTATTCTGCATATTATTTGTATGTATCTATAATGTGTATTCTGTATAGATACCAATAGTAGCGGCAGAGCACATTTTTTAACTGGACCTTTATTTATGCACCATTTCCGCAGGGAGGACTTTGACAAATGCTCGCAATTTTTGCTTCCGCTCATTCCTACCTTCCTCTAGTCGCTGATAACTATCTGTAACATTTTGTGTTAGATGGAGCTATGTGATATTGCATACATTTTCTTTTCTCAAAGTTTTGTATGACTTGTTTATGAACGTAATTACTGTAGGTACATGAATTCACTTGCGATATGATATATCGAATTTTTAGATAGGCGAAGATTTAAAACATTCACATATGAAACATATCCGAAAATCAAGGCAATCAAAGCTTTAAAATGTCGCGCAAAGTGATGAAATACACGTGAGATTAACCGTGTATTTCACCGTAACAATTTAAAAAGTGTTACAATTTACTCCTATGAAAAACAGAACGTATATTTTGTAGGGTGGTTCACGAATGTATGAAAAAAAAAATTGTTTTATATTCTCGCTCCACCAGTGGTTTTTAGTTCGATTAGGTATACAAAAAAATGTTTTATACAAAAGATTAGCTTTATATTGCCTAATTAAGAGGTTGCTATGATTTAATAGAATAAATACCATTAGTATAGGAGTCCAAAAATTTAAATTGTAAAATCAGTTGATCTTACCAGTTAATCGTAAGCGAAATTCATTTCGGAATTCGTATTTTTGTCACCGGCGGTGTCGAGGCATATTTAATATTTTTATGCATCAAAATGTAAAAAAATACGAAAATAAGGTATAAATTGCTTATTGTTAACTTTTAAAATTACAGAGCTGACCTAGGCTGTCAATTTTGCATGAGAAAGTGAGCCACATAATGTGTAATTATAAAAAATAAAAACTAAACTTACTAAATACTTTGGATTTTATTTTATGAGCTACTAAATCTCAACTTTTTAATATGAAAACTCAAAAATCGTCAAAATCATGGCAAACCCTAAATGCATTTATATTTTGCTGAAATTTTGCAGAGATGAGTTTAAGGTCTAAACGAATAGAAAACACTTGGTTGAAAAAGAAAAATAAAAGAATTTTTTTTTGAACCACCCTAATATTTTGTTTATATTTCTTTATTATATTAGACAATAAGGATACAAATAGTTATTGTACATAGCTCCACAAAACAATTTTATGTAGTTTAACTGTGAAGGTACTTCAGTGTCAACCTATTATAAACAAATAATACTTAGGTATACAAATATATATCTACATTTTTCCGTTTAGTTATCTGTATTACTTCGTAGGTATTCGTTTTATTTTACAGGACCTTTTTACTAATCGTATTACCAACCACTTGTATTTCTAATCTCACGGATTGTAAGCTTTAACAGATATTAATTATAAAGATAAACCCGTAATCATATCTCGTTTCTTTCTCTGCGGATAGATTTAATTGTAAAGTTTACTTTGTAAAGGGCCGGCACCCGTCATCTGCTAAAGAAGATGGCTACACAGTACCAAGCGCAACAGTACTGAAAATAAATTCGGTTTCAAGGTGTACCTATAAAATTTATATAAATTATGAAAGAAATATAAAATCAAACCTAAGCGACAAATTATAGAAATGGTACAATCAAAAATTATTTATGTTCTTTTTGTAATTTGTGACTATACTTTTAACGAATAATATATATTATGTCTAAATGTAACATTAATTATAAAAACACCTGAACAGAACTATTTTGAGTTTCTTTTGTGTTTAACATTTTGATTTTGCGTAGGTATACTCAATGAGACTGAATATAGAACATTACAATACGTAAGTGCGAAAACAATTAAGTTCAAAACGAGTGGAGTTAAATTAAGACACGCTGAAGTGAGTACCTATTTTAAATCGACACGAGTTACGAATTTCCTTTTCGCATGATATTTCTCAGTACAGGTGGCCCTGCGAAGTTAGAAAAAAAAACACCTGACAAGAAATTAATCACTTATTGCACCTAGTGCGGAAAAAATGCACCATCTGTACTGGGTGCTTAGCCAAGTTGTCAAGCGCTAACGCTAAGTAGCGTATCGTAGTTTTCCCTCTCTGTCACTCTTTCATATTAGTGCGACAAAGACAGTTAGCTGCCTTTCGTTTACGATTGACGATTAAGCGATATCGATTGGCAACTTGTCTAAGCACCCTGAAAAGAATACCATAAGTTTTGAACGTTTAAAATGCAGCTTTAGGAGACCGTGCATGGTAGGTATAGAGTAGGTAGTACGTACAAATAATAGACGAATGTTTACGTATTTAGTTTATGTTAAAAAATCTTAATTTTAAGAACAGTTTCAACTAAAAATTGAGAGATGAAAACACTCGAGTTCGAGATTGATAGAAGACAAGCCTTTTATTAGTGGGTTGTTTTCATAGAAGATCCACAACTAAAAGTAACTGATAATAACTCCCGTCACGGGAGTTATTATCAGTTACTTTTAGTCCCGTGTAAAACGAACTGAACGAAGTTTTTAATTTAAGAGTTCTTTTTCTAACAGCTGTTGGCCGATTACAAAACATAGTTCATAGTTAGTTCATTCAATTAATCTGAACATTACATACCTACATACTGTTTTATATATTACAATTATGTAGCATATTATTTACTAATTAATTAAACAAATTTACAATAACTAATATTTTAATATGTCAAATAAATATAAGTTCCAGAGCTCCGACTCCCATACTGGATTATCAGTAATGTTATAAGGTCGCAATGAAATTAACGCAGCGCGAACGAATCTCGAGTTTTAATTAAAGGCGAGTGTCGCCCCCGGCACCGGCCGTGTCTTCATTACACGGTGCCACCGGCGCGAGCGCGACTCCTCAACCCGGTATTTTGAGTTATCACAGCTTTGTGGCGTACAGTACTGACTAAAAATCACCTTAATAATGCATTGCACGGAAAGTAATACCTTTCTGCAGGTGTGCAGGAATGTTTTTTTACTGTATTTTCCTGCACAGTCTAGCTAGTAGGTACTGCCGAGATTGTCCTTCTTTACTTGCATAATGCATTGTAAAATATTGTATATATTCGTGTTGGAATGTAGATTTTTTCTTTAAATTGTGTCGGTTGAAAACACTAATTTCGTACTTGTTGTACACCGGTCCAAAAAAGCCCACTTTCACACTCATCCAATAAATTAATTTATGTACCATTTAGTACTTTGTCATTTTGACAACAATATGAGGCCTATTCCTAGCGACATTCATATGATTTTCACTCTGACAAAGTGAAACATTTTTTGTCATTCTTTATTTTCAAAACTGAATAATTTAATAAATAAAATTGGCTCTTGTGGCATTGTACCGAGGATGCTGACGGCAAGTCAAAAACGGTAAGTGAATACATTTCTTTTTTGGACGGTTCAGGTTCTCAAATTAAGCAAGTTGATGAAATTTAATTCATGTGAATCCTACCATATGAATTTCATGTGAATTTGTACGTACCTTCTTTTGTGGATCATAATAAAATTTGTTTGATTTAAAATTAAACACTTATTGTCATTAGTTTAAATGAGAAGCACTCGTGGCCTAGCGGTAAAACGCAAGGCTTCTACGCAGCTATCGTGGGTTCAATCACCGGCTCGTATGTTTTTTCAAAAAACTTATGTACGAAATTTCATCTGATATTCACAAGTGCTTTACGGTGAAGGAAAACATCGTGAAGAAACCTGCATACACCTGCGAAGGTTTATGTGATTCAAGGGTTATGTCAACGAAACAAGTACTGGGCCATCGTTGGGACCACGCAAAATAGGCACGTTTGATGTCAACTTGCGGCCCTACCGCGATCTTCGAAACCCGCAAATGTCGAGGATTTGTCTCTCTCACTCTAATGACACCTTCCTTGGAGTGACAGAGAAAAAAATTTAAATTTACGAATTTCGATTTTCGCGGTAGTACGCCTGAATACAACAACAAGTTTTAATGAACGCTATTAAAGGCGTTAACAGACAATGTTTGTAGTCTCTTATAATTCATTATAATACGAGTAACACAACTTAACAAACCAGAATAAGTCATAAATTTTTGAATGCCATCAAACCTTAAAGCTCCTCTGTTCTCCGCCAATGTTATTGCTTTTTAATTTAAAACAGAAGGAAAAAGCTATAAACGACGACAAGACAGACCGATCCAATTATATTGTAATACTGTGAAATAATTTTTACAACTCAAGTTTGACGAGCTTAATCATTTTAAAGTCGTAAAATATGAATAAAAATTACGGTTATTCAAAAGCAAAAAAAAGTGTTACTGAAAATTGTCTGTTTTTAAAATGATTAATAAGATTATACGTTGATATGCTTTATTTATAAAATACTCAGTGTAACATTAAAGATAAGAAAAAAAAAGTATGGCTATCTGATACTTTGTTTGTATGGAAATCATGAGGTCAGATTGGACCTAGCCGAAGTACAGTCTAGGCTGGCGCATGCCCGGAACGGTACTTAAACCATACAGTTAAGGATTTAAGGATATGTACCTACCTATATAGTTTTTTACTCATGGGTGCGGCATAAGGTCTAAAATTGTATATATATGTGGGCTTGTAGATCTAAGTGGCAACATTGTTTTGTTTCTGAACGAACCCTGAATGACTGTGTGAGGGAGAGCGAGAATGTGTGGAAGGGAGAGAAAAGAACTATGGCGTCAGGGCATACTGTGTGCGATGGTCGGTGCCGTGTACTTAATGTAAAGTGAAAATAAGAAATAAAAAGTTAATCGTCAATGACTCTTTTATTTCGGCCAATTCCTACATATATTAAGTCCTTGGCTGTACCTACTTACTCGCATATTGAATCATTCCTTAGTCGTTTATTTTTCGTTAAATAAATACTAAAACTACTTTACTTACTATAAGGATACAAATAAATAATGTAATTAACACTTTAAAATTTTAGCTTTTCATATGGCCTCATCAATGTTGTAAACTATTTCAATAAACCATTTACGCTTCAAAAATTATAACTGTTCTAAAAGGAGAAACAATAGGTAACGGTTCCCGCATAATATTAATGAACTTTTCAAAACAGCGTACATTTGGGCAGCTGTAAACGGACAGATTGGGCTCCGGGCGTGAGGGCATACAGCACTTTAAAATTTATCGAGTTTTCGTGTTTTCCCACCCCTTCGCAACGCGTTCGGTCGCCTCGCACGAAACGCCATAGCCAGCGGCCGTTTCAGTTAGAACGTTTCGGGAACTTTTTTAAAATTTGAATTTGTTTCTATTGTGACAACTCGATGTTTTTGTAACCGTTTAGGTGGGCCGTATTTTATTTTTTCCCGTGAAATGTAGCTTAGGGCATAGCATCTAGTGTTACATTTAATATTCAGTAGTATCATGTTCGTATTTTGTAGTAAAGTAATATGAACAAGGAATAGGAAAGTTAATCCTATTGTGAAAGAACAGAAAAAAAAGTCTTCGTACGGATAAAAAAAAATATCATTATACTCTCTTACTATTTTCCTTGGGGCTGTTTACGTTGGCGTTAAGTCAATCGATAAATATACTGAATTGAAATAAAAACAAGTTACCTAAGTTAAATATAAACGACGGCAGTACAGCCACGTCGGCGTAATGAGTGCTGACGTCCCTTTTTTAACGCCAGACGCCGGCCAGACAGACAAATAGAGATTTATTGCTAGCAATGTCGGTTAATTTTTAGTATTGAACCCTTTTCAGGCCCTTTTTAGGGATCCGTAGCCAAAATAGCAATCTATATGTTTTAAATATGGCCATCTATTCGTGTAGCCCAGTTGGTAGTAACCCTGCCTGGGAATAGGAACCAGGAGGAAAAAAAAATATGACTAATGCTACAATTGGAAAGTCGCAAAATATTGCTCTGTGAAAAATTACATAGTCTTTATTATCGTATCTTTGGTAGAGCAGTACAAAAATGTGTTTTCTTTTTCAAATGACAACGATTTTCTGATGTAACTTTATGAGACTGACATGATACAACAAATATTTATATTGTTATGAAGAAGATCACGTGTGTCCATGTAAGGTAAACTATGAGTTTCCTTCCTCGCAAGAAACGTTCAAGTTACCTATTTGGCCCTTAAAATGTCCAGAAACGTATTGTCTCGCATCAATTAACTAATAATTGTTTTATAACTTGGTCCATCTTTTGTAAACCACATTGCACCATACCGTAGTATAGGTACCTAATTGGCACGAACCTAAAACAACCACGTAACTAGCCAGTCTAGTCAGACAGAAAGTTATGACATGTCCCTATTGCTAAGACTATCAATACTCGTCGTTATAACCCAAGTCACGGCCCAGACTGGCTGCGAAGCATGGTCACAGGCTCGTTAGTCCACAGCAAACAAATTTGATTACCTAACGAGCTACAGTTAGACGCTAACCTTTGGAACTGCATGCAGCATGTTTCAAACAAATTAAGACTTTATGAACACGAGTGGAGTCCAATTGTGTAAGTTCTTTCTATGAAATGTATTGACTTATAGTAGAATTGTTTAGTGCTATTTAGGAAACAATATAACGAACAAAATAGGCACAGTAAAAAATCCTACCGAGAGCGCAAAAAACGTGAAGTTTAATAAAATAAGTAAAAAAAGTTTTAAGTTAAACGGTTTTTATTGCACCAAAAACTACAAAATAAAAATTAGTTACTGGCGTAGATGATATTTTCTGTACATTACTCACGTGGAACTATTATCACTGTAGTCTTCCAGAGTCGGATGCTAAAAGCCACGTTTAGCCTCTATGTCAGTGGATTAAGCGTTTAATCGGAAACTTTTACCAAACTGAAATAAAAACGTGGGGCGTACGCAATTGCTATTAAGTCACTATAGATATTTAAGAACATAATTACACAGAAAGTCAAGACAGCAATAGTGTAATGAATTTAAGTTATTTTCCTCTGTAGAAGTGTTGGAACAGATGGATGATTAAATCCAAAATTAAAGCTACAATAATATATTTTGAGCTTGTATGTTTCTTTATAATAATAACGCCCCACGTTTTTATTTTAGTTCGGTAAAATTTTCCGATTAAACGCTTAATCCACTGACATAGAGGCTAAACGTGGCTTTTAGCATCCGACTCTGGAAGACTACAGTGATAATAGTTCCACGTGAGTAATGTACAGAAAATATCATCTACGCCAGTAACTAATTTTTATTTTGTAGTTTTTGGTGCAATAAAAACCGTTTAACTTAAAACTTTTTTTACTTATTTTATTTTCAAGTTTTTAGTGCAATTGTTACTACTTATACTTATTCTAGATCAAGGATTTTGTTTGTAATATGCAATATAATTATGCGTAGTAGCGTCTAAACCCTCCTGCTTATACTATACCTTAAATAGTAGAGATCTGGCAATAAGGAATATATCATTGATTTATTGAGAAAATCAAGTTCAAATTTTCATACTGCACACATTATAAGAGTCGGATTTCCAGACTATAAAATATAGACTCACACTCTCAGTCGACCAAACGGAGGATCGTAGGTCTGACTGAAAGTCCGACGCGTACCGAGGGTCCAAAGGGTCAATTCAAGCTATCAGTACTATGGTACGCTGTACGCGAACCCGAGGGATTCACACACTCAGTCTATCAACCGCAGTGCCGCAGGCCTGACGGCTCGAGCTACGCAAACCACTCACGCTGTCAGTCTATCAGCCGTACGGCCGCAGGCCCGACAGCTCGCACTACGCGAACCACTCACGATGTCTGTCTATCAGCCGGAGGGCTGGAGACCCGACGGCTCACCCTAATGCACTCACGCTCGCGCTGTCAGTCTATCAGTTGGAGGGTCGCAGGCCAGACTGTTTGCCCTATGGGAACCATACACGCTGTCATATATCACCCGGAGGCCCGCAGGCCCGACGGCTTGCCATGCGCGAACCACTCACGCTGTCAGTCTAACAGCCAGAGGGCCGCAGGCCCGACGGCTCGCCCTACACGAACCACTCACGCTTTCACTCTAACAGGTGAAGGGCCGCAGGTCCGACGGCTCGCCCTACGCGAATCAATCACGCTGTCACTCTATCAGCTGAAGGGCCGCAGGCCCGACGGCCCACCCTACGCGAACCACTCACGCTGTGAGTTTATCAGCCGGAGGGCCGCAGGCCTGACGTCTAGCCCTACGCGATCCACTCGCACTGTCACTCTATCAGCTGGAGGGCCGCAGGCCCGACGGCTCGCCCTACGCGATCCACTCACGCTGTCACTCTATCAGCTGGAGGGCCGCAGGCCTGACGGCTCGCCCTACGCGATCCACTCACGCTGTCACTTTTTCAGCTGGAGGGCCGAAGGCCCGACGGCTCGCCCTACGCTACGCGATCCACTCACGCTGTCACTCTATCAGCTGGAGGGCCGCAGGCCTGACGGCTCGCCCTACGCGATCCACTCACGCTGTCACTTTTTCAGCTGGAGGGCCGAAGGCCCGACGGCTCGCCCTACGCTACGCGATCCACTCACGCTGTCACTCTATCAGCTAGAGGGCCGCAGGTCCGATGACTCGCCTTACGCGATCCACTCACGCTGTTACTCTATCAGCTGGAGGGCCGCAGGCCCGACGGCTCGCCCTACACGAACTACTCACGCTGTCTCTCTATCAGCTGGAGGGCCGCAGGCCCGACGGCTCGCCCTACGCGATCCACTCACGCTGTCACTCTATCAGCTGGAAGGCCGAAGGCCCGACGGCTCGCCCTACGCTACGCGATCCACTCACGCTGTCACTCTATCAGTTGGAGGGCCGCAGGCCCGACGGCTCGCCCTACGCGATCCACTCACGCTGTCACTCTATCAGCTGGAGGACCGCAGGCCCTATGGCTCGCCCTACGCGATCCACTCACGCTGTTACTCTATCAACATATGAAGGCTCAATGTGACCCAAAGGGCAATGGTGAGGGCTATGCTAGGAGTCTCTCTGCGATATTGGATTAGAAATGAGACCATCAGTCATCAATGAGTCAGCAGAACCAAAGTAACCGATATAGCTCTTCGAATCGCTAAACTAAAGTGGCAGTGGACGGGTCTCGTTGCGTGTGGAACCGATGGCCGTTGGGGCAGGAAGGTTCTTGAGTGGCGGTCACGTACCGGATGGCACATCGTGGGTAGGCCTCCCACAAGGTGGACCACCATCACCATGACCTGGTGAAGGTCGTTGGATGCGGGTGGCACAGGGCCGGTCCTTGTGACAATCTTTGGAGGAGTCCTATATTCACCAGTGAACGTCTTTCGGCTGATATGATGATGATGATGATAATTAAATCCTTATGTTTCTACCAAATATCTGAAGCAGTACTTCAAAATTTACATATCGCTAAACCTAGCGGTTGTGGCAGGCAGTAACACTGGAGTATCAGATTTGAGGAGTTGGACGTTAGTATTAAATTCGCATGTTTCTACCTACTTAATATCTAAAGAACTTCTTTAAAATCAAGATATCGATAAAAAATAAACCTTGCCGTTATTGTGGGCAGCACTGCAGCATCAGGAGTGAGGAGTTGGAAGTCAAGATCAGGCTATTAGTATTTGATTATGCCGAACATGCTATACTTTCATTTTCACGTGTCTAACACTCTCGGTTAAGGTAAGCAGTACGTCTGCAGCATCAGGCTTTGAGGATACAAGGATACAAATATTATAATATTGCATTGTCATGGGGACTTGGTAAGAGTTCCAAATTTTATTGATTTCGGTGCAGTAGAAGTGGTCGAAAAATCGATCACAAGATTTGAAGCATCGACGATAGTTGATACGCGGTGAAGTTAATAAAAACCGTTTAAAACATGTAGACATATTTTGAGCTGCATTTTACACTTTTAACAGGTATAGGTAAATATTTAAAATAATAAGGTTCAAAAAGCTGTCGCACCTAACACTCCTTAGACGTATTCAAAGTGTTACACACAAAAACCCTTGGACGTTTGGTCTTGGACTATTTCGATAAAACATGCATTGAGACTTCTATATTCTATATCAATAACTTTATAAATGAGCCATGCGAGGTAAACTATCGATTTTAATAATGGTTATTTTATCGGAATATGGGAAAAAACTGTAATTTATGTCACAGCTAGCATGTCTCAAAAGTGAACGTACCTACTTGGATTACTGATAGTAGAAATAGTTTCATTCATGATTCGCTTTTCCATCGCTTCCCGCCAAGAGCCCGAAACAAATTAACGGGAAGAAATATTTTATGTTTTTTTATTGCACAATGACTGCTATTGTCGCCCACTTGTGCCTCATTAAGAAGAAAAAAACAATTAAGCTGTATGCACCTGAGCCATAATAACTTTACTGTTATTCAACTGTAATATTTAACCTATTAATGCGCCAGAAGAGCCATAATTGCATGAATTTTGAAATATCTAGTGCAAGTTTGAATTTGTTCCCGCATCGTCATACATACGTCACTCGCTCAGAACTCGAGGCGATTCCTTTATGAGCATTGTGAAGTTTAATCCAGTCGTGAATGGCATTGTTTAAGGCTACGCCAAAGGGTTGGTTGTGAGTTCAGCGTTCTGTGACGTCCATTCTGCATCATATAACTAGTAATACTTGTATTGCTAACAAAAATGTATTGGCTCAGTATAAAGGTCGCGCTTATGTTTGTATGACCTTTTCATAAACGATTGTCTTGTAAATACTGGTACAAAAGGTGACACTTTTTCACTGGACAAATCTAGTTACAAGTAACAAAGAAACTTAAAAACGAGAAAGTATCAAAACCAAAAGAAGTTTCAAAGTTTTCAAAGTATTAAGTAACCCGGAGTAAAAACCGTTCTTGCAAGTGTTTTAACGCGCTTCAAAGTGCTTAAAAAATATTCAAATCTTTGGTAAAAATTTTATGCAACTTTGCTAAACCAGATTTTTATTTACTTTATCCTTTATTATTAATGTCGGATAACTTTCTTGAAGAACTTTATAATGTATCCGTATATATTTACGTGTCAACTGGTCATTATGAAAATATAGGCGTTCTGGTTGTTGGCATAATAAATGCTTCAACAGACCATTTTATTTAAAGTTGTCTCTCCAAAGTTTTTATGGCAATGGTATTTTTCATGTGAATTCTGTTCATAACTTCGGTTTTGATAGAAAACAAAAGTATCCCAAGGTTTCCGTACATTTTCCATTATAGTTACCATACAAAATGTATGAATAAATGGCAACGAAATGAAAAATAAATCTTAGTATTCTTTTTTCCTCCTACTAAAATCGAATCTTAGCAGAAATTATATAAAACATTAGCATCTCAAAGAGGGATGAGTGAGAGAAGGAGCAAATGATAATGTAACGATAAGCAAGATGCGCCGAATGATGTCAAAATAATCAACATTTATAAACAGGACTCCGGGTCTAGGTACTAACTGAGATAAAGGCGAGATAATCAGGACTTGATAGAGATAGAAAACATGTTAATTTTGTCGTCGGGTACTGCGAATATACCGCGTGTAAATGTAATACGGACGATCAATTAAACCAGAAATGGAATTCATCAGTGTAATCACTACGAGGTTTTTTTTAAGTAACACTTAATTACAACCGCACAGAATTATTTTAAGATTTTATAGCCCACCTAACGAAGACCAAAAGTTGCCTATCGGGGGAAATAACTCGTGTATAAGCGAATTTTGGCATAGTTGTAGGGAATGGTGTTTTAAACCACGTACTAAAAGTACTGGTGGCTAGGGGTGGAGCTAACGGGGGGAGGGGGGTGTAAAGGTCCTTATTTTAAAATTTTCGTAAATAACTCTTAAACCGTGGCTTATAGCAAAAAACGGTCTAGTACATAAGTAATCTACATAAAATTCTCTACAAAAAAGTATAAGCATGTTTCCTCTGGGATCAATATGTCATGAGATAAGAAAGCACGAAGATGGACACAAAATAAATAAACACATTTGTTTAAGTAGGTATGGCACATACAGAATGCTCGCAAGCATTCCAAAAGATTTGAATGCTCAATTCCTGACCATATTTAGAGTCTTTAATGTTATGTAAAATTTCCTGGCTTCGGCTTAGTTTCAGAGATAATCAACCTTTTTTTCGAAATAAGTTTTTCGACGTTACTCGTCATAAAACTTCTTCTTGATTACAATGCTACTACAATGTGTTTTAAGATTACCACACCTTTTGCCTGGCAATCAAAAAATGGGAATAAACTTGACGAAATAACCAGTCCCTAAAAAAATATTTGAATAAATAATTTTAACAAATTGTTGCTATGATAAAAAGTACTGGAAATGTTAAAAAGTATGCAAAAAGTCAAAAAAAAACGAAAAAAAAATTTTTTTTTTGGTGGTATTTGACATTAGGTCTCATAATAATTTTTGTTTGTTTTGATGTCTAGAATGCATAGTGAAAATCTTTTGACGATGATTATGAGAATATTTAAGGTTTAGAAGATAATTAGGAATTTTATTTTTACAAATAAGCGTACAGGGCGCGCCCGGGCGCGAGCATTTCAAAAGATTTTAAGTATGCATTCCAGATATCAAAATAAACAAAAAATATTATAAGACCTAATGTCAAATACCACCAAAAAAAATTTTTTTTTTCTCTTTTATTTTAGACTTTTTGAATACTTTTTCAAATTTCTAGTACTTTTTATCATAACAACAATTTGTAAAAAATATTTATTTTAATATTTTTTTTAGGGACTGCTTATTTCTTCAAGTTTATTCCCATTTTTTGATTGCCAGGCAAAAGGTGTGGTAATATTAAAACACATTGTGGTAGCATTGTAATCAAAAATAAGTTTTATGACGAGTAACGTCGAAAAACTTATTTCGAAAAAAAGGTTGATTATCTCTGAAACTAAGCCGAATCCAGGAAATTTTATGTAACACTAAAGAATCTAAATATGGTCAGGAATTGAGAATTCAAATATTTTGGAATGCTCGCGAGCATTCTGTATGTGCCATACCTACTTAAACAAAATGTGTTTATTTCTATTGTGTCCATCTTCGTGCTTTCTTATCTCATGACATATTGATCCCAGAGGAAACATACGAACACTTTTTTTGTAGAGAATTTTATGTAGATTATTTATGTACTAGACCGTTTTTTGCTATAAGCCACGGTTTACGAGTTATTTACGAAAATTTTAAAATAAGGACCTTCACACCCCCCTCCCCCCGTTAGCTCCACCCCTAACCACCAGTACTTTTAGTATGTGGTTTAAAACACCATTCCCTACAACTATGCCAAAATTCGCTTATACACGAGTTTTTTCCTCTGAGTTTCCTTCGTTTGGTGTACTATTAGGAGCAGCATTGTAGTTACGAACATTTATTATTATTGATGTGGCAGTTATGTCATCTCCTTTTGAAATTAATTGTTGCTCTACATTGCGCGCCGAATTATTTTTGTATGGATAATTTTGTTGCTCTAATTTTAAGTAAACGTTATCTAAATTTACTTATTATGTCCTAAACTAACACCCGTTAAGAGCTTCGCCCGTACCCTACCAGGCTATTAGACTTATTAGCCCTATTAGACTTACACCCTGTAGAGTAACGTATCCATCGTGAGATGGGAACGGAGATTGTAGATCAATTGAGAAAACTGGTTGCTGTCGGTGTTTAACGACTCGCCTACGTTGATTGGGTGATTATATTGATTAAAACTGATATTGCGACAGATAATGTAAATAATAGTTAAGCAGGATAGGGACAAAGTCGCGTACTTAGTTGAAAATAATCAAGCTAGAGCAATGAAATTATGAATGAAGTGATGTTGTAATAATCAGAATACAAGTTTTATTCTGTTAAGAGATAAAAAAATCTGCAGAAATATGAACAGTCGCAACACTTATTTCATTCGCGTCCATTTAACCATGATTATTTTCCCGCTTTTTGTAGTTGACACAAAGAACAAGGCTAAGTTTGCTTGAAATTATGACAGATATGTTTAATCTACATACTTTACGATCTTATTACTTACTCTCTACATCTCTTATATAAATAGACTAAGAGTAATTTCATACAATTTTTTTATGTTCTTGCATCTAACTCAAATAATATATGTACATACATACATATATACATCTGTACCTCCTATTACAGAACCAAGTTTCTAAACGCAACAGCTTAAACAAACTGCCCTTTGATCTCCCCAGGTAACCTTTGAACAGTTATCAAGGAGTAGTGCTATCTCTGTTACCCTTGTCAGCACTAGGTTAGTACGACAAGGATAGCAGTATACCTTGAGAAGTCAGATAGTTTTGCAGCAAGTGTATTGAATAAGATGTATTTAATCCACCCTATCGCTTGCTAGTCGGGTTTCAAAATATACTGGCGATGTTCAAGTTGAAATTTGATAAGCAATTTTCGGGCCCGGCGCATTTATCCTAAGCTAATTGAGTGACAGACAACAGACAGACGTTTATTTGACTTGTCTGTATTGTTCCTCTATTTTGCATCTGGTTTATGAGCTCTTCTGGATTTGTTTATTTTGATTATTTGTAACTATGCAGTTTGTGTGTGCAAGGACTTGAATAGTACATTATGATACAAGTGCGAAAAAAATGAAGTGCGAAAGGAGTGGCGATAAATTAAAACACGACCGACGGGAGTCTTTTAAATCGACACGAGCTACAAACTTCTTTGTCATACATGTTGTCATGCACATACATGTGCGACAAAGAAGTTCGTAGCTGCTGCCCATCATCAATCTTGTAGGATGGTCAGTGACACTTCAATCCCTTAGTCGACTCTTACGACACCCGCAGGAGGAGTTGGGATGGTGACAAATGTATTCTTACTGCCGTCACCACACGGCAAGTTCAGGCACGTTGATACATCATACATCATGATATGATACATCATAGGACGACGTTTTTCAGTACAGATGGCCTTCCGAAGTTTCGATCTGACAAGAAATGAACCATTTCTCGCACTAGTGAGTCAAAAGTACCATGTGTACTGAAAATGTATTTTTTATACCGATTACTGTGTATAATTAAGATTTCATCCTGAAACTACAGCTCAGTTCAGTAGCCTAACTTTACCAAAATGCCGTAGTCGAATAAAAATCTCTGTATTATGACACTATTGTGAAAAATAGTATTTTAACATCGAAAGCGGTGAAAAATAATCCACCCTTTGTTTGGCTCACTTACCAAATTTTTGCCATTTTCTTAAGTATATCGCACGCCTAGATCAAAAGGGTATTTCTCATTTAGATTTGTGAGTTGTCACAGCCATGAACAGCGAACTCATCGCAGGGGCTACTTCACAAAAAAAGTATCAAAATGCTGGACTTCTTGGACACCCTTAATTTTTGAACATGGTGACACGCCTGTCAGACTAAATAAGAAATACCCAAAACAGTATTAACTCACAATTTACGTGTATAATGTAGGTAATTTGATACGGGTCTATTCGAGATCTACTAACTTTGTAAATCACGGATAGGTACAACTTTTCACAAAAAAATACATGCATTTTGTTTTTTTTATTATATGTTGTCGCGAAACGTCTGGTTGACGTAACTAAAGACTGAAGAGTTGGCGACTTCCTGGCACAACGCATCAGTATTGCGATACAGCGAGGAAATGCCGCCAGCATCCTCGGTACAATGCCACAAGGGCCAACCTTAGATATAGGATAGGTTAAGTAGATTAGTTAGATTTAATCTATGTACATAAATTGTAGTTTTGAAAATATTTTGGATGAGTACTATATTGATAGTACTAGGTGAAGGATAATTGTAATCAACCCCCTTAATCGAGTACCTACACATCTTTTTATTAACTAACCAAAGGTGTCATCGAAAGTATGTAATAGTTAAGAATATAATGGAATAACCTAATACGTTTTCCAGAAATATAACCTATTATTGAAATTTACGACTCATACTAGGCAATTCTTTAACAGCAAAAAAAAACGTTTTAAGCGACGCCATTTTATTTACGATCACTTTACCAAATGCCGCTAAATAAGTTAACAGCGACATCACTTGCTCAAATTCGTAATGTGGTTAGGTTGAATTCGTGTTCCGTCGTCGATATATTACATTATAGGAATCTTCTAAATTAAATGTACCTAATAAATGTGATTACATGATTAGACAGCATTCGTAAAAGACTCAAATTACAAATATTTTACAGCATTAAAATAATTATGTATAGGTACTCAGCTTGCAGGTACTAGGCATAGGCGTCATCCTCCGTAGCCTAGTTGGTAGTGATCCTGCCTACGAAGTTGGCGGTTCTGGGTTCGAATCCCGACAAGGGCATTATTTGTGTATTTATTTATCACAAATATTTGTTCCTTGGTCATGGCTGCCTCATGGTCATGTATTTAAGTATCTCTATGTATCTGTCTATTATATATATCGTCGCTTGGTTGAGCTTGCCGTGGGACGTGGGACTAGGTCGATTTGTGTAAGATGTCTCAAAATATTTATTTATTTTATTTTACTCATATATATTTTTTTTTATCTATTTTGATAGTTAATATATTACTTAATTTAATATTATGTAATATATGTGATATGATAATATTATATTTGTTTAGCAAGGGTACATTAAAACACATTAACAGCTTTAGCACGTACCTACATAAATAATATGTACGACTCTTACTAAACTTAAATATTAAAATTTGTACGTTAATTCCTAATTAATTTAATTTCTGAAGCCATCAATAAAATGGATATTTACAGAAATTGCGTAGACTTAAACAGTACCAATTGGGTTAGCTGTTTTACGCTGTGGTAGAGCACGGAGTAACCAAGTTAAGTGTGACGCTGTGCATTTCCTTGATATGTTAGGATGAGGGAGGGATTTATATGACGATAGATTTAAATTTAGAGCCAATTTAATTTTTTAAAATATTTGGCTTCTAAGGGATTTCCGTGGTTCGTTTAAGCACCAAATAAGTAAAGGTAATCTAACTAAAGTATGGATGTAGGAACAAAGTAGGTACCTTTGATAATGTGTTAACCCATCTCAAAATGGTTACGAATAGTTCCAACTCTTGTAGGTTACATACATTGAAAGTCATTATTTTACATTTTTTGTGGCAACACAATAATAGTCATACATTGTATTTGAGAGAGTTGTTAATACCGATTTAGACCTGATTAGTAACACCAAGTTAGTACTTTTTATTTGTTATTTATTACCAGACCATAAACATGTATTGGTAGAAAAATAACAAAAAGCTTACATTAGGTAAGGGCATAGTTTCTTTCTCCTGCTTTTCTCTTGGCACTATTTTGTAGATTTGCCCCTATGATTTACTAGTAGAGAATGCCTTTTGATATTAAGTCTGCAACTAATGTACACAAATTGTGTATTCTGCAATGAAGATTAAAATAAATAAATAATACATAGATGTAATCAATCTGCTTCGCTGGGATCTCACAGTTTACCCTCATTCACAGGAGTTTTGTTATTGATACTTAGGTATTTTTAATTCTTTTGACAATAGTCTTATAGGCCTGACAGATCGAAATTTTTTGTACCAACTACGATATTAGGTACAGTCAAAGGCAAAATAAAAATGCTCAAAAATATGTTCCAGGGCACATTCATTCTGTGTAATAAGAAGGTCGTAGCATAACGTAAGAAGGTGGCAGGAGGTCATTATGGCAATCTTTGGGGGAGGCCTATGTTCAGCAGTGCACGTCTTTCGGTTGATTTGACCATGACGATCATATTTAAAAGAGAATTCTTACGACACACATTTTTGCACTTGACTGTATCTAGACTTTCTTCACATAAGCTCCAGGTTAACACGCTCGCAACATCCATACATCAACTACCCTAACCCTCTTTACCAGCGCTCTTTCGGCAGTCGTGGTAGTCGTTATAAAATTCATGCTAATTGCGGCAGGGAGTGACGGTCCATTGACGGTGTCACTCCGTAATGGCTTTTAAGAAATGTAATAAATTATTCTACGCCGCCGCCAGGTGACGCCCGAGTCAGATGTGGTGTAGGGGGTGAGAGTGCAGAGGGTAGTTTTTGTAACTTTTTAGTGCTGAGGGCAGTTGTGTGGCTGGACCGGGGATGCAATAAGTTCTTGAAATGTCAATGTAATGGTAACAGTCAAGTATCTACTAATACCTGCTGGACATAACCTCACTTGAGGATTCTGCATTAGTCAATTGGATAGCAAATTACAACAAATATTCAAGACCGTGTGGTGACGACAGTAAGAATACATTTTATCATCACCCAAACTGATAGTGATAAAATGTATTCTTACTGGTGTCGTAAGTCGACTAATGAGTTGAAATGTCACTAATCATTCATTCGTAGATGACTGATGATGGACACACTACTACGTTGCTTTCGCCGATCCGCTTGTCCAACGTGGCGAAACCTCTTGTATAACGAGATGAAGAATGTACCATTTACCTCCTAAATGCAATCATAGTCCTATTTGCATTATGCGTAATAGGGGAGGCCCTTGTCCAGCAGTGGACTGAGAAGAAAGAAGTTTTTTTCTAATAAGACTGACAGAAAAGATATTTCCACTTGTAATCTTAGAGGAGTGTAATATACATAAGAGTAATGGATATTTTTTACGTTTTTCGATATGTACATAGCAGAGTATGATCTCGGCTGTTGTGGTTGTCAGTTGTACCTAGTTTCATTGATAATCTGTCATCTTCATGTTATGCTCTGATTTCAGTAGAATATTAAATGCAATAAAATATAATGACTCCGTAGACGCAACAGTCACATATTTACCGCAAAATTATGCGATGACTAAAGTCGCCATGCCATCTGTTAAACATCGTTTCCTCCGTCGCCACTGTTACCAGTGTGCTTACCATGAGCTGCCGTCGCGTTATTAACGCGGACTTACTTTCTATTCATCCCGTTCTTACTCACGTAGTGGTAGGTACGAGTGAACCGGATAGACAGCGGCAGCGCATGATACGGCAACAGAATGTTTTGCGGTCCAAGTCGATCCAGACACTTGAGTGCATTGCATACTATAAAAGTCTCAAGAAAGTGGGCCCTAAGTAAATGAGGGTAGTCTCCTGTGACTCGCGCCCGGCGCCGGCGTCAGTCGCGACGTGCTCTTATCGTTCTCGGAATTCGTCTTTTACTAAGTATTTCACAAAAAAAGATATCTTTTTCGGAGGGCGACTTTGTTTTCTTTAATCATTGTGAGCAATTCACTGTGACGCGTGTCAGTATAATAACAGTATTGTCGTTATTTTTTCATTTCGAGAGTAGAAATCACTCAAATTATTCTGTTTTTATTAATAATATATTTCGTTTATGAACTGCACGAAAATACATGATAGCAGTGTAATAGGAAAGAGGAGTAATGATTGGAAATACATACAATGTGCCCATGAGGAAAGGGAAAATTTTGAACAGCGGATTACTGACCACATTTGAAGTTAAAAATGTTTGGTGGATTCAGTCTATTTTGAGAAAATGCTATTTAAAAAAAAAACAGTTTTTGACCGTTACGTAATGATGAACGCATTCTAGGTAGGTAATGATTTCGTGACTGTGTTGTTTTAGTCTTATCACAGTTAATTGACAGGCATCAAATGGCCAAAAAAAATCTTTAATTACCTGACACATGTAAGAAAAAGTAAACGTGCATTTTTTGCGACAGTTTTATCAATAAAAAACTTTTTTTACGTAGTCAGGCATTTGAAATACCAAATAAATTAAAAAAAAATCAAATTGAATCAAAACTCATATTTATAACATTTTTTTGCTTCTTTTAGCTTCAGGAATATGCTGTTAAAAATGTCCCCTTTCCTAATGGTCACATTGTATGAAAGGAAGGATGTAATTACTCTCTATATATACAATTTAGCAACCGTCACAAAAAAACAGTAGGTAAGTAAGTGTTTAATACAATATGCATTCAAGTCGTAATATTATTCTAACTTGTAATATTCAGCCTCCGTAGCCTAGTTGGTAGTGACCCTGCCTACAAAGCTGGAGGTTCAGGGTTCGAATCCCGGCGAGGGCATTATTTGTGTATTTATTTATTACAAATATTGGTTCCTCGGTCATGGCTGTCTAAGTATTTAAGTATCTATATGTATCTATCTATTATATATATCGTCGCTTGGTACCTACATCACAAGCTTTAATCTTGATCTTGAGCTTACCGTGGAACCAAACAGATTTGTGTTAAGATGTCCCAAGATATTTATTTATTTATATTATCACAGGTTAAAGAAATACGTGAAATATTATTTATTCCGATTGAAATTAATTTGACAGTTCAAGGGCAAATCCCGGCTTACTGTCAGTGTTTTTCGGCGAAGTAATTCATTTTGGGCCTAATCTATGGTATGCTATTCAGCTTGCCCAGAATAGGGAGATTTGCAGAAAGTTAGTACACAACTGACCTGACTGATAAGTATTTAAATACACAACTGACCTCTTGGTGATTATTGTCTTCGGCCTATTCTAGGAACCGATAAAGAAGCAATTTTACATCTTATAAATATCTTAAAACCGAGGATATAGGTGAAGATATCGTTTCGTGCTGGTTAACATAGTGATTTAACCCAAAACCTCTTGTATAATGAGATGAAGGATGTAATGCTACATAGGTAATTATTTAAAGCTAGTGATAATATATTATTTTTGTACAAATCAATACCACATCAACGGCCTAAGTGAAATGAGAAAATTAAAAATATGATCTCTGATTATGTGAATCAGAATACATACATGAATATATTAGCAAAAGACATGCCTATACGAGTACATAAATATACTTAAACTTGTACCTAATAATAGGTATTGTGCCTATTTAACATGCATTCAATATGCAAATAGTAACAAATATGATGCTATTATGATGCTATCTTTACTATGTGTAGGTAGATATTAACCTAACTATACGTAGATTTGAATTAATTTCAATGATAATGAAATTTAATGCCGCATGTCTCATATGCGTTAACATTAACCAGACAACACTAATAAACACCCATAATGTGACTAACATATCACCCGAAACTTCACCAGACTCCATCTGTAAAGCGTAAATTAAAATTAAAGAGATGTCATAATGCACATACATACAGAAGGCAAAACCTGCTTCCATCTGTGAAATCTAAATTAAAATTAAAGAGGTAATGTGCACACGGCAGTAGGTCGTATGTCTTCACTCAAGGCAGTGCGCCAGGGGGATCATCCATCCTCGTTAATAATTAACGTTGTCAAGTTGCGTACGTCACGCAGAGGGGGATGGCCTACTGGATTAGGGTTATCATTGGGCCCGGGCCGATAACAGTGAACAAAACTTTAACAAATTACTTCGTTTATTTAACATAATGTACCATGTTATTCTTTTTTACCCTGTTCACACAATCAACATTTGCTTTATTTATTTTTTACTGAAAAAACGTTACGCTGTATTTGCCTATTTCGTTATGAAAACACACAATAGAATTCGCTCCTGTACAAGATTACTTTGGTTCTGATATAACTATTTTAGGTTCAACGGAATGTTATAATTTTAGTAAATACAAGTTAATGAAATAACAGTCTTAACTGATCTTATTTGCTATCGTAATATAAATTCCGGGTTGATTCAGTAGACATGAGAGAATTCATTCCATTATTTTCATGTATTACCTAATCTTAGTGAAATTAACGATATTTTTTGTATTCATATTAATTATTTACGCCAAGCTTGATCACAATACATACAATCACAATATTTCCAATGTGCTTCGTCTCATACGTGATGTGATACATACACTGTATGCACCTGTAGAAAAAGAAATATGCTTTACCCTTTTACTACTCGATTTTGTCTACTTACTACCTATACAGTTCGTTGTCAACAATTATGCGCAGCTAACTTTGCCGATAAAGAATGATTTTAGTAATTATTTAATTTAGTATGTGACTTAATGAAATAATTACTATGCAGCACGATTTTACTCGATACGTAGTTAAAGCAGTCTATCGCGCTCGATCTAATAAATCAGTGCGAGCGCGATATAATGAACTAACGTATTATTTTAATATTCCACAAGAGCTTACGAGCTGGTCGTGTTAAGGAAGCTTACACCACTAGCTCATAGGGTAAGGACACAGGAGGTATTTAATAAAATGCTCTCTCATTAGATATTGTGTTCATTCACGTTGCAGTCAATCAACTATCATTAACTACAAGAATAAAACAAAGCACCTGGTTTCCTAAAAGCGATATTTTCCGAAATTCAAAGGCAACAATAAAAATAATCAGAAACTGCTTCCACCGTCGCTAAGTACAGAACATTAACAATTCAAACACTTTCGTGAGCAATAAATTAACTCCGCCGTACACTGGGTAAATCAAAATGGCGTCGTACGTAATACTTCAGCGCTGGAGTGGTGTAAGCTAACGCATCACAGCGATCGCAATTAGAAGCTTTTGTCTACTTCCATATCATAATTATCCTATTATATATTCAGAAGCGATAATGTAATGACATATATTAAGAAACCGGTGTCTGTGGCTGTATCACAATGTTAACATTAAAGTACAGTGCATCATCATATTAACATTAAAGTATCGGTGTTATATGATAGCTGGGCGAGTATAGCCGTGTCCCTTTTATTTACACGGGAGAGCGTATCTTTTGTTCGTGTTTATAGCCGATAGCTCGCGGTGAGACCAGTGCCATAATTCATGAAGTGAGAATACACCTTTGACATGCATATGTACATACCATAAGTATTGTATGTATGACATGTATGTACCTATTGTACCTGAAAGTCAAAGAAAGGGTCAACTAATAAAATTTCCGCTTCCTGCCATTACTCGGCCCAGCCAGCAGCAGTTGACTGTTTCCCTTGACTTCCTGCGTGCTACTTCCTGGAGACGTCACAGCCTGTTGTTCGGCATGTGACTTCCACCGTATAAGAACTGGTTTTTCTGAAATTTATACGCCGTTGAGGAATTTGGGGTTTATGAACTGGCTTGGACCGAAATAGGCGGGTATTGTGTAATGATCTAGTTCAGTGCATGTAGCTACGGAACGAGAAAATCTTTGTAAATACTTGTGCTAGTTTTTTGTTAAATTTGGAATCATACCTAATCATTTTCTTAAACACACAATAGAATAGGTAGGTATCACAAAATCAGTGGCAGAGTAGCACCACTTGAAGTTTCATTACAAATATTTCAAATACGTTTTGGTGATGTGATTTAGAAACATGTACATTTTAAAACTTACCTACTTAAAAAATATAATTTCTTATAATGATAGGCACCACTTAACCTTCAAGAAGTAGGCTTAGAGAAGTTAACGTATATTATATGTATTATCAAACCGCGATTAGAATGGGATTCGAAAGTACTGTTGACACAACAGTGTATGAAGTCAATTTAGGATATATTCATAGTTATATTCATGGTTTAAGTGCAGAGACATACAGACAATAGATTAATTAATCACTCACTACATCTATAAAGCACTCTTTTCTTGGTAAATATTGTGTCATTTGTTTTGTCAACAATACTTCTGAACAATTATGATTCTAAGTACGCTTTAAAAATATTTCATACTATACCTATAATATAAATACTATGTATGTCAGTCAGACATGTATGTAATTTAGTAAGGAAGCTCATTTTCCCAGAGTTGGGCAAAACGAGATAAATAAAGAGTAACTTATCCGGACGCTAACAATGCGACCTAGTTAGCCAACTCATGGTGATATACTCGTAGAGTTCGCCCCGCATAAGCTTGGAGCATGATACATTTTTTTCTGTAAATAAGTTTCAGCCGAATTGAGAACCTCCTTCTTTTTTTTGAAGTCGGTTGAAAAACTGCCACTATAAATATTTTCAATAACAACATTTCGCAGAATTGCAGCAACCCTTACAGCGCTGGGCCTGCTAAGAATTCTCCATTTTAAATCATCGCCCTTCTCGGCACTTCTCCATTTGCGAAATAGCCGCCCGCCTATTAAATGTCTATTTTTCACATTCAAAACGTTTTCGCCCCTTACGAAACAGTTGATTTTTAAGGGTTTGCATTAGGGTTGCAAAGATTTGGGCCGTTTTCAAGAGCGCGGCGAGATTTCTATAGTGGCTGTTTAGATAAATGAGTTTTCAGCTTTGTGCTGCCGCCATTTTACACAATGGCTAAGGGGAGAATATGTGAATTTGTATTGACGTATTTTAATGTTATTATGGAAACCTGATATATATTCTTACCTGCAGCCTGGCCAACATGCCTTCGCAAAGCGTATGCGATAAGCGAATGTAATAAAATGTATTATAATGGCAGATTCGAATGAAAAGCCACGTGTCATGACGAATTCCATACGTAATGTATTTTTTGTTCAGATCTGTCATTTTAATACTTTTACTACTTTTAGCTAATATACGCGTACCTAAATATTTAAGAGACCTATAAAATACCAAGGCCATTACCAACTATTGCCTAGTGGTATAACCAAATACACCGGATAATTCTGTAGTTGCTATATTATATAATAATTTTGATATCCCCGAGATCATAATATTCCATTCTTAAACACGAATGTATTTAGTATGACGAGCTCATACTAGCAGTTGATAATACATGAACATATTTTCTCATTTAACCCGAATAACTCAACATCACTACGTATGTATATTATACATTAATTTTCACATTATTAAATTATTTTTGGCGCAACTCAAAATGTTCTAGTTTCGTTAGATAAGTGAAATGTCAAACGAAGTAAAAGTAACTTGACAGACATTCTGAAAAAAGGAAGGGAGTCTAATAATTTATTCACTTCTGAAACTAAAACTTCGGTTGGAAGTGTCTGTCAAACACAGCAATGTACAGCCCAGCTACATATAGGTACTTTATAGGTTTAGTAATAATTTATTACTTAATGGATCCAGAGTATTCTTCTTCTTTAAATATTTATCAAACTGGTCACTCACGTAATTTAAGTCGATAATTGCTAGACATGTTTCGATCCATTTAGAGGATCTTCATCAATACCTATTTAAATATGTTCGAGTCTCACGTTAGTTATAGGTAATTCTTCTTTTTACATAATGAAAGTAGGTTAGGAAAACATGTAGTGTAAAAACATGTGTGTAGATTATTACAGAGGTGCCGAATAGGTGTTAAAGTGTTATCAATAGAGCCATAGGACACAACTAGAATAAGATTTTGTTTATAGTTTTTCACAAAAAATGAATAAAAATCAGTACAAAAATAAATTGCAGTAAAGTGTCGAGCATTAATACTCGTACGTTTACCTTTCCTAATGCTAAATATGCACGTCGGTCGAGTGTTATGTATTTGTTTCTAACAAGTTACAAAATGATCACGTATCGTAAGCTAAGTTTATATATTTTATCATTTACGTAAACAGTTTATTTTGAATTTCATAATTTTAATTTAATTTATACATAAAATAATATTTAATATAAAGGAGAATGTCAATTTACATTCATCTTCAATTATTTGAAGAATTATTAATTCTCCACTATATTTTGTAACAGCACCGTGAAACTGGAAATGACAATGAATAAATACAAATATTATACTTTTGTTAGTGTACAATAGCGCTATTTTGTTAGAATAATTAACGTTAGTATGTAAAAATTCGACGCATGGTAGAAAAAACTTGCCAACTTCAATGTGTCTAAAATGCTGAAAATGTGTTTAATGCAGTAAATTGTCAATATCCTACCTATAAGTGAGTACATCATTGCAGAAGTCAGACAACTGCATGTCCCATGAAAGTTATAGCTGATCCAGACTGAAAATGTTATTAATTTTAATAATATTTTCACAGTAGGTCCACCTATTTGTTAACTGATATACAGCGTATTGTATTTCATGCTGGTGTATATTCTACTTACGAATATTATTGGACTCAGAGAACACATTTACGAGCATTGATTTGAATAATTAATTTATAGTAATTGAAACAAGATCTCGCCTAGATTGAAATTCAATACTTTGTGACGAAATAAAGACATCAGCTACGACTTCGATGATTCGGTGGCATGGTATAACCGCCGGCAATGTTACCTTGTGCAATAATATCTAACACAATCTTATTTTTATTGACATAAGAGCGTGTCACATATTTTTGCCGGTGACTATACAAGGCATTTTCAGCGGCGATTTCCTTAATTTACTTGTCTAACTTTTGTATGCTCCACACGAAAAGTAAGTAATTGAACACCATCAATCGATGGCCGAATGCGGGCGATCCGTCGCCTGTTGCTATCGACACACGCATTTGTTTCTGTAAGGACGCCCATTTTTTATCTCCTTACTGATTGACAAATGTAATCTATATAAACTATGGTGTCTGATTAACGAGTTGTGATTATAACCGTCGTAGATCGGTCTACTCATCGCAAGAAAGCTACTCTGCTGGAATACAAAATATAAGATATCGTAGGAGTCGTATTTATTAATAAAGAATTTTGTTCATTCATGTAGAATGGAAAGATGACCTGTAAAATATATATTTTATCAATAAAGAATCTGAACCTGAATCTAAATGTTTTCAATTGTATTTAGAATTCTTATTTTATATTTTATATGATGACAACACCGAGCTATGATGATAACACAAGGTTTTATTTTAAACCTTTATTAAAAATATGTTACTAGTAGGGTAATTGTATTTTAAATATAACCACTAGAGTTTTCGGCTGTTTACCTATCTATGTATAGTTCCTAAAAACCGTAATAAATGGCATGTTAAGTATTACATGAGTAGGCTAATACATAACGATGTTGAATTGTGTTTTAATCCCATGATAATTTAGATACACACTGTTCCTTATTTTCAACAAAATGATGATTATATATGGATGGGTGTCTATCCCATCATGAATATTATCTTCTCTGTAATGTCCACCCTCAAACCTTAATCTGTTCAAACAACCGAAATTATTATGCTAATCACCGAACAAGTGCCTGTCTAACGTGACTTTTAAATGGCGCTTAAAAATAAAAACAACTTTGAATTGGGTGTTTTATACACACGCTATGGCACAATTAAGGTTGTTCACGGGTGCCACAGAATTAATTTAGGAAACTAAGGACAGCTACTGATTGAGAAGCGATAATCGCTTCATCTTATTTAGACTGGTAGAAAAAGTTACTTTTTAAACAAAAGCTGAACGTAAATTGTAAGAAACGTTTTTATTATACTTTTAAGCTGACGGGTGAATTAATGAAGTTGCTGTATTTAAAAGCTTTTAATTTTGTATAGTACATGTATACTAAAAAAATCACCGGCCAATATAAAACAAATCTTTTATTTTATTAAATGTTAAAAGTTTAAGGGCCTTTAAACTTTTTTAACGACCTACACAAACATAGGTATGTAGGTACATTATCACTTTTTTATCGCGAAGCCTTAAAACTTGTTTAATATCTTCGGGACCTTACTTTTATCTCTTTCTAAAGTAAATTACCCCGAACTCAAACGACCACCGGCAGGTAATGTTGCCGTTTATGAAAATCATAAATTCCACCTTTACAACTTAATGTTAAGAGATACGTAAGCAAATGTTTGCTAACCTATCAACAGATTTATAACTCAAAAACGCTTCGCTTAATGAGGTGATAAAAAAAATTTGACGTTTTGATAAGTGTTTATAGAATTTTTCATGTCTGTTTATTATTTTGTAACGATATTTTAATACCTATACTTGGAATAAGAGCAGCTTTGTCGCTTTTAGGTACACTCAATTAGCGCCAGGAATAGATTCATTGCAGTCAGGTATCGGACGACAATCACGCACTAAACAAAAAAAACTCTGTTATCGATTAAATTAAATTTCATCAACTATAAGCAACATTAGAATATAAAATCGCCGATCAAGTTAAAATTTACAAATATATCGTATCTTGTAATATAATATAATAATTGTGTATAGATACAAACCTATGCAATTAAGGTTTTTTGATAACACGCTAAATGAGCGTCCTTAAAAATTAAAATGTCCATAAATATTATAAACACATGTCCGATGACAGCATTAACATTTCGTCATAGTTTGGACACCTACATACCTAAAAGTAAAAGTAATGCTTGTCTTACTCATCCACTAAATGCTCCCCTACCCCTACCAGGATCACTTTACCATAGACAGCACTGCTATAACGAGTTTACACATCCATTATATCGACGTACAAAAAAGGGAAACGTAAAGAGGTTTGTTTATCCTTGTCCCACGTTCGGCTTCTTTGGCCTGAGATAAAAGTGTGTTTGTTTTAACACGCTGGCTTTGAAGTGCGAGATTATTTTCGCGTGAAAGTTTCATTATTGAAGTGAAATGTTGCTTCAATCATCAATGGAGTCTAAAGATGGTTGCTATACGCGCATTGAGATTCGAGATGAGAAGGTAATAAATAATGTGTTGTTAGTTCGCTCAGTACCGCAGGCTGGTTGTTTTCAGACTATAATTTGTCATCAGGAATTTCATTGATAGTTTACATGTGTAATAATTATAATTATGATGAGTGTTACAAATATTATAAGTGTATTTATCGAAAATTATATGGGTAATTTTATACATATTCAATTAAATACCTACTAATTGAATTTTTCGTTGTTATGAAAAACTGTAGGTTTTTTTTAAATATACCTATATTATGTAGGTACTTTATGTCCAACAGATGTTTTTCATATTACAGTTTCAAAGCGCATTCGAATTTTCTTTATTAAACCTAAAGAATAAAATAATAATTTTAATAAAATAGAATGATGCAATATTCAATTGTAAGAGACATTAAAGCCAGGGCTGCACCGTATGGAGGTGATTTATTATTCATTCTGCTTCTGTTCGTGCTAGTCATATCGACTTTGCTAATTTTATTTTTCAGACGTGGATTAATAAAACTTTCTGGTGATACTGATAATGTATTCATGTTACGAAATTATAGGCACACAATGTTACGAAATCAAAACCCATGCCCGGGTCGTGTCTGTCAAGACATCTACACTACGACATTATAAGCTACGAAACCCCGAAAATTAACCCTTCTTGCTTTAGGTAACTAGAACTATTAAATGAAAAACTTTTATCAAAAAGGTTATAAACCCTTAAAATGGGTGAAAATATCTTCTACTCAGAAATATACTTAAGTACGTACTACTTAATATACTTCCATACACATCAAGGAGGAAATTTACTGACTGTTTGCAAAGGATACAACAAAGAAGTAACTTCCATATACATTGTTCCTCGTCTTAATGTCACCCCTCATTCTTACAAGATACACGTAACTATAATAGAGTAAAGTTCATTGATAATATTAAAGTTCGAGTAGGGGCGTGCACACACCGAGACGGACACGGCACATTGCCCACTAACGCCATGGGAGGACTTATTCCGATATTTGAAGCTTATTATACGATATTCGTGGGGAAATCATATCAGCCCATTTTAGTCCACCGCTGGACTTAGGCCTCTCCTGTTATCTATGCGTATGGAAGCATTAAGTAGGAGGTAATGCCCAGAATCGCCAAGTAGGTTGGCGATCGCAGCTCAGTAGTGTGTCCACTATGATAATGCTGTTGGCCAACATCAATCTTCAGTTAATGAATGGCTAATAACACTTGAACTCCCTTAGTGGACTCTTTAATACACCCAATGGAAGAGTTTATTTAAGCTATCATTGTCATTTACAAATATTGGGTGCTCAAAAACAATATTTACATGATAGATATACCTCATTTTGAATCATACTAACCATGGAAAAAATTGATGGGGAAATACAATTGGAAATTACCTTAGTAAAACCACAGATGTCATATATACCATAAATCAAGCAAACGTATCTACTTAGCGTGTCAAATGAACTCAGTGAAATCCACTGAGTTGTCCGTCTTTAATCGCAGCTTGCAGCTTTCGGGCGTCTTTTGTAAGTTGAAGTGAACAAAAACATTAATAATGCCTCCTTAAGTAATATTAATTGCAACAACACAAAAATAAATGAATACTCAAGGTTCTGAGTCATATTTAAAATCATAGGCAAGTAACAACTTCAGTACAAAATCTGACACGTTCGTCGCCATACAAATAAATGAACTTGTTTCTTCTATCCAAATCTAATTCTGTGAGTAAAACTCATACTTTATGGAAGACCAGCGCTGGGCTGTGTCTACAGCCCAGCAAAATGCTGAATTGTAGACCATTTTGTGGCACTTTGTTTAATTACATCTATGTTTATTTTAATTACATCTATGTATGTTTATTTTATGTTTTAATGTCTATGTTGTGTCACGAATAAATGTTTTTTCTTTCTTTCTTACTTATCTACTACACATTTTTAAAGTATGCTAAAACAAACCAAACAAGAGAGCTAGTTCTTGTTCTGTTAATCTCACACAATCTCGCATGCATTCCGAACTAAAAATTCTGCTTTCTATAAACAATTCTACAGTATTTCAAGTCACGCCATGTACTGTTCTTTATAATAGCTGAATATTTTCAGTATCTTGTCACATAATGTTTTGGAGAATACTTCAAAACATTAAACTCAATGGCGACTACACACGACATTTTACGTGATAAAAATGTCATTGACACTGCAATATCATTAATGTACAAATATATTTACTTTATAATTATATGTGTCTATGTACTTTCGCTTGGTTACATTAAGTCAGCTTATGTATTTAAAAGCGGTAATCGTATTAGGTAGCCTTATTTTCTAGCTAACCTTAACCGAAGTTTAGTCATTATTCACATCATCAGCTTATCTTAGTCCACGGCCGGACATAAGATAATGTACGTATCAGGAGGTAATAGCCCATAATCGCCAAGCCGGGCAAGCGGTTTGGCGATCGTAGTAATGTGTCCTCTATGATGACGCTGCAGCCCATCATCAATCTTCTATCATCGAATGATCAGTGAAACTTCAATCCGGGAAGAGTTAGGGTGATGACAAATGTATTCTTGCTGCCGTCATCACACGGCTCTTAGTCATTATTAAAATATTAATATGACGGACTGTGACATGTCCGCCGCAAACTACAAGGGCCCTCTTATTTTGTATTGTGACTGAATAAATGACTCTGTGTAATCAGCTGTGAACAGTTGATTATTTTAATGCTTAGTCCGACGCCATGACGTCCGGGAGGAAGTGGACATATTAATTTGTGTGCCGCATCATTGCCCACGTGTTGGGAGAAATGTGATCAGCTGTGTTAACCTAGCATGAATATCATAATAAATAACGCCCATGAAAGTAAATGATTCCAAACGACGGCGACAGTTCTAGTATTAAGGTGCATTCAGACCAAACGAGCATTCGCTATTCTATCCCCCACTCTACGAAATCAACGAATCACGTTTTGTGTAACGATCGAATTTCGTAGCTAGTAGGGGGTTAAAAGTGTGTAAGTTACAATGTACCTGTATGTGATTATGCATATAAGTATATGTGTTTAAATATAATTATATGCATACTTATGCATACTTATTTCAAATAATGGTAGTTGTTGTAAATATAAGACTTACCTACGTTTCTACGATAAGGTCATTGACTAAGGCGTATGAAAGTACCTAGTTTCATACGCCTTAATCAAAATTGATTTTGGTAAAAATACTCTGAAAATTACTTACAATGCGAATAGATAGTTTCAAAGCGATGACCCGTCTCATTAACATTGGAAAACGACAACAATCTTGTAATATTTAAGTTAAAATACGGTCCCAGCACACATCTAATTTAGATAAGAGTTTTAGATAAACTGTACAAATCACTGCTGACAAAAACGACGACTCTGCATAGCGTCTTTCAGATGCAAATAGCTGTATTAAATTTGCAATTTAAACCTCGATAACGCCTAACGTTTGGGTTCAAGCGAGTGGAGATTGCCGTGGAAATTATAGAACATGATCTGACTTAGTCACATAGCCAACAAAGTACTCCAGCTGCAAAATCGATGAACAAAACTTAAATTCATTAAATTTTTCCAATGGATTTATGCAGCTTCAATAGTACGGCAACCAGGTTATTCGCCTGACCTATACTTCCTCGTTTAATTTTTTACAAGACTGTAATGTTTTATAAAATGCATGCTCTTTATAAATGTAAGTATACCAAAGGTATTATTAACAGGGCTGGTATCTGCAGCCTGGCAGAGGCCAGGCGGCCCAACTTTCGTAGAGCGATTGATAAAGGTTCCTTCATGTTTGAAGATCGGGACCTCAGACACAAAGGAAAGACTTCAAGGAAGAATAAAGTATAAAAATCATATACATCGTCATCGAATACCTATGGTTATCAATTCTCATTACTCGTACCGTTTAAGTAAATAACTTATTGATGAAGTTTTCATAAGTAGGCGAGAGCTCTTGATTTGCGCCACACGTCACCGTTGGCGACGCGTACAGCCCCGAGAGCCTTCAGACAATGAAGATATCCCTATTGTAATGGTCTAAATAGGTTTTATGCCGTGTTGTAGGTGTATTTTTGTACATGCCCACGGCTAAAGGGAAATACCGGCGGTGAAAGGAGCTGAACCGTTTAGAAATTCGCACTTAATTGGCGCAGATTGTTTAACTTGGAATGTTTGATGTTGCATGTAAACGGTGGTGAGGTTGGTAGCTAATTTTGAGATTAGTGACGATCAGCTATTTTTAAGAGCAGATAACAAACTCTTTATAATGGAATGGGTGGCTCTACACTACTATGTATTAACATAAATAATAGATTAGAGCCCAATGATTGACATATCCATATTCTTAAGAATAAATTATTATTTTTAGTAAAGATGGTGCCTTTTTTAGGCTCTAGTGCGAGAAGTGTGTCATTTTACGTCAGGTCCAAAACTTCGGAGGGCCATCTGCAATAAAAAACGTCGTACGAGACACGTACAAAAACGAAACGAAATGGACATGTTTTTCGCACTTATGTCGTAATGTTCTATTTGGACTGCATTTATGAACGATCATCATCATTATATCAGCCCAAGAAACGATCATCGTTGAACATAGGCCTCCCCTAAAGCACCGCATCCAGCTTACCCCTGCGACTTTCACCAGGTCATCAGTGAAAGCCAAAAGTAATCTAAAAAAAATCTCAAATAATAACACCGCGATAGAAGCATTTATGACTGGTTCCAGTCAGCTTACATCATCAATCATCAGATCATCACCCTGTATTTACAGCTGAGTAATTATGAATACTGTAGGTATAGTTCATCTGGCACCTACGATTTTTTACTCTACTGTACTGGTTACAACTAGAAGCAAAGTTTCATAAAATTTTCTTACAAAACAATTTACAGCTTCACCTTTAAAGCGAGATAATTGCACTTGACAGTAAAATAGAAGTTCACAGAAGTTTTCCCTGATAATTTCCACTGAAGTAGGTAGCCGATGTCTTCGCTAAAGGGCAGTGAGTAACGCTGCGGGGCGCGTCAACTGATGGGGACTTAGCAGGAATCTCTTAATTTATAGCCTTGCACTGAACTGCGATGCAAGTCATAAGAAGGTGCAGTTATAATTGAACACAATTATTGATCCTCATTATTCCTAACTTACCACACAGCGTCAAAAGTTTTTTATACTATGCTTATAACAGTAGGCTAATAATGGTACCGCGTCTAATCGTTTGTCGGCGTTGCAAGTGCGAAAATGACGCTTAGCGCGATAAATAACTACAAAGACAAAACGGGACCATCGTAAGCCACTAGAAGCATTTTAGTTACTGGGACATGCTGTTTAATGCTGTATTAGGTGCCTACCACATACCTACTACTAATTTAATATGTAATATCAAAATACTCTATAGTAAGCGAAAGTACAAACTCGTATTTATTATGATATTTAACTTATCACATTTTCATAGACAATCTTTATAGGTCGCGTTTTTTTTATTTGTGTTCAGTTATTTAGTTATTGTTTTTGTATATACTCGGTCACGTTTAGGGCTTGCAATACCAATATTTTTTGTATGGTAAATTCCGGGATCCCGATATTACCCATACAAAAAATACCGGTGTTGCAAGCCCTAGTCACCTCCAAATTAAAGTTCATCCTCATCAATTCTCATTTACTGTTGCTGATATATTATATCACACTCATTATGATTGCTTTAACATACACCCGCTACAGTTTATCGTTTACGCTTGCGCACCCTGTTATCTACAGACTCATAGTGGGTGAAATAATCTGATTTGTCCATTTGCCGGCCGTGGCACGGTAACAAACGGCCTCTTCGATTAACAGGATTGCTTTTTGTACTCTTATTCTGATTATTGCTAGCGTTAATCGGGACATAAATTTTGTCCTTTTAAGCTGTACTGAGATTTATTTCTGTTAGTAGTTTTTCGCATGATTTCATATAAGTATACTTATTAGATAGTAGGTAGGTACGCTGTTCTTCTCGCGGTTGGATGTTGTGAGTAATGTCGCCTGCTCTGCGTTAACGACCTTAGAATATGAGTAGAATGTATCAGATTTAGTTAAGTACTAAAGCGCAATAAGGAAATATCAAGGTGACTCATTTTACTTCGTAATTTTCATGACACAAGAATAGCGATTAATATTTAATGTAGGTTACGTAAGGCAAACGAGAGTAGACATTTTCAGAACTAAAATTTCGGTTTCCGTGGTTAGTGTGAGGCCTGATAATGTCCGAGGGCCGTTCAAAACATATATTTGACATCAAATTGAACGTGGAACTGATCATGCAAGTCAGATCTCAGTTTATCTCATCCCCCGTTGTGTCGCAAATCCCGGGACATTTGTAACCGGCCCCGGGATTATCGGGGCGCCCCGGGCAAAAACTGGAGCCTACAACGTCACTACCTTTCCGTACCTCTTATTAGCTATATAGCTGAATTTTTTAATCCAAACCTTAATACGACATGATAGGGTTGCTGTTGCTATTAGAAAGTTGATTAGCATAAGGCTTTTAGAGAGTTAAAAGGGGGCAATGGTTCGGCGACACCAGAGGCATAAATTCCAGGAATGATTCATGAATGCTGGGATGAAGTTTTTGCCTGCCCAATTAATTGGTGCTTTAGGGAAATTGTCGCCAAGGTGTGGAGTGGATGCTTGCCAATGTGGGCGCAATGTTTTTGCTACTTCATATGTACATGTACATACAAATTTATAATAATTAAATAGAATAATGTTTTAGCCTATATAATGTCTCACTGCTGGGCACAGGCCTCCTCTCATATATGAGAGGGATTGGGCTATAGTCCCCACGCTGGTCCAAAGTCACATACACCTTTGAATTTCTTCGCGGATGTATGCAGGTTTCCTCACGATGTTTTCCTTCACCGAAAGCTAATGGTAAATATCATCTGATATTCCGTACATAAGTTTCGGAAAAACTCATTGGTACGAGCCAGGATTTGAACCCACGACCTCCGGTTTGGAAATCAAACGTCTAAACCACTGAGCCACCACCGGTTCACATCCAAATTTAGGTAATATTAAATATAATTTAAGTCAGCGTCCTAACCGTAGTAGGAATCGAATGTATTGAATCGGTCACGTACACTTAACAGCCTCTCAAATAACGATCCATTTAATCCGTCGTATATATTTGTGGTATCAAATCAGTCACGTTCAAATTTATGTTCTAAACAGAAGGACGACAAACAATGGCAATTCAATGCACGATTAGAAATAGCGTTCTACCAAATCACCTCATCCTCTCGTGTGTACCTTCTGAAATATTATCATAAACTATGAAATTGCCGTTTTTGGTCATAGAGTTTAGTTGGTCCCTAATTTTATTATCTAAAGAGTAACTTAGACATTTTTTTTTGTTTTTAACAATGCACTATGTAACAAAGGTTTTTCACACTAATAATTGTATTTTTTCCTTAAGTAATATTCTGAAATAAGCTTTGAAAACCACTCTTGCCATATGCTGCCGATTTATATGTTTGAAATAGGTATAAATGTGTTATAGTACCTTATTTTATGAAAAAGAGATATACAAAACACGCCTTAGAAGCACGTTGGACCAGCAATCCAGAGGAAGTGGGTTCGAATCCCGTAACAACCAGAGTCTTTCGCAGTTGATTTTTTCTATGGTACCTAAGCACATTTGTTACGACATTGTGGGATTATCCGCATTGTAAAAAAGTAACACCAACTTCAATTTGTTTAATTATAAAAACAAATTGATGTTTTCTAATCATGAATTGTTTACAGCGCCCTCTATAGCAAATTCAACGCAACGGAGAGTTGTCGAATTTGCGGACGATTGTAATAGACACACGTTTTTTTTTGTGTGGCTTAAGGTTGTAGTACCTTCGAAACATTGAGTACAGATGTCGCTAGTGATTAGTTTCACAATACCATTGACTAAATTCGCTGTGATTCACGGAAGGTCGTCTGGTGTAATTGGAAGCACGTTGGACCGGCAATCCAGAGGAAGCGGGTACGAATCCCGTGACAACCAGAGTCTTTCGCAGTTGATTTTTTCTATGGTAAGCACATCTGTTACGACATTGTGGGATTACGCCTTAGAAGTGTCAAACTGGCATTAGTGGTATGGGAAATATGCTTTTCACAAAATTCTCCATACAAATGCCAATTTCGTAGGTAATGACCTATATAAAATAAACTAATTACCTAACTGTAAGACAGTTAAAACTGGAGGAAGCTTCGACAAAACGTTGCCATTGGAATCTATTGTAACCTAATAAGGTTCGATGGGATCAATTGAATTACGAACGAAACTAGTTCCTGTGCTAACAGTTAAACTGCTTAACCTACTTTGGAACAAAGGTTCGGTGTTTATTAAACTTATTTAGCTGTGCAGCTGCGTCTACTGCTACCAAAATAATATAAGTAGACAGCTACTTATAAGAAGAGTTACAGCTATTTATTAAAATAAATACAGTTTACTAGGAACAAAAGTGGTTTGATTGAAGATATTTTTTGATATAAACAATTCCTAAGTATTATAAATGATTTTTTTCAGTCAAAATGTTATGGTACCACATAATTTTATTACAATTTTAGTTGTAATACTTTCATTCATATTATATTATTTCGTACAAATAGTCTATTATTTACTACAAAGAAAAAAAATGTAGACGTACTCTGTAACATTACATAATTATACTACTAATGATTAATATCACATGAAACCGAGACTATCTATCAAAATTGACAAGTACCTCTAACATAAATGAATTCAATATAGTATTACTCTGTAGGCACATAAATGGATCTATTTCATAAATCGCTGTTTATACGTCTGCCTACATAAGGACCATCGTGAAAGAGCGTATTTCCGCTGCCGTTGGCTCATACAACTTTTCACGTTACTATTCTATGAATTTTCGCAATCGTTATTTTGTAATTTTTATCTTATTATAAGTAGGTTATTAGAAAAGACTGATTATCTCTGCGATTAAAAGGTATTAATAGACACTATACCTTTTTACCTATAAAATCAAAGCTCCTGTGTTATATTTAATTCAAAAAAAAAATTGATCGCCTAAAAGTATTAATTTGCATTATTTAGGATGGTATCGAAGTAAACCGATAAAAAAAAGCGAATATCGGAACAACTACTTACGGAAATTATTTTGAAAAATATTTAGTGCTTTTTAGGCTGTCTACTTTCGAGTTGCAGCAAACAAAGAAGTGGCACGTTGTTTTTATTATTTAGCAGGCTGAGAGATTCTTGAGGAAAACTCAATTATTTTATCTTCATTTCCAATAATTATGTTTCTTAAGTTGGTCAAAAAATGAATACATCAAAATTGATCAAAGTGACCCTGATTTCTGTTAAATATTTCAGTAGTGATTAAAAAATACTACATAAATATTTAACAAACATTATTATAAGTAACAAATTTTATTCATTCATGGTTCTACTTCATACTATTTACTATTTTTGTTTTGTAATTTAACTGTTTAATTTACCTCTCATTTCCAGCACGTGTTTTTTGTTTTCCAGTTCAGTCTTAATCGCAAATAACCTATTTATCTGTGAATTAAAATCGCAGTGACAGTTGTGAGCGTTTTAATAAAACGTCCTACTGTGCCAATTATCCTGAGGACGGAATTGGCTTGTATTTCTATTTTCTATCAGAAATAAATATCTAAGCGTCCTTATAATAAGTGACAAACTGTAAAGGTAACGTTAGCAACGCCTTTACTTAGACACCTACCATTTTTTGACATAGATAGGTTACATTTTCACATCCATCGTATATTTGTGGTTTCAAATCTGTCACGTTCAAATTCATGTCTTGAACAGAAGGGTGACAAACAATGACAATTCAATGCACGATTAGAACAAAACTCCTAGCGTTCTACCAAATCACCTCATCCTCTCGTAACCTATGAAATTGGCGTTTTTGGTCATAGAGTTCAGTTGGTCCCTAATTACCATTTTTTGACATAGATAGGTTACATTTTCACGTTCACATTTGTCTGTCTGCCGATACACAGCATGTTTCTCTGAATAGCTGGAGGTGTAAAGCCCGGGGCCACGCACTAGGCTGTCTTTTGTCCTCGCCTCGAGTGCAAATAGCCTAGCGTTTTAATTTCAAAATGTCCGCCACTTCGACGGAGCTTATTTCACGCTGTAAGAACGATGGAAAATTAGGACGATTTCTGATCGAGATTACTCATTGATAATAGAAAAAGTAAATATATAATTATGCTTATTTACATTGTACCTATATAATATACTCGTATATGATATCGCACTATGAGGTGTAGGTACTCTAGTAAAAGATTTGCTTGTCATGCCTACCAAACAAATTTGTCAAATAACAATTACTAGTAAGTACTAAGTTAAGTACCTACATAGTTAACCTTATTATGATAAGACATTATAAACCCAAAATCTAAATACACAGACTAGAGATTTGTCAGATACTTCACATTTACAACCATAACGTACCTTAACTTGTGACACTCTTCAGATGGAAAATTGCATAAAGACAGAGTGAATTCAAAAATGTACCTAATACAAGTAAATGAAACCAATGAATTAATTTTAAAAATATGTACTTTACGTTCAAATTTGTAAGAAGAAAGAACTAATCTTCCTTAAGTGGGGTACAACCATTCTGATTATTTCTATGGAATAACTATTTTTGTATGCGTTTTCGAGTGTGGCCCTATTTTCCAATACATTTAATTAGTGAAATTCTGGTTTTATTAACTTGTGCCACGTTTTCATAGTCATGAATTGATTTATAAGCTAGCTGTATCTCTCTCTCTTTCTCTGTCCCTGGTCCCAGCTCGTTAGTTGGGGTCGGGCCCCCTTATGGCTCGGCGCCAGGACGCTCTGTCCCGGGTTGTCGTGGTTGGTGACAATTGCTTGAGGTCTCTCTGGACATTAGACCACCACGTGGCGGGAGGTTTTCCTAATTATAAGCCAGCTGTATAAAAAAAAGTAAAATAAAAACAGAAGATAATATTCAATCCATTGCGCAAATTTTACTACTGTTGTGTTTAAATAACATTTTAAATTGATTGTCATTTAGAACATGTAAAAGTAATGTGTCAGTCCTGTGAACACTGCCAAAAAGCAAAATTAAAACCCATTATTTTCTTACGAAACGAGATCACATCTCCCGTTACCTACAAAGTCTTTACAATTTCTTTCCGTGTTCACAAAGGCAATTTCGTATTAAAGTGAGTGCCAAAAATGCCGCGAACATTCGCCATATTGCGGGGTAATTTCAAATTACGCTCGGTTCACTTGGCCCAACCCTCCACTTGTTATGGCTTCAGCCACAGTGGGAAGTATTTAGCAAGACTGAAAAAGCGAGATAGTTTTCAATCAAAATCCGATATACATAATATACGGAGAGTAACAAACAGATTCGTTTAAGGGCCCATTCCGTATAGTATTTTGATTGGAAAATAAGCCAACCCTCTATAGAAACAGAAAAGTAATATTTTTTGTAAAGAAATCCTTCTTTTTCTATGGAATGTCTATTTCAGGCATTTTTTTTCTACTAGTTTTCCTACTCACAGTACGATACTAAATTGGCCCGTAAATGGATTACCACAATTTACATTATACCCTGTATTAACTCATTTTTACAACGAAAAGTTACAGTGTCAAAAACTACCCTTTATTTTGATCACTTTCGACTTTAAAGTACCTAAAATATCGCTCCATTACTAAGGCCAAAAACCAACTAGATTGGCCCCACATCAAGTAACTATCGGAGTTGATCGAACTCTGATCTTTCTCTACTGAAATTTGGGCGTCACTGTGCTACGACAGTATTTACTTTGCTTCGACGTTTTTATTGCCGTTCCGAGCGAGCGTTAGTTAATAGTACATTGTGCATCAAGGGAGGTAAGTACGGAATTACTAACGAGAGTGTTAGAAGCCCGACGCCGTTAGGCGGAGGGCTTTTATGACTCGAGTTAGTATTCCGCTTACCGACCGTGATGCATACAATGTTTTTCATCACACTTGCCGACAAAAAAATAAGTTTTAAGACGTAATATTATTAAATGACGTACTGACATTTCTATTACTCCCTAGGGAATTTCACTTTTCTATTACTCCCGCTACGCGCGCAAGCAATGGCGCGCTTAGACAGCAAGTGTGATGAAAAATAATTATTGCGTTATCCTGATTTATGAAGCAAATGTTAAGAAGACCACGGGATTTTGTGACCATAGTGTAATAATAGTACATTGTGCATCAAGGGAGGTAAGTACGGAATTACTAACGAGAGTGTTAAAAGCCCGACGCCGTCAGGCGGAGGGCTTTTATGACTCGAGTTAGTATTCCGCTTACCGACCGTGATGCATACAATGTTTTTCATCACACTTGCCGACAAAAAAATAAGTTTTAAGACAAAATATTATTAAATGACGTACTGACATTTCTATTACTCCCTAGGGAATTTCACTTTTCTATTACTCCCGCTACGCGCGCAAGCAATGGCGCGCTTAGACAGCAAGTGTGAAGAAAATTATTTTGTGTATTTATGGTATTGGCTTCGGAGTATGAGCTACCATATGTAGTTAAGTATAATTAGATATTAAAGCTTCTTAATGATTAGTTCGGGGTTTTCTACATACTCAAACACAATTTAACTAACAATATAAGTATTGTTTGTTTGTCTCATGATTGTAACTGTTGTTATATATTTCATCTCTAAATCTTTAAATTTGACGGCCGCCGTACCTCAGTCGGTAGTGACCCTGCTTACGAAACTGGAGGTTCCGGGTTTGAGTCCCGGTCTGGGCATTGATTTGTGTGTTTATTATAAATATTGTAACTTGATAAAGTTGGTTTTATATGTATTAGAGTAAGTCGCTTAATACCCATAACACAAGCTTCAATCGAGCTTAGCGTGGGACTACATTGATTTGTGTAAACGTAAAGTATTCTTCGTAGTATCTTGTTTATTAATAGTGTTCAACTCATCATTTAATAAATCAATATCATGGGAATAATTATCTTACACAAATCGACCTAGTCACACGCTCAATTAAAGTTTGTGTTAACTATTTTTTACAGTCAATAGTTTTTTCATATATTTTAACTAAATTAATTTTTGTTACAGGTGAGTGTAAGCTTTATTGGTATTAATTGGTAAGTACCCATTAGTCACTCTACTCGACATACCACATCAGAAAATTCTCCTATCACTACAAAGCTACACTAATCTCTTACGATCCCTAAAACGAGGCAGTCAATTAAATTTTCCTGTGCCCTTGGCTCCATATGAAGCCACTGATTCATACGGCGATATATGATGGGCATCCAACCAGTCGGGTATACCGAAGTAACAAGGGACGGCTCGATATGATGGAACTTGACAGCGGACATAACCAACTTGCCCAGAGTCAAACCAAAATGACTCTTAAGTGCATGGTAATAATTAATCATATTTATCTTAACATATAATGTAAGGATAGTGTAGTAATATGGTAGTAATCAGATCAGGAGTTTTAATAAAGTTCGTCAGTGCGATATGAAATATGTAATAAGGTAAATATGTACAGTTATTTATTAATACATAGGTACCGAAAACATACAGCCGTGTGTTTTTGTAACACGAGCTTCATAATATTAAAAACTATTTGTACTGTTTTATTCAAATTATTAATCAATTATGCCTAACTTAGATAATATTTTATTATAATACTTCCTTATTACTCGTACTACATATAATCAAATACACAGCAGTAGGCTAAGTCACCAGAGCATTCAAATAAAATACAGATTTTCTGATAGTTTTTCAGTTTATCTCATAACTTTAGCATGTTTTTTTGGAGCTAAGTCTAAATTTAGAAGTTTCATGAAAATGTACGAGTCGTAGAGGTACGTATCCTTTTAGATTTTCTGAAACCATATCGTGCGTGATATGTGTCTACTGACCTAAGATTGATAATTTTGTTTTTACAATTTTTTATTAAAAATTCATCTGACCCGATGTTTGTTTGTCTGTAATAAACTCTTGCGATTTTTTAATACACTGCTCGGTTACTGATTGCGCTGAAATTCTGTGTAGACATGATTATGGAAGTCAGGTGACAATGCAATGTAACTGTATTATGGATTCTCAAATGATGACGTTTAAAGACGCCCACAGACCTATCTACCTACTCTAAATATCTAAAGACAGATCAGTCAGTGATATTTTTTTTTATAAAATCTTATTGACTTTTAAATATTAGATGACAAATACATCATATAACATCATCTAACATTTCAAATTATAAAATGTACGACTGTACGTGTTCCTAATTTAAAAATCACAACTAAAAAAAGTAAACGGTTGGAGTTGTCAAAGTAACTTAAATACATATCAAATATAGGTACGTGAATTTGGTGTTATTTTAAATAAGTGAATATTTAATAAAATACGGAAATAGCTGAAATACCTACCTAAATTAAAATTCCCACGACTAAACAGTATCAAATTACTAAAACGGACGCATTGTAGTCTTACTCACCCTCTCCCAACAAACCAAACTTCGCATTCCACATCGGCAGGCAATCTTAAACTTTATCTCGTTGTATTTAGAGGGTTACCTTTTTGTATAGTAAATCCAAAGTTGGTAGATATAAAAATCTGTTACAAGAGTGTTTGGAATGACGTTTGCATTCAATTATATTTTATCTAATCTCCATTTTCCTAAAAGTTGTCAAAAACCAAGTCGTTTAGTAATAAAAAATGGTCGAAAGTTCTCTAAATCACCGATGGGATAAGCGACACAAAAGTTGTCTGATGGATACGAAACCTAGCTCATTCGACGCAGAAAAATTCGCCGATTCTAACGGTGTATATAACTCAATATCTTCAAAAATGTCGCTTATCCAATTTCTCCTTTCCAGCGTCGATATACGGAGAGTAACAAACAGATTCGTTTAAGGGCCCATTCCGTATAGTATTTTGATTGGAAAATAAGCCAACCCTCTATAGAAACAGAAAAGTAATATTTTTTGTAAAGAAATCCTTCTTTTTCTATGGAATGTCTATTTCAGGCATTTTTTTTCTACTAGTTTTCCTACTCACAGTACGATACTAAATTGGCCCGTAAATGGATTACCACAATTTACATTATACCCTGTATTAACTCATTTTTACAACGAAAAGTTACAGTGTCAAAAACTACCCTTTATTTTGATCACTTTCGACTTTAAAGTACCTAAAATATCGCTCCATTACTAAGGCCAAAAACCAACTAGATTGGCCCCACATCAAGTAACTATCGGAGTTGATCGAACTCTGATCTTTCTCTACTGAAATTTGGGCGTCACTGTGCTACGACAGTATTTACTTTGCTTCGACGTTTTTATTGCCGTTCCGAGCGAGCGTTAGTTAATAGTACATTGTGCATCAAGGGAGGTAAGTACGGAATTACTAACGAGAGTGTTAGAAGCCCGACGCCGTTAGGCGGAGGGCTTTTATGACTCGAGTTAGTATTCCGCTTACCGACCGTGATGCATACAATGTTTTTCATCACACTTGCCGACAAAAAAATAAGTTTTAAGACGTAATATTATTAAATGACGTACTGACATTTCTATTACTCCCTAGGGAATTTCACTTTTCTATTACTCCCGCTACGCGCGCAAGCAATGGCGCGCTTAGACAGCAAGTGTGATGAAAAATAATTATTGCGTTATCCTGATTTATGAAGCAAATGTTAAGAAGACCACGGGATTTTGTGACCATAGTGTAATAATAGTACATTGTGCATCAAGGGAGGTAAGTACGGAATTACTAACGAGAGTGTTAAAAGCCCGACGCCGTCAGGCGGAGGGCTTTTATGACTCGAGTTAGTATTCCGCTTACCGACCGTGATGCATACAATGTTTTTCATCACACTTGCCGACAAAAAAATAAGTTTTAAGACAAAATATTATTAAATGACGTACTGACATTTCTATTACTCCCTAGGGAATTTCACTTTTCTATTACTCCCGCTACGCGCGCAAGCAATGGCGCGCTTAGACAGCAAGTGTGAAGAAAATTATTTTGTGTATTTATGGTATTGGCTTCGGAGTATGAGCTACCATATGTAGTTAAGTATAATTAGATATTAAAGCTTCTTAATGATTAGTTCGGGGTTTTCTACATACTCAAACACAATTTAACTAACAATATAAGTATTGTTTGTTTGTCTCATGATTGTAACTGTTGTTATATATTTCATCTCTAAATCTTTAAATTTGACGGCCGCCGTACCTCAGTCGGTAGTGACCCTGCTTACGAAACTGGAGGTTCCGGGTTTGAGTCCCGGTCTGGGCATTGATTTGTGTGTTTATTATAAATATTGTAACTTGATAAAGTTGGTTTTATATGTATTAGAGTAAGTCGCTTAATACCCATAACACAAGCTTCAATCGAGCTTAGCGTGGGACTACATTGATTTGTGTAAACGTAAAGTATTCTTCGTAGTATCTTGTTTATTAATAGTGTTCAACTCATCATTTAATAAATCAATATCATGGGAATAATTATCTTACACAAATCGACCTAGTCACACGCTCAATTAAAGTTTGTGTTAACTATTTTTTACAGTCAATAGTTTTTTCATATATTTTAACTAAATTAATTTTTGTTACAGGTGAGTGTAAGCTTTATTGGTATTAATTGGTAAGTACCCATTAGTCACTCTACTCGACATACCACATCAGAAAATTCTCCTATCACTACAAAGCTACACTAATCTCTTACGATCCCTAAAACGAGGCAGTCAATTAAATTTTCCTGTGCCCTTGGCTCCATATGAAGCCACTGATTCATACGGCGATATATGATGGGCATCCAACCAGTCGGGTATACCGAAGTAACAAGGGACGGCTCGATATGATGGAACTTGACAGCGGACATAACCAACTTGCCCAGAGTCAAACCAAAATGACTCTTAAGTGCATGGTAATAATTAATCATATTTATCTTAACATATAATGTAAGGATAGTGTAGTAATATGGTAGTAATCAGATCAGGAGTTTTAATAAAGTTCGTCAGTGCGATATGAAATATGTAATAAGGTAAATATGTACAGTTATTTATTAATACATAGGTACCGAAAACATACAGCCGTGTGTTTTTGTAACACGAGCTTCATAATATTAAAAACTATTTGTACTGTTTTATTCAAATTATTAATCAATTATGCCTAACTTAGATAATATTTTATTATAATACTTCCTTATTACTCGTACTACATATAATCAAATACACAGCAGTAGGCTAAGTCACCAGAGCATTCAAATAAAATACAGATTTTCTGATAGTTTTTCAGTTTATCTCATAACTTTAGCATGTTTTTTTGGAGCTAAGTCTAAATTTAGAAGTTTCATGAAAATGTACGAGTCGTAGAGGTACGTATCCTTTTAGATTTTCTGAAACCATATCGTGCGTGATATGTGTCTACTGACCTAAGATTGATAATTTTGTTTTTACAATTTTTTATTAAAAATTCATCTGACCCGATGTTTGTTTGTCTGTAATAAACTCTTGCGATTTTTTAATACACTGCTCGGTTACTGATTGCGCTGAAATTCTGTGTAGACATGATTATGGAAGTCAGGTGACAATGCAATGTAACTGTATTATGGATTCTCAAATGATGACGTTTAAAGACGCCCACAGACCTATCTACCTACTCTAAATATCTAAAGACAGATCAGTCAGTGATATTTTTTTTTATAAAATCTTATTGACTTTTAAATATTAGATGACAAATACATCATATAACATCATCTAACATTTCAAATTATAAAATGTACGACTGTACGTGTTCCTAATTTAAAAATCACAACTAAAAAAAGTAAACGGTTGGAGTTGTCAAAGTAACTTAAATACATATCAAATATAGGTACGTGAATTTGGTGTTATTTTAAATAAGTGAATATTTAATAAAATACGGAAATAGCTGAAATACCTACCTAAATTAAAATTCCCACGACTAAACAGTATCAAATTACTAAAACGGACGCATTGTAGTCTTACTCACCCTCTCCCAACAAACCAAACTTCGCATTCCACATCGGCAGGCAATCTTAAACTTTATCTCGTTGTATTTAGAGGGTTACCTTTTTGTATAGTAAATCCAAAGTTGGTAGATATAAAAATCTGTTACAAGAGTGTTTGGAATGACGTTTGCATTACGGGGGTCACAAGCCCCCTCTGGGCTATGCGGTCTTCCATGCCCAAAAAGGCATATCAGACACGTTTCCTTTTCTAAAACGTGCCATTTTGCGTGATAAAGGCAGTGCGGGCTAGAATTAAACGGGTCAGTGGGCAGGTAAATATTGAAACGCAAACAAGTTTAACTCACTTTAATGCACCACTGATATTTATATTTTTCCCGGGGGGTGGTAGGGGAATTCGTTTTGAGATTAAATTTGGACGTGCCCTGATTTAATTAGCTATGATTTTCCATTAAAATGACATTTTCTCTTTTCTGATAATTTAATAATAACTTTTTTTTTGTTAATAAGAATTGTCACTAAAATTATTTTTAACATTAACGATATTTCTCAATGAACGAAATGTTTATGAAGTAAAATTAGCTGTTATTGGCTATAACATATGTATTTTTTTTTATACGAATTATATTATTTAACTACATATAAGTAAATGATTTCTTCTTAAATAATTCAAACACCTACCTAAGTTGATGCAGCGTTGTTAAAGAGGGAATGCTGATTTTACCATTATGTTTGAATTTTTTAAATGTCAATGATGGCATCAGAGATATAATAGTCATAATATTATAAAGACTTGTAGTATATACAATACAAAATACTGAATGTAGTATTAATGATCCATAAAATAAAGCCAGAGAGATGATAACAAAGCATAATGAAGTTGTTTATTCGAGCGATAAAAACTAAAACGAGGGGTGGGTAATAGCTTTATTTAGGGATCGCCCTAGCAACGTATCGTCGCGATTGATTTGACGCCCTAATTAATACATTTTGTAAAAATCGTGCTATTGCCGTATTTTGTTACTGAATGCGAATATGGAACAGCTAGGTAAGAGTTGGGTAAGGTTAGGTTAGGTCACTTATTGATTTTTTGCATTATTTTAAATCAATTCAGTCTACATGGTGGAAAGAAACGACGTTCCTTCCCGCTACCGACCTAGTCTATCAACCATTACGATGAACTTTCAGTATGGGACCAACATCGAAAGCGTACATGGATGACTTTTCCATACTATTGAACTCTAATTAATCACTCACTTTGTATGAAGGGTTACATTTTTTTAAAGATATTTCTATGCTGGTCCCATACTGAAAGTCCATCGTAATGGTCGGTAGACTCGGTCGGAAGAGGAAGGAACGTCGTCCCTTTGCACCCTGTACAAATATTTTAATTCGTAATTACTTAAAGTAAGAAATTGGTACACATTTTTTGTGTTTTTCAACGTACCTAGTAATAAACTAAGACTCCCTTCTGTTTGCTACTATTAAAACTAATGCTTGAAAATCAAAAGTTCGCAATGTCACAAAATAAATAAATGTAAAACCTAAATATACCGAGTGCCACCGTAAGCTCGATTACGGCTATATAATTTTTAAATACTAAAATACAAAAAAAAAAAACACACATGACCAAGTAAATAACATTTTTTTAAAAGAGTTTCTCATTAGGATTCGACCCGGGACCTAGCTTCATTACTTTATGTATGTTATTAACATTCATCATCAGCCTATGATAGTCCACTGCTGGACGTAGGCGTCTCCTATTAACTATGCTTATAGACGCTTTAGGAGGTAAATGCCCATAATCGCCACGCTGGACAAGCGGAATGGCGATCGCAGTAATGTGTCCACACTGTCCACTATTATGACGCTGCTGCCCATCATAAATCATTTATCCAATAATGGTCAGTTCACACACTTCAATCCCTTAGTCGACTCTTACGATACCCGCAGGAGGATTTTGGGTGGTAACATTGTAATACCTACATATTCAAGAACCTTACCGTATCCGGCGATGTGGCATCTACTGTGTCTAGAGTCGAAGCAAGATTTTCAACTATAGATGTTGTTTGTTTACAAATAATATCAATAAATGCCTGTAAATTGTTTTGATTACCCACTTATATTTTAATTGTCTATTATCATTAAAAACTCTAAATATTTCCTTATCAATTTTAAAATCATCAACTACAGCTATCAGTACACTAAATTAGAGGTAACTATAAAACTATCAGGAGCTTGATTCCTTTCAGTAGTAAAAGTATAAAATGTATCTATGTAAACAAATGTATCTAATTAACAGACATCGGACAAATGTGCGTCATTGTTCGCAATAATACGGACACGACTCCAAAGTTGATTGAAAAATAAATCGTTTAATAATTTTCAGAAAATTACCTATTTGTCACCAGTAACCATAAAAACCTTTGTCACCTAAAAGCTTCGAAATCAAATTTCAAGAAATTATTCATTTAATTATTCAATTAATCAAGTTTGGAGTTGTGAACAATGACGCACATTTATCCGATCACTGCTAATTAAACAACTATTTAGCTAGGTAATTGTAATAGTATGATATTTACTAGGTCCAATCAAATAGGTTAGGAAATATTTCATTTTCAAAAGTAGCCCTTAAAGAGTTCAAAGGTGCCTTTCAAAGAAAATTAAAGGTAAGATAAAAGATTGTAGAGGAGTCCTCTAATACTGGGTTTCCGATATCTCATTAATTAGACAGAAAATAGATTACAAGAATTTTATCTGCCTGAAAATATCAAATGACAAAATATTTCTGTCCTCGAACTCGTGGAACCTCAGGCTCAGGAAAGACATAAAAGTTATAAAAAAAAACACTAGAACTATCGGTAACTAATGCGCTCTGAATTATTTTGCCGTGTAACACGGTAGTGGTAAGTGCTCTATAATATTACTGATGTAAATCTACCTATGATTGTGATGATATACAGTACGGAAACGTGATCGCTTACAATGGTCCTCATAAGAAGGCTCAAAGTCACCCAAAGGGCAATGGAAAGGGCTATGCTAGGAATCTCTTTGCGACATCGGATTAAAAATGAGACCATCCGCAGCAGAAGTGGCAGTGGAGGGGCACATTGCGCATAGAACCGATGGCCGTTGGGGCGGGAAGGTTGGCGTGGCGGCCACGTACCGGAATTCGGAACCGTGTATAGGCCCCCCACAAGTGGACTGATGACCTGGTGAAGGTCGCAGGAGTCCGCTGGATTCGGGTGGCCGAGGACCGGTCATTGTGGCAGTCTTTGGGAGAGGCCTATGTTCAGCAGTGGACGTCTTTCGGCTGTTATGATGATGATAATAATGAAGTCTACCTACTAAACCTACATAACTACAATATTGTGATAACGCATATCGATTCGAAAATATTGTTAAAATTGGTTAAGCCTTGTCCTAAATAAGTCAAAATATAACTATAAAACATCAATCGCATTTTCATAGGTCCAATATTATTGCAAATTCTAAAGTGTCCAGTTTCTATTTTCCTATCATTGCAGAAAACACAGCATGCATTTTTTATACTCACCTGTAATTAGTTTCATGTTAAAAACAGGAAACCACTGAGTTCTTTGTTACCGGAACTAGAATTGCTATGGTACACTTGGATTTTGTTTTTTACGAATCCATTCATTTCTAAATCTTTACTTTGTTAATTATACTATATACACGTAATAGAACGAATGGTGATAGGCAATGATTTATGAATCATGTCCTGTTTAGCAAATTTAAAGTTATAATAATACAGATCTTTTTCTCCACGACATTCATACTTATTGTAATTTTATTTTTATTTTTACATATTTGGAGAACCAACGGCTAAGTAAACAATAATAACATTTTAACTGGACACAGGAAGCCAATTATAGGGACTCACAGATAGTTCCACAATAACAAAAAAATTAAACAGGTATTTAGGACAAGTTTCTAAAACAATGCATGCACGTTTCTAAAAAAAAATCGTAGACCTAACGAATGATATTTTCCGCGGTCTCGGTCGGTAATTTATACTGTTTATGTTTCACATAATTACATAAACGTTACTTGTAATTCAATGGCATTATAATATTATGTAAAGAATATGTTACAGACAACAGTAACAACATCCATCAATGGCAAAGACAAATTATCTTAATGATCATGATCCTACAGAAGACGTGAACATAATCCGGAGCATTTCACATACTTAGGTACATCACAAACCTATGTACTGTTATATATGTATATATTGTACTAATTTAATTACTAACATAATATATTATTTTACATATTCTGCGTATTATTCTTTGCATATTAACCGGATAAGCGAATCCAAAAAACTAGTGACGTTTCAGACTTTCGGAGTCCCACTTTATTTTGAAGCGTTTATTCAGTAAACCAAGAACGTAATTTAACACTGTGATATTACGTGATAATTGGTACTCCTACCTATCTGTTGTACGCGAGGTAATGGAATAGATATTCGTTAGCGACGTTAGTCTTAGCGTAACCTTTAGCTGTTTGAATTACAGCTGTGTAGGGTTATTTTTTTATTTAACTAAGTCGATTTATCCCCTATCGTTACTGATAAGCCGACTGTCTCGTTCTAATGTAGCTAGTATATATATTATGCTCACAAACGAAGTCTAAAAGGGTTTCTCAATCCCGACGTCAATCTGAATTGACTAAGCTAAAAGTGCTGTTATGGGTCTTAAACAATCTTATGACATTTATTACGTATTATTAAATACACACTTAGATGTGACATACAAACAACTATTACCCAGTAATAGATGACCTTTACACAAATGATGTTAAGAGCACCGCCGTTCGAATCCAGAAACTCTGTTTTTGTACACAATCACTACTTGGCTCAAACTAAAAAAAAGCTAGCGTTTTTTTTTTCGAATGTCTCTACCCCACACGCCACGGAAGCTGTGTATCGGCACGGGGGATGCGCCAGATAAACTGAAGTTCAGAATTCAGTGGCACGCCGACCGCGGACGGGACAGGTCGCGGCTGTAGGCCGCCCTGCGTGTGCATCTAGCGTGTATTGTAGTGGCTGGTATATTATTGTGAATGATTTTTGATTTATCGGAGATTGGTGAGACTATAGGTCCAATTTTTTTTCGGGTTACTTAACATGTTGACACAAGTTTATAATCTACATTCATGTAATCGTTTATGATTATGTTGAACTTTAATTTTCATGTAATAAAAACATGATTTATATTTTTTTTTTCATTTCGGTTATGGTCTGATATATCTTTGTTAGGTTTAACTATGTTGCTGTTTTGGGTAAAGTTAATAATATTATACATAAATATATAGTACCTAAGTGGAATAATTATTAAGTATTTAATTTACTATATTTTTAATACTTAACTGAAAATGCCTACCTAAACTCTTGAGCTGGGTTCATATTATATTTTGCTTACCTAGTTTTATGGCCTTACATAAATCAAAAACATGATCGATAAAGCCTATAGATACATAGCATAGTAGAACTATACAAGTATACTTACAAGCAATAAAATGGACAACTATGTATGAAAATTGAAGACATTATCGTAGCCGCTTTCTTGGGCCGGTTACGATACGTTTGCGAAAAGTATTTTAGAATTATAATATTTTAGAATAAATATAATAATAGGTATATAACCTGAAAAATGTAATATAGTAATAATAGTTACATAACCTGAAAAATGGCTTAGAAGAATTTAAAATATAGTTATAAACTCAGTTTCTTTATATTAATTTAAAAAAATATTTTGTTTTCTGATGCGTTATTAAATTAATAACTCAATTAGTACAAAATGATGTATACATCTGCATAATTAATTTATGTTTGTTACGACGTGATATCAAATATACTGAACAAGCTATGATGATGAGTGAGGCATCCATCGTCTAGACTGTATGACCCAAAATAATGACAAGGCATTTTTACAGACAATCAATCTTTACAAATCAATTTTATTTTATATTTGAATGCAACCTAACCCAACCGCTGTTCGATTTTATGAGCCAATTTCAACCGTAAAAAGTATTTTTCCCACTTTTCGAAGCACAATTACGTTAAGTGCAGAAGTTTCTCGAAATACCGTTGTATTCCAGTAAACCTTAGTACTGAAGGGAAATAAATGCTAAATGGAATAGGCGGTTTTCTTTTTCTTGTTAGTTTTTATTCCTTGATGGTAGACTAATGAAACTGTAATACTTACTGCCTATGCATTTTACGAGTATTGTCGCTATAATATCTATATTTTATTGTTCGGTTTTCGCAAGTTAATCATTACTTCTTACTACTTATTTATTTGCTTAGTAAAGTTTCTATTGAATTTTCACTCTGTTGTTAATTAGGTATCTTGTAACATAATTAATTACCCACATCGACATATTTCGTATAAGAGCAGTATTTTAGACATGGAACTTTATATGACCTTGATCTTTTGTTTCATACGGAAAAGTCTCTATTGACCTTCTGCTAAAAAGCAATTACTCTTTGTAAGACCCAGCGTAACATGCATAACAGCAGGCCTAATAGCCAAGGTGCCATTTTAATACATAATATATTACTTATCGCTTATGATGCAAAATGGCATCTTGGCTTGGCCTGCTGTTATTGTGAGTCGTGTTTTTAAAGAATAATAAACTAAATAATAGAATATACTCTACCCTGAGAAAAACTCTGCAATACTCGCAAAAAATTTCATGCAAATCTTTTTTTGCACCATGGAAAATTAAACTAGCTTTCCGTACTAGTTTTTTTTCCTTTCCTACTAGCGCAATCAAGCGAGCATATTTTCAGTTACTTGTTTAGTGAATTCTTCCTGAACTATGCTATCGAAGCGTTCGTTCAGTGTTTACATTCTTTATAGAAACGAAAAAATCGATTTGGATAAGTTAATTTGCGCCACCCCTCGTTTTTATGCTGTTCTGTACTCGTATCATGAGTTGGCAAGTAACGTTTTGCGTAAATCTATTAGTCGTGATACTAGTTTATGTATTGAATAAACGCTGTAAACGTTCATTTTCAACTCGATTAGCGTTTAGCCATGGTATCAAAATATATAAAACGATGGTTCTAATTTTTATGAAAGCAATAATATCTAACTTTCTTTCTGAGTTTAAATCACCACATTACCCTAATCAATAAAACATATCCTTGGCATGAGAACTAAAAAATAATCTTATGATTGCCATGTACATTGTACAGGGTGGCCAAGAAGTGCATTCAACGGAATGCCTGTGAGGTTTTGGGACTCAAAACAGGTCACCCCTGGGAGGTGTTTGGAAGTATCAGAAGGGTCCATTTTTTTCAATATTTACCTATTAAATAGGTGCTAGGTACGGTCGAGGAAATTGAATGTTTAGCAGTTTATGGCTCTCTTTACATTGGACGTCTTAGTACAATTATGACAACCAAATTAACTTGAACCGCAAAGTGCTAAACATTCAATTTACTCGACTGTACTATAACTACTTAGAACTTCTACTTCTGAAACTTAAATTGATTTCTAAAAAAATCCTCATTATCGTTTTGCCAAAATTTCACTGGCAGCACGAGAACGCACTTATTTTAGGCTATCCAGTATTATGTCTGATATAAAATTACATAAATACGCTATATGTGGATGACGTGGCCAATTCTGGAAATTTAAAACAACGCGGCATTTAGATGAAAAGTATGAAACTCATCACAGTCTTTACATAGTACACGTCAGTATAACAATAGCAAAACAATCGTGCCAACGTATGACATACGCTAATGAAATTTATACCCCGTATACCCTCGTGGTTGTTTTATAAAGTGCAATAATCATAAAACCGCACGAGTCTGTCCCCCTACAGATGCTTTTCATTCCGTGAATTGGTCTGCCATAAAGATACGTTTTTGGGGATTGTAAATGTTCAGGTGTTTCATGGGTTTATAATGAAACTTGGCGTGTTTATTTATTATCAATCCTCTAAATTGTATAGTTATTTACTGAAACATTTTTATAAAATCTATAAATTACATCAATCATCTGTGGGCAATTTGGTCATTAGAGTTGATCAAAAAAATACAATTACAATACACACGTACTTTAAAAAGGGCTTTATTAAAAACAAAATTTAACGTCACGTGTGACTAACTTTTGTAACACAAGCTATATATTTTAAATAAAAGTAATTCATGGACAAGCAATTTTTGACAACAGCGTTCCAGGGGTTAATTACTTGCGATATTTTGAAAACGACGCATCTGAAATACTAGATTATAATAATATAGAATATTTCAGTGTTTTCAATATTATTTGTTAATTGGTTTTATAACTCCGCTTATAAGCCTTCCATTGTATTAATATCATAAAATTAATTTAGGAAAATAATAGAATAGAATTCTTGAACTTAATAAAGAAGCTTCTCTTACAAATTGGTCAGACTAAAATTTTGATAGGCGGAGTTCCTTAATTCATAAATTAATTAAAGTTGCCCGGGCTTCTGGAGACAAAGTTGGTTGTCATTGCGAATGATAAGCAGGGTTCATTAGGATTCACCCCATTGACTCGTCTGACCCGCTGCGTAGGGCACAGGTTATGAACAGTACGATAATACCTTGATGAAAACGTTTACCTGTACCATGGAGTATTTATCTTTGCTTAGTTAGTCTAAGATCTAAGTCTAATCTAAGATGCAGAATGGCACACATACGGATTGCGGATATAAAGAAGAAGTTGTTATATATTTTCAATTTAAATTTCCTGATTTAATAACTATTGTATTAGAAATACTTTATCCACGCCCTTATAATATATATACTGTTTAATAACACGGGTCGGATGTAATTTTTCATAGATAATGCTGAAAACGGACTGATTTCAAATAAAGTTTTCAAATATTTACAGGACAGGTAGGTAGATTAGGTAGAATCCTTTTTAACATCAGATTATATTGTAATTTTCTTAAATTAATCATACAATCTAAAATATAATTAAAATGATCGTTAGATTAACGCAGGCAAAATTTCAGCGCTTAAAAATCCGCCAAAAATCTATGGAAATAGGTGCTTTTTAATCATATCTTGCTATTTTTAATTGGACGATAAAGTAACATATTTTTTGGATTCGATGAATAAATTAGGGAAATTCCAATACATTTTGATATTAAATTGGATTCCATTTATCCTTTAAACATTTTAACAATTCTTTGACCGAGAGTGTAATTCATATACATTGTGTATATTGTCAAATAAAATTTATCATAACTTTTGTATTCAGCAACATCAAGATCGCTTTTGAAATCATACAATAGTTTTCTTTCAACATATTAAAAAAACGCAAAAAAATAAATTAAAAACATTTAATCAACCAAGTTGATTTAATTTAAACCATTGACTAAGCTGATAATAATTTTATAATTGTAACTACCGTGATTCTCAATATTTTGTAATAAAAAATATTTTGTACTATCCGTTGTACAAAATATTTTTTATTACAAAATATTCAGAGATCCGTCTCTAACGCAATTTAAGTCGGATATTGCTCGATATCATTTGGTCTATTAAGAGGATCTTCACCCGGTGTACTGTTCGTACTGTTATAAACAGCTTTTCTATGCCGCGGCCCGGCTAACGAGTGGGTCACTCCAGATTTGTCTACGTAACTCAGATGATAATCTGCGTAAACTCAACGAAGGGGTTCGGGATATTTTAGTTCCTGTTCTTAATCAATATTATTCACTGGCGGCATTCAACTGCTTTAATTAGAAAGTTTTTATTTAAATATTAAATGTATCACATTAACTTTAATTAGATATATAATCAGATACAGCGAAGAAAATTATTTTAGTATCACATAAATTTAAATTATACTAAATTCCTACTTTTGTTAGCTACAACATATAAATTGAAATTAATATACGCGAATATACGAACGTAGTTCTAATTAGATATTATTGACATCTAGCTTGCTGAGATCAGCTTCTTTCAAATCATTTAACAAAGGGAAGAACAAGGAACAAGATCGATTGTATAATTTCATATTAATATCATATGAGTTATGTGTTTACATCAGCTATACAAGGTTTCCGTAATTTAAAAACAGTGTAGGTATACATATTACGAGTAGATTACCTAGTCATCCTTTCCCATATGTATAAAAAATATGAAATTCAGACAAAAATACCCATAACTAAAAATAACCAACACTTATAAATACCTATGTTTTTTTCTGTAAATAATGGTTGTGAAATATGAACATGAATAAACAAACAGTTGCAACCATATTTTTAACCGTAAAAGTTTTTAATTTATTCACTGCTTAGCGAACATGCTTAATTACGGCAACAATAAAAGGCAGGTCATAAATTTTTAACGTCTTCGCAAAACGGGAGTTTCATTTAGTCCCTTTGCGACTACATTATGAGGCACTAAATAGAGCGACAAGTTGCTCACAGGAAAGTTTTCAGACGACATGAAAAAAATATCTCTTACATTATTATGGAAAATTAGGTATTAATTTGTTCCACATCTAATATATTGTCGAGATTTTAAAATAGTTTAGTAGATATAAATCAAACTACTGCAGCTGATTCACCATTGAAGACTTGGTGATACATGCACCTAATTGGATCCATCATAGTCGAACGCAAAACGTAACTGGTTGAACAAAAATCTTGCAAAACGTAACTGGTTGAACAAAAATGTGTAAACGGCTTGTAAATTACATAAATATGCAGGTAATTTATTTCTTTTCATTCTTCGAGGGCCTGGGTTTTTTTTTTTGGGATCACAGGTTCGATATAAAGTTGCAGTGCTGTCCTTAACTTATGTAACATCCACAGAAAGATATACACAGAACTATGTCTGTGTACAATATTATAGGCATACTCGTACATATCATGAGTTTAATACTGGAACTTCCTCAAACGGTAATTTTAAAGCCATAAAGCAAGTAGACCTCAAATTAATTTATTAACGTAAATTTCAGAGGGATTTATGCACCTATTGTTTTACTACTCCAGTTAACGATCTCCAATTAAACTTGGCAATTACTAAGTTACACAATAGCAGAATAATATGTCGTAAAATGTGAGAAGCGGTACCACGTGCTCTAGGCATAAAACTGTGAAATACAGCCACCGTTATTGCCTTTGCATAAGATATACAGGGTGAAACATGAGTCGTGAACAGTAATACGTTTTTCTAACTCTATAAACAACTAACAATTGAATGCCCCACAAGTTGATAATACCTAAATAAACTTGCAAATGTGGGAACTTTTAAACTACGGGTGGCTACATGAATATTTGTCATGCGGATTGGACATAATCAAGACCAATTATTAATCAGCTGTTTAATTTTCTATTTTGTTACGAGTACCAAACTGTTCACATGATTATTTATACTTTCATCTATTATTTTGGGGCGGAAACAAAACAGAAAAACGGTAACTCTTTAAAGGTGCAATCAGACCAAACGAACATTCGCTATTCTAACCCCCCACTCTACGAAATTCGATCGTTACACAAAACGTCATTGGTTGATTTCGTAGAGCGGGGGATAGAACAGCGAATGGTCTTTTGGTCTGAATGCACCTTAAGATAGCGCTTATAAAAATGTACAAGATTTTAGAGAAATGCTCGAGTACATTTTTAATTTGCTCCTAGACAAAGAAAATCCCTAATTATTCAGAAATCTCACATATCCTATATTAGTTATTCGTGTTTTGTCCAAGTGGCAAATAAGCACTAATAATCAGCTAATGTCGATTTTATGACCGTTTATGAATATATTTTTTGAATGTTTATGGTTTTGCATTAATGTTTATTTGTGTTTTGTTAGTGCTAAAGTTTAAGTTCCATTAGTTTTTACCTACTTCATAATATACCAGCCATAATATAATATACATTTCGCCGATAGCAGTGACCGAGACCAGTGATTAACTTTTAAAACAACAATGAGTGTCAAAACCGTAAAGTATTAAGCATGGCGTCATTTAGTCATCAAGAAACGCAGTCCAGTCCTGCCAAAGAATTACCAAGGTAAGATATTACATTAAACTTGTTTTTAATATCATGTCCTTTGTCGTCTTTTATATTATACTCTACACCATGGACATATACGGGGTGTGGCCTGAAGGCCTAGTCAATATGCAATTCTGCACTCGTATAAGCTATAAGTGTTCAATGTATTCGAACGAAAAGTCGCGTGACCATTTCCATATATCATGGTCACGTGATTATTCCTTAGTATTCCGTCAATTTCATACATTTATTACCTATGTACTTATAGCTTATAGTGTCGTTGCAGAATGCCAATCTTGGCTAGGCTGTAGGAGCAAAACACGAATGATTAAACGAATTGAAACCGTAACTTCAAGTGATTAAAAAGAAGACCGGAATACAATACTATATACGAGTATGTTTACTTCTAACTCTATGCTTACTCATTGATTCTAGAAAGTAAGAAAATAATAACTACAAAGCATATAATAACTTTTCGTCAAACAACAAACAGAGCGGCGTGAGTAAACGAGTTGCTGCGTAAATAAACATTTTAAAACGTAACGGGCAAAAACAAACGCGTACGATCTCTTCACAGTCATCGTATTGATTTTACATCCGCCTGCGGACCGAAATGGATCGCCCGTACTACCGGTCGCAGCATAGACGAACTCGAATGGTATACCGTGTGTAAATCGAATACGGGCGATAAATTATTAAAACAGGCATGGAATTCATCAGTGTAATTATGGATTACGAGTTTTTTTTTAAGTACACTTAATTATGACACCAGCAGATCTTTTTCAAGATTTTCGAAGCAGCAATGTAGGTACAAGCATTTGTTAATATTGATATGGCGGTTATGTCATCTGCTTTTGAAATTAGCTGTCAACGAGCGTTTAACTTGAGTGTGTTGCTCTACATTACACGCCATATTATTTTGTATGGATAATTTTGTTGCTCTATTTTTAAAAGTAAAATTATCTAAATATACTTGTTATGTCGTAAGCTAAAACCCGTTAAGAGTTTCACCCGTATTAGACTTACACACTGTATACAAATCTTAAACTAGAACTTTTATTTTATTATTAATATCCTAAACCCCATTCCTATAAATTAATAGCCAGTGACTTCAGTCCCTCAGTCGACTCTCATGACACTCACGGGAAAGGTATTCTTACTCACGTCACCACGCAGAGACAAATGATGATGGGTAGCAGCGTCATCATACTGGACATACTATTGCGACCGCCAATCCGCTTGTCCGCCGTGGTGATTTTTGACATTTACCTCCTAATACTCAGTTAATAGGAAAGGTCTACGTTCAGCAGTAGACGTTGATAAGTTTATGATGTGTGTGATATAAAGCCCCACTTGAATAATCTCAGTTTGCCAACTAATACGGAGTTAAGTAATTAAGTCTATGTGACCCTACTATTTGTTTAACTTTGAATTAGTAGTGTAACTCGAGATTGTGCAAATGGCTAATATGAAGATGAAGATTATGACAAAAACTAAAACAAAAAAGGTAATCGAAAAAGTTTTACAAAATTTACAGTCGTTGATGTTTGTATGTAAAGAGATTAATTTTCACACTCTTAGTGACTGATAAATTTAATTATTTTAGGTACTCGTACAGTTAGCTACAAAAGTACATATCAAATCAAAACCTCCCATTATGGTCCCATTATTTAACTCTATTTTTTCTTAAGAATGTATTCTAATGTATGTAAAACCTAAGGGACATGTTCATGTGCAGACACTAAATATTACCGCCATGCACAATTAATTTTAAAGGATTTCTCATAGTAAGAAATTCAAATTGTCCAAACATTCAATGTCCGATACGCGCCCAATTGCTTCATACACCGACGTCGATAAAAGAGGTTTTGTTCCAGTTGCCGTAAACGCTTTCCACTTTCAACAACTTGCCGCTATTGTGATTGTGAGCCGCTTAGCTCTGCGGTTTAAAAATCATCGGGATTTTCAATTATGTTGGATGAAGCCTTTTGAAATCATTGAAGCACTGATGATTCATCTGTAGGCTTATGATTGGTGCGACAGCATACTCGTTTATGTCGCCGCGAGATAGACTTCCCGTCTTTTTGACTTTTTTTGTTAGAAAGAGTAATAGCTTTTATATGTATGATGTGTTAGTAACTCGAAAGTTGCACCTAAAAATGGTAGAATAAAAAAAATTGTGAATAAGATATCAATAGTGATCGGAATTTTGGATGCGACACCACGAGCGTCCCATACTAAACTTTAAAATAGACTTTAATTATATAATTCGTTGTCTTTGTTTCAAAAAATATGGTTTGATGTGTGTACTGTGTGTAGTAAAGAAAAGTTAAAAATAATATCATCAATCACATCATCCTTCATATATTTCATCCTTTTATATATTTTACATGAAATTCCGCCGTGTTGATCCGAAAATCCGATCAGTAGATATCAACGAAGTAATTGCTACACCCTGCCTATTTATTACATATTTTTTGGGACTCTAGACACATTAAAAATATTCCGATATTGTCAAAAAAGGAATAGGTATATCAGTTTAGTATAGGTATTTGCACTAGTTTTATTATTGTTTGATCCAAGGTTTTCAACCTTATGAACTATCTGTTATTCTGACTGCCCTATACCATACTAAGTGGTGGCGTACATATATACTTTAGATCGTTATGTGGACCAATATAATAAAACTTCATTCGTATAGGTACTTAGTACAGTATGCTCCAAACTATAAAAACATCCAGATTGACAGATAACAATATATATTAAAGAGTATGACTGTCAATCACTTGTCACTTTTCAGTCAATAACGCGATAATGTTATCTAATATTACATTTGTCGGGTGTTAATACAACAAATAAAAATGATTCCGACATACACGCCAGCCGGTTTGATTATGTCAGTGATAATGATAAGTCAGTATTCATTTCATAATGTATATGTATAAGCTGTCATTTCATATCACTACATGTGGTAACTGGACATTAGAACCCAATAAAACATCCTGCAATATATCTACACTTACAACCTACGAATATAAAATCATCATATTTTGTGTAGGTACTTTATTCATATACCTAAAAAAAAATTATATTTACGAGTATATGCGTTAATTACGGCATGGCTCAATATTAGCATTCTCTGCTGGCTAATGTTAGGTGAAATAAAGAGAATTCCTCGCATTTCTGTTGCGCGTGTTTCTCTTCAAATTATATTTTATTATAATATTTTTGCCAGTTCTTAAGGAAGCGGATATAACTTGTAGTTCTATATGTACTTCTTGAATAACAGTAGGTAATAAATAATCTTACACTTTATTCCGTGAGTTCTAGTCGTGGTATAGGTATACATACAGCAAATACAATCATTCATCTTACAATCTCTATGATGTTTTTTTTTAAATGTCTTCTTGGATATATTTGGTACTACTGTTGTGTTGTTAAAGTACTATCTGCTCAATCTAGCAGAAGGAGCGAAGTGTAACTTTTAGTTGGTGTTTTAAAAGCGCATAGCAAGGCTGTCACGTCGAAGTGTAACCTTATTACGTGTATCGAGTCCCGAAGGAACGTCTCGCGGCGTATTCTCGCTGCTTAGTTTAAGCGTGTCAATGCGCCTTGTCTAGAACTGAATTCTCTTTGCACAGAAGTGACCCAAACAGACAAACCAGTGTAACTGAGACCAAAAGCGTGAAACCGTAAAGTCATCAAACTGCACTGGACTGTTTGGAACTTATGCTCAGGATGCTATTGCAATAACAGGACACTCAGTAACTAAAGTTTAAAAATGTCTCTGGAGACTCTTTTCATTTGAAACGAAGCGAGTGTCTTGACATCTGCGTTATTTGTTTGCATCATCATGTATTTGTGTAATGGCAATAATCTTATATTAAGTTCTATTTAATATAGTAAATAGTCCTAAATGCAAATGCAATTATATCTCACATGCCTTGGAAGTCTTCCCAAATATCTGGGTAAGCCTTAACAATCATGTAACGCAACGGAGTCAATAATATGTGCCGTAAAAGGGCGGGTGTTAATAGACGCGCCGTTGATCCCGGAACCCGATCCAAATTGCGGAAACTCATTGCGATTCCCTCCGCAGCCTGTCTTCCGGGGCTGAAATATACAATTTTAAAGGTTTTTCCCGGGAAAGAGACATTTGCATAGGTGTGGAGCCTTTGTCGGTCTGTTTAGATTAGCGTCACATTTTTGGGTTACATTGCGACGCTCTACGGAATATTAATATCGTTGTTAGGAATGGATTTTGTTTGTAACATGATATAATAAATAAGAAAAGCTCATGTTAATGCTAAATATGGATTTGACGAATGATTTTATGCATATAAACTAGGGATGCAATTTTGCAGTTTGCAGTACGTTACCAGGATAACTATGAATAAAGATTTCAAATTGATATCACAACAGTTACAATTAGACAATCAACCTGTTAAGCCTTCATAGGTACCTATCTAAAATTACAGTGATCTATTTTTAAATCCTAATATATATGTGTTGTAACTTTTTCTACACCAACTTTGTGTCAAACATAATAAACCTTCCTCTTAGACCTTAACTTTATGCCCTTAAAGCTTACACCCCATTTTTCACCCCCGCCGATAATCGCGCCATAACTTATGGCTGAAATGCACCTCGGCAAATATTAAAAGTAGGATAATGCCCCTGCGATTTTTAAATAAATTTATAGCACGGAAAATCTTGTAATCGTGAGTTATACTTGTGGAGTTTCGGTTAAGTTGTAGGCACTCTATGTTTGTATAATAGCGCGTTTACTATTATAGCTTTCTTCATGGTATAAAAAAACTGTAGAATTGAGAATTTCCTCCATTAGTATTTTTCAAGTCGTTCAAAAAGGGTTTTATGAGTAAGTACTATCTACATGTTTATATGTGAAGTAAGTGTCGCCATTGATGGCAATCGTCAAGAAACAAAATGCATATTTATAGTGACATCATCAGGAAAACCATTCATTCTTATTTATTTATTTATTGAGGAGACAACACAGAATCATACAGGAAAAGTATACAATGAAGTTTGGTTTACATTTATCATGATTATCACGATTGTCTTGTCGTTTTAATCAATGTTCCGTTTCACATACGCATGTCGTAAATATACGCATTTCTTATATAAAACACTTTTTAGAAGATCCCGTAGTTGTTTTTCGGATGATCCGGATATATTTAAATGATAATTGATAACGCCCAATTAGCAAGCCATAACGAATCGCCGTCGAACACCGTACGCATCCCAAATATCCCAATGATTCCCTATTGATCCTTTACCAGTAAATTTAATTGTAAACCATAGAGGTTTACCGCGGGACAATTTGTCCCCATTCTCAATTACGTCGCTTGTTTAAATTATTTAAATTTGTCGCTACAGCAAACAGCATAGTTTATTAATTAACTCTACACGTGTGGTTAATGTGATGTTGTGTGTTGTAGCTTATGCTTAAAACGTCATATAAATAGCTCGTGCCTTAAAATATAAATCGAAGATTTATTTTTAACGAATGATGTAGGTAAGTGGCTGCATACCCCTATGCGTTAAGTAGTGACTATCTTTAAAACATAATTATGTCGCCGTTTCAACATTGACGTAGCTTTGTATATTCTTTTTAGGATTTTTTCATCCTATTCTATCCTATTGCCTAAATACGTTCAATAAGACTTACTTCTCGTTTAGAGGGTTTTTCAAACGTATTTCATCCAATATGAGGTAGTGTTGTAAGCTCGAATGGCAATTTTTAACAAATAATTATGAGTAAATACGAGTATTTTTATGTATTTTATTACTTAAATAATGTCAGTTGGTTTTTGAGGTTTGACATGTCTACACACTTTAACGTTTTAAAATTATGCACATATGCATTCATTTCCTACTAGCAACCATCCATAGTATCACATAAATGTTCTCGCACAATTCGAGTTCCAAGATCCCGATTTTAAGACGATCATCTTATCTCCGTAAGCGGGGCCGATTATCAAATGATTGTTACACCGTCTGATGGCCGCGGCGCGTCTGGCTCAGTGGGCCGCGCCCGCAGCATCCGCAATCGAACAGCCCGCTTTTCCGCGCCGAGGAACCCGGTCTCTACGATACAATTATTGATACGGATATTTGCTGTTGTCTCGGATATATTCTTGAGATTGTGCTATTTATGCAATTTTGCAGCTCAAGTGTTAACTTATAATTAAAACCAGCTTGTAACAGTTCACACTTTTATTGTATCACTTCAATTCTCTTCTCATTAAATCCAACAGTAGTAACAACACAATTCAATTCTCGAATATCACTCAACGACATCCAACGATCGAATGAATTTTAAAACGTAGTCTCGAACTACCTACAAACATAGAAAATGGTATAACGAACAAAATGGTAAAACGGAGTCAATCACATACCTAACTAATAAATAATATAAAATATAAATTGCTAACACAAGTATTCTGGCAAAGTACCGCCACAGGAAGAGGCATCAAATACCACAGTTGCTTACGGGTATTACCATACCGTACACTATCGTTATATTATGTTATCTAGGCACAAATTCACTATGTTAATGTTCAAATAGTAATATGTTAAACGACAAATTAAATTCCAAAATGTTGTAAAAATATCTAAACTTACTTCAAAAATTTATAATTATATTGGTTGCCTTAACCTCATGAGAGCTGCCTCGTATCTGAGCGGGATTGGCAATTCTTATAATTCTATCAAGCGTGTACTTGCCTTTCCAGTCCCCGCAAAGTTTTTTTTTTATTTGAAATGGGCTTACTCATGGCCACAGACTAGCGAAGGGCAGAGACGTGACCTACGATGGAGTATTTTTTTATGTACATTGTCCAGACTTCATAAAACTTTACATGTTTATGTATGATTGTAATAATTTTAAAATGTTCAGACACAAATAACATAACATATGTAATACAACCGCTATTTTATGATCGTAGCACTACGTCGTAGAAGACAATGCAGGTTTTCCGCTTTGTCGGAACACTCTGATAGTGATAGATTAGTGTTGAAAACTTTACAAAATAATTACAGCCCTCTCCGGGATTTGAACCCAGAACGTAATGCTTCGTAGGCAGGAAGCGTCAATACCAACTAGGCTACGGAGGCTGACATTAACTATAAAATGTCTAGATACCCACTCTAGCTTGAAGAATGCTTAATCGATTGGAAAGTTTTGGAAATAGTGAACGCACGCGTCTTCTCTCCATGTCGTGGGTTCAATTCCAGTCACGTACAACCATTCGTTCCAACGTATCACGGAGGCAGAACACCTGCGTTAGGTAGCACCATTAGTTCGGCTTATTTGGATTTTGCTTTGTTTTTGTTTTTGGTATTGATTTTTTTGAATATTGCTCACTTACTTTCCTTCCCTTCTCTCTCTCTCTTTGAGTTTCTTAGAATCGTGGCTCATAAAATAATTACTAAGACTAAGATTAAGACACAATAAATAGTAGTACCGTAGAGAAACAAATCTCAAACATTACAATGGTTAGCCTCCGTAGCCTAGTCGGTAGTGACCCTGCCTACGAAGCTGGAGGTTCCGGGTTCGAATCCCGGTGAGGGCATTATTTATGTATTTATTTATCACAAATGTTTGTTCCTTGGTAATGGCTGTCTACGTATTTAAGTATCTATATGTATCTATCTATTATATATATCGTCGCTTGGTACCCGCATCACAAGCCTTCATTCAGCTTACCGTGGGACTAGGTCGATTTGTGTGAGATGTCCCAAGATATTTATTTATTTAATTTTAGAATTAAATTAATTGAAACTCACATATTAAAATACTTACACGTCACGCTTTGGCCGAAGGTACTCATACTGCTGACGAGGATCTTCTTAATGAATCGTAGTCTGTCAAGATTTCATCGACTTAAGTTAACTTCATATTTAGTTTTGTACTTGTACACCAATATAATTACATAATAGAGCAAAATCAGTTACTATAGATATTATAAATACCTAGACTTTATTTCTAATAATCGTAAATATCTATTAACTATACCATCCAATCATTTTATGTTAAATAACAATAAAACATGAATACACAGGATAACGTTAAATATAGCAAAAACTCATAAAATCTTTAGTTTCAAAAAGGATTAGGTACGTCCTGAGATCAGACGTGATCCAATCTCTCCTATGATTGATACGGCGTTCGCTCTGGACAGATACAATTTTTTACGTCTGTTTCAGATACAATTTTTTACGTCTCTGTTTTGACAGTCTCTTTTCCGAGTGAAATGATTTATGTTTCTTCACCGAGGTTTCCAGGTATTTTGAGGGGCCACGGTGTCTGGCAGTGGTAATTGTGATGGATCTGTTTCGAGTGATGCATTTGCGTTAGAGTTTTGGAAAGGCTCTACGGGCCAGAGGTCCTCTATATTGGGTGAAACTGTATTACGTTGGTATTTATTTAGTACGTCTGCATGTAACTGCTAGCAGTATGTCATATATATTTTGTACGACACTTAAGTAGTAAGTATAAAATGTATACACAGAATAACTTCTAGATAGTCGAGGGATTGACATAACTATTATTCATAAGTTCGGTCCTAATAGTATGAACAGCGTAATCGAAATCAGCTAGAACTGTGCATTTACAATATTGTTTATTTTGAAATTTTACAGCACAATACTTACATATAAATATTTTTAAAGGAATATTGTGAAGTTATTAAAGTAAAGTCATATCCATATATCCGTTTTCTTTAAGTTTCGATTTGTTAATCTCTCTTTCCTGCTAGAGAAATATTTCAGAAACCTTTTGTGTACAGTGGAAGACAGTATAATGTGTATATAAAAATACTCAAAAATATGTCCCCGTGTATTCTAATAATACGAACATCTTAACTTTATAAGAGAATTCTTTCGATACATATTTTTGCACTAGCCTGTTAACCATCTTACAAACTTGGAAAAAAGAACGTTCGTGAAATCTTTCATTGAAGCTAGCAAGTTTCCCGCCGAACATTAACATTCATGGCTACCAACTACCAACATCAGCAAGTACAGTCGACCATACGTATCTGGTATCTAGAAAAGAGCGTATTCCCATTTTAAAGGTCAGCAACGCACTTGTTATTACCACGGGGTTGCGAGTGTCCATGGGCGACGGTGATCGTTTACCATCAGGCGATACGTCTGCTCGGATGCCTCCTATTCCATATAAAAAAATAAACAAAAAAAATTGAAATAATAGCACTGTCTATGATCCTAGTTCTGAATTATATCTGTAGATAAATTAAGTCCGTTTTTATTATCGACAGTGCCGCATATCTAACGAATTGGTAAAATACCTATAGTACAACAATGAATTAAATGAAACTGTACAGTGCGAAACAAAAAAAAATGTATTTCTTAAATATATCAAAAACTATAGAATATTTGACAAAAGTAAATATAGTAAAAATGTTTGTTAATATAACAATATATTTATCAAAACAGAACAATTTATTTTTTACCTAAACTGTGTATTTAAAAGTAGCTTAAAAGTAGTAAATAAACAAACCAAGCCTAAAGGAAGGCCATTTTTACACAAAAGATCCCAATGGGTCGAAGTGTATCCGTAAGGGCCCCACCAATAAGATAAGATAAGCCTAAAGGAAACATATTTACTCGTACATATACCTATTACTAGGGTAGATAGTAATGCCTATTATAATATAAATATCTTATTAAGTCATAAAAGTTTAACCAAAGTATACGGTTGAGTGTACCGGAGCGAAATCGTTAAAATGCGCCCCGGGCACAAGCTCTGCCTATTTGCTGATTCGGCACAGAAAGTGAGGTTGCAACTAGGACTGCTTTAAATATATTCATAGTTAGTTCGTCCAGGGAATACACTATGATATACAAGGCAGAGGGCTATTTTTATTTTTATTCAAGATGTAACATATTTTCTGTGAGGTTGCGTTTTCATCGCCTTAATGTTGTGTACGGCCAGGGTAAAAAAATTGCATGCACGCACTCTGCAAAAAGTATACATTATTATAGTATGTGATTGTAACAAATTTTGTAACTTTTTGACTAGACTCTTTTATCTTCGTTAGTAGGCTTCGTTACTAAAATATTAGCGTAAAATACAAGGTTTCATGAAAACTTACAAAGTCAATTTAGGTTAGCACAAATAACATGATAGAAATTGTGTCGATTGTAATTTAGGAACTCATCTTACGAGCTGTACATTCTGCACAATTTCGCGAAATATTTCAATCAACTATGTTGACATTACAAAACGTGAAAAGATGGAACACTGAAACGGAATCCATCATTTAATCCCAGATAACTAGTTCGATGAATAGGAATCGATCGGCCGCGAGCGCTCACAGGCCGTCACCAGCAGCTGAGGCCAGAATCCGGTGCGGAGAAAAGATTTAAACAGAAACATGCTTCACGGTAAGCCCGCTGTCCCCAATACTTGATGAGATGTCTTCTGCAGAGCTTGACGAAGTTGGATCGAGAGCCGATGTGCTGGAAGCGGCAACCTTTCATTAGGTATCTATCTACTGTTCCTACCGTTTATTCCGTTCACGGTAGAAACAACCGGGTGTTGGTATATAGAAGCTGATATTTGTAAGGGAAGTGGGACGTAGCCGATTAGGGTGCCTAGACAAGTTGCCAATCACTAACGCTTAATCGTCAATTGTAAACGAAAGGCAGCTAACTGTCTTTATCGCACTAATATGTAAGAATGACAAAGAGGGAAAATTACGATACGCTACTAAGCGTTAGCGATTGGCAACTTGGCTAAGCATCCAGGATAATTCCTATACCCAGCTGTACGCAGCGCGGTGACATATTCTTTTTATTTTCAACTTTAGTCTTGTTTTATTTTGTCAGAATAAACACAAATTTAGCCCCAGTACTTAAATATAATTATTTCCATTTATCTCTATAATCATATACGCCGACTCGAAAAGGTAGGTTCCTGAAAACGAGTATATTATTTCTTAGTTTAATAACTATTATTTGAAACATAAATTAGGAAGTGTACAGAGTCTGGAGAAGAAGAACATACGATTAGGTGTAAGTACAGTCAAAAGCAAAATATATAACATATAAAAATGCTCAAAAATATGTCCCAGTGTACTTTAATTCTATGTAATAAGAACGATGTAACATATTCATTAAGAGGATTCTTTCGATACGTTTTTGTGCACTTGACTATACCTATACTACTGCAGGTTTAAGTATCAGCATAGAATTGCGTGTAACCAGCCATAGATCAAAATGGAAAATAATATTATATAGGGAATTGGTAATTTTATCTTGCGTGCCTTATTAATCAATTGGTCAGATCGATAAGATTACTATAACCACTAAATTTATAAATAAGTGTAACAGTAAGTGACATCATCCAGCGAACTAGGTCCGTGCAGCCGTATAAATGACAAGGGTGAGATAGTAATTTACATAATGTAATCAGGCACGAGAGCCGATGATTCTCCCGAACTTGTTACACAGGAAAATCATGCCGTTTTAATTTCGTTAAAAACTCCGACGACCGAAATGCGATTCCTTTGACTGACTTATGGCTTATTATTGGCAAATGGTTGAGAAAATTTAACGTTCTTTTGTTTTCCGGATTTTTTGTCGGATTACGCTTTTTTATTGGACATCTCTTTGATGCTGAAATGTTCGTCTTTTTGTTTCCGTTTTTCTAAATAAGTATCAAATAATAATTTCACTTTGTTTCGAGATTAGCCATGTCATATTATGAGTGGCACTTAACTTTTTGTTCGCATATGAAATTGTCATTTTTTTTAATACGGCAAAATTCACCTTGACACATTTATACGCGCACATTTTTTATGTTCATTAATATTTTGTAAACTTCATGTAAATAAATGTATCTACACATACATACATATTGCTTTTTATGAATTATAATCATAACGTTGCTACAACATACTGCTAAAAAATTAATCTATCTACAATGTGCTACAATAAATTTGTATTAAATATTTTGTTCTGAATATTCAATGAAAACCTTACTCGATTATTCTTTTCAAGAAAAATATGTCAGGGTAGGTACTCGTATCGTATGTGAGAATTTTTCTACACTGTCATGATATTTCGATATTAACTGCGTGGAGGCAGATGCGCATGAAGTGAAAATATTACACACTACGGCAGCATTCTTATGAGACATTATTTTTGAATGATGTCACACTGTATATTGTAGGTATAACAACTGCATCTTCCTTTCATAAAATAAATTAAAGATACCTATAGCTAACTAATGTTACAAAAACCGAGACTATAAATAAGGTAAAATATGTAGGTAATCTGCCACATTACGTAAATAAATATTTTTGTAACGTTCTTATTTATTAATAGAATAACTATATAATAATAAAGGTATCTCACAAGAAAATATTTTTTTAGTACAGATGGTGCCTTTTTAGGCTCTAGTGCGAGAAGTGTGTCATTTTACGTCAAGTCCAAAACTTCGGAGGGCCATGTGCACTAAAAAATGTCGTACGAGAAACGTGCAAAAACGAAATTCGTAACTCGTGTCGATTTAAAACACTCCCTATCGGTCGTGTTTTAAAACATCGCCACTCGTTTTGAATTTCATGTTTTTCGCACCTGTGTTTTAATGTACCTACTATTCCCGAAAACTGCCAAAATAGTTACAGTACAAATATTTTACTATGACGAACAAACCTTGCAATAATCTAAATGTTTTGCTTCTGACTCGGCTGTTGTTTTCTATTCTATTCATCAATGTCGACCGAAGCCATTACAATTGCAAGCCCAGTCAATTTCCATCCAAACCGTACGCAAACTGAGCCGTAATAAAGAAGGTTGTAACTCGCGCACCGCACAGCCTTTTTGTATTCATGGGATGAAAGAAAGTTATCCAGGTGCCCCTTCTTGCCTTTTGAAGAATTCCGAACATTTTTAAATTACTGCCGTTTGGTCGCGGGGCTAGGAAGCCGGCGAGCGGGCGAGCTTAATTGGACGCAACGCATCTTTCCTGGCTGCGAAACCGGGTCGCGGTTAATTATTCGTGACTTAATATAATAAGATTTTACTTTTTACTTTTGTAAAAAGTCTAGTCAGAGAATTTACAAAGTATAGGTATGTCAGCATACGTGGCGTAGACTAGTTGGTAATGACTAGGGCTCGCGGTCGTGTCCGGGTTTCGTGTCAACGTTTCTTATACCCGTGTTCGTGTTACACGTACACGGGTTTCTGGCCCGATTTACACGGGTAATTAAAGTCCGTGTAAATAATACCCGTGTGCACGGGTACACGGATACACGGGTATTATTTACACGGACTTTAATTACCCGCGGGTTCGGGGACGTCTTTGACGAGAAGCGTACGAATAGGTCGTGGGACTTAAGAACTATAGTACAAATATATAGATAATCGGAAGGCTAATTGTGTCAATTAGACCTTATTACGTAACAGATTAGAGTGGAAATTTATAAAACATTAATAAAAAAAGTTATATCGGCTGACCTTTCCTGAACAGGTAGTGTTTTGTTGTGTCGAACGAAGCTGCAGGTTACATTCAGTAATAGACCTTATTTGCATTTGCTCAAATTATTTCGGTTCTAAGTACCCGGGTACCCGGGTAGCACGCGGTTTCGTGTAAACGGTATCCGTGTATTGGACACGGACACGGGTACCAGGCGGGTTCGTGTAATTCGGGTTCTTAGTACCGACGGGCTTAAGAACACGGGTATCCGGTTTGGCGGGTTACACGTGTACCGTGAGCCCTAGTAATGACCCTGCCTACGAAGCTGTAGGATTCGGGTTGAAATCCTGGAGAAGGCAATTTAAGTATTTGCAAAATACTTGTTTATTAACAATTATTTTCGGTAATCACTCTAATAAAATGTCCTTGCCATGATTAAAAAACCATGACCAATTGACCACATATGGTTGCCATTGTTTTTTTAGGTAAGTATCAACACATATTCATTATATCGTCGCGTAGTAGCTTAATTGAGCTTTCTGTGATAGTAATTACAATTGAATAAGATTATATTTTCATATTAATATATAACAATTAAGTATATCTAGTATTCCCTTCCTGGCCCTACCTCAGTCTTGCTCATTTTGTCTTTAGGTATAGGTACCTACCTACTTCAGTAGAAAGGTTTTAATGTCTCCATCGCGGCGCCCTCTCGTTATTAATTTTTAAAACTCGAATGGATGCTATTATTCCGTTTTATTCAAATGTTTACAGCTTTTTGCGTGATGAGGTTTTTAATGAAAAAAATAAAGAGTTATTCAAACCTTTATAAATTACGAGTTTTTTGAATGATTATTGTTTATTATGTAAAATGCTTTGAGTTTTTACCTCTGTCTCAAATGATTATATTGTGGAATCTTTTTTGATTTATGAAATGTATTTACAAACATTACAACCAAATTCTAGGCAATTGCGTCCTACTATGAACGCCACAAAATATCCTATAGCGAAAAGGAATAAATACAATAAAGTACATCAATATTCACTACTGCGGCACCTACATACACCGTGTAAATTTAAATTCAAATCCACAATTGTAGTTACGTGTATATTTGCACGTTTCGCCCGCCACGCTAACTAGATCCAAGTTATTTATTAGCACAAGTTAACATAACATTGCATGTTCTAATAATGCTAATTAGAAACTACTAATATACCATTTATAACCGAATATTGGCCCCAGGCGAGCAGAAATTTTGCGTGTAGACTTCAGCCAATGAGTAGTAAATTATTATTTGTTGAACAGTTTCAACTGTTGATTTAACAGCATGGCTTTAAATTTTATTTAATTTATGAATATCAGACAGTTATTACGCGGTTTGCCATCTTTTTGGTCAATTTCTTAGTAGATCTTTTCTTTTTTGACGTAATATTATGATACGTATGCCTAGTCACTAGTAGTAGTGACAGTGGATTTCGCCAAAACTTTATTTGCATACGGAGCAGCCTAAAAATAGTTGTCTGTTTGTGTTGACTTTTAATTTACAGCTTTGCACTCAAGTATTTTAGATTTTACTTTGTTTAATTTACTAAACCACTTCTAAACCCGCCGTTATAAGTCACCGCAAGACACGAGCTACGCCGAAATAAATTCTCCGACGTACTGAGTTCCCAACTTTCCGAGCAAACTTGAATCCCACAAACGTCGTATTGAATTAAAATATTGTCTGGCTCCAAATTAATTACCCCATAACACGATATTACGAAAATAGGGGAGGATTAGGAAATTGGGGCAAGTTGCCGTAATCGGATGAAGGCGATTAGGCTTGATAAGACATGTGGCGGAGGGGCCCAGGTGTGGAAGTAACGAATTCTGAGCCATATATTAGTATGGTGCGTGTTTTCTTTGAGTCTATTAGTTATAAATGTTATAATCTGCACAGCGAGAGTAATCAATGAAATGTAGAGTAACCAAGTAATCAGACCAGGAGACAATTTTTTTTGACACAACTGTTTTAGGAAATAATTATTTAAATTTTGTAGCGTTTTTAAACTGGGTACATAGATGATTTAAGTAACTAGTAGTTAATTGAAAGTCAACAATCCTCTCTGTATATACAAGGATACAACATGAGCAAAATAAATATTAAGGTATATTTTATTACTTCCTTTCCATCAGCTTAGATATATTTCCACTGACAGGCCAAAAATACGTCCAGCGATGTAAGATAGGTGAAATGTGGCACGACGTCCATCTTAATGCCTCCGTAGCTTCCAATGTGTTGTTAATGTAGCGTGCAAACTGCTATAAAGGCGCGTATCCACTGCTAACGGAACGGAAATCTCCAAAATAGTTGTCAACGTGTATGAAATATGAGGCTTGATATTAATTTAAATTTTACTAGCTCAAATAAGATTCAAATTACAAAGTAGTCTGAAATTAGTACTTATGACTGTAATGTCTGACGCATTACTTGTCTTACTGGTGTTCTATACAAGATTATATTATATCCTTATATACGCATATATCACTAAGAAATTATAATATGTTTTTTTTTAATTAAATTTTAACCTAACATTCAATTTTTGCTTTTATTCCAGGTAATCAACAGATTGAAGGACATTTTCATAGACGATACACATCACATTAGACAATTATAGAACAGGTAAAAGTTTTGTAGTTTTTGTTTGATTGTCATCATAGTGTTTTGAAAAAAATCTACAGTTCTTACTCATCTACAGATATACAACTATTATTGTAAATATCTAGAAAACTTAACTGATTGTTATTTTGTAGTAAGTGAGGTGCTCAAATTGTGAACTTTATTTTTCCTTTTTTAAACCCTAAAGTCAATGACAACAACAAATTTTGTTCCTCATCATCAGCCTATGATAGTCCACTGCTGCACGTAGGTCTCTCCTATTAACTATGCGTATAAACACATTAGGAGGTAAATACCCACAATAGCCAGGCTGGGCAAGAGGATTGGCGATCGCAGTAATGTGTCCACTATGATGACGCTACTGCCCATCATCAATCTTTTATCAAATAGTGGTCAGTGACACTTCAATCCCTTAGTCGACTCTTACGACACCCGCAGGAGGAGTTGGGGTGGTGAGAAATGTATTCTTATTGCCGTCACCATGCCGTCTTGATGCGGTTCCCGTCATCTAGCAATTTTTCATGGCTTTAAGTTTAAATATGGACAAATATACATGAAATGTCTCGTCTGGCAAGATTTCTAAATGAGCTCCCCTCGCAGACGCAGCCGCGGGCGCTCGCTAACCCAATCTCGCGGGTACCCGGCGAGTATGGCCGTACCGAAATGTGGGAGCGGGAACTTTCACTCTGAAGTTTCTAGCAGTTTTGTGCTTGATTGTTAATATTTCTTAGAGTAATGTTTGACGGCTTAGTGTGAATTTCAGTAGCCGTAATTATTATCAGTGATTAATTTTATGTAAAGTGTTTTAATAGCGTATAACGCCGCGTTTCTCTTTTTGAGCAATATCACTATATATTTTATGACAGACAGTTTTCATACGCATATTACTAAAATGTGCTTTTTAGCGAATAGTTGTTTATCGTGCCACATCTACGAAACATCATTATTTACTACATAATTATTATGGGAAACCCATGTTATCCGTTACGACGTAGCGCTACGAATGTAACGCGCGTAGCGCGATCGCATCTAAGAAGTATTTTTTACGGAAAAGGCGTAGCACTTTGACTCGCTAAAGAGAACGTACATTCTGGAATGTTCAGAGGAAATGCTTACGCTGTTCTAGTCAATTTGGCTTGTTAAAATGCGATAATTGAGTTGGTATTTGGAAATGATTTATTGTTACCGCGACACATATGCAAGAATCAAACAGATCCCACAACTGGCTACAGTAAAAGATAATGTTAATTGATATAATTGTTATTCATATAGCTACCCGCGGTGCCTGCCGAAGCCAGTACGCCCACACAATATGCGTCAAACACACGCCTCTCCCAATTACGTCCAATCCACCGTCACTAATGCGTTCTCATGCAAAAATACTGAAAATGACATTCGAACGGGACGTTTTATTTTATTTGACATGTGATAGTACTTACGTATGTATAAGTGCTGTTAGTATTTTATAAGTTAGCGTTTTTAACAAAACTTCCTACTTTGTCTTTAACTATGAATAAGGACAGAATCAGCATGTATCTTTGCTTAAACTATCTGTCTAAGCGTTCTTATGGTTAGCAATAAAATTGGGCGTTTGACGAAAGAGACTCACAAATATTGGTTTGTTAATGTTTAATAGGTTTTGATAAACAGTTGCTCGCAAATACTGTAGATCGCCTTAAGTATGGCTAATATTGCGATGAACTATGTTACTTATTATTATTAGGATACACTTCGATAATGTACTTAGATATGCGTGTTCTTTATGTAGAGAAGCAAAATTGCCAGCTGCTCTTATCGCAAAGTTCACTTGAACATAACATTACCGTGAACAACGGCCCTAATGGGAATGCAAATGCTGCTTATTGCGGCTGCCGTTGTCGATAGTGCGGTCGCGGCTTTAGTTGCTGTAGCTGTTAACTGCTGGATTGGGATTAGTGGAGTGTAATTTACTCTTGTATTACAAGTACATGCAAAAAGTAACTTAAAATCCAAAGTATTGTGGTGCTTGCAATGGAAATATTGGGCCCGTGGTCGTCCGACTGCAAGTTTATTAACGATGTGTAGGTGTGATAGGCTAAGCCTGGCGGTGCGGAGAGCAAATGCTGCATTCTTGAAGCGATGCATGTAGTTAAGGTTTTTTATTAATTATTTTATAATTTAATGCTACCCAAATTATGCAATGTTGTATAATAAACTGCTATGTGTAAAATAAATTATACGGACATGTACCTCGATACATTCTTACATGGTCTAAAAGTCGGAAGACTCCATTTTCACCAAGCCAAAGTGATTTTACGACTTAGTGGATTATTTTATTTAAAGTCGTTCATCACTTTTACATGGACTTTTACTCAAAATCGAAAACGAGCTCATTTTATCGAAATCTGAGATAATAATTGAATTATAAGTAATTAATACTGCATTAAAATGAAGAATGAATGAATCTTATTCATGTTTCTCATTTGCTTTAGCTTACGATAATAATGTCTTTAAATAACTAGGATTCATTTCTAGTAAACACTCATGGTGTGATGGCGCCGCATAAGCTGCATTACATACAAATATGCACATAGCACGTAGGTATTTATTTACTGTGGTGCCGCAAACACACTAATGGGATGCAAATGCATTTGTCTGTGCGTTCACGCATTCTCCAACTATTTGGATAGTAGATAGGGATGGTAGCCATTGCTTTGCGGGGGCGTAGGTGTTTAGTGTGAGATACCTGTTTATTTTGTATACACATCTTAGACAAATAAAACAAGCTCTATAAAATCCAAGAAAAAAACATACATTAAAAGTATTTCAAATTAATAACAATAATCGATGGAGAACATTATTATTTAGTATTTTATGTGTACCTTACACATAAAATACTAAACAAGCACAGTACCTACAAGAATTGGCAGCTGGGTTAGTTTTAAAATCAGAATGCAGAGCATTCAAACGTACTAATAGTTAGTAGTTTCGTATCAAGTAGGTAATAATTAGATTTTCTTTGATAAAGAATAAATGTAATGTTGAATGAATTAATGAATAAATACTCATGCAAAAAATACGTCTTAACCTTTATAGCCAAAGATTATAATTAGATACCTACAACGAACTAAGTTGTAGTAATTTATCTAGGTATGTATAGTTTACTTACCTATATATAGTTTGGTGATGATGATAAGTGGTTACGGAAATTCAATATCCTATTTATTTATTTTCACTAAATAAATATCTTCATGTATACAAAACCGTATGGTTTCTGGCAAGTGATCATAACGGAATACAATATTGTCACTTCATGAGTCTATTAAGTTACTTAACGATAATACTTCGTGTCATTTACTACAATTTTATTGAAAAAACCATAAAATAAATGAAGCATTGTAATTTTATTATTAAGTCACATTTCATATTTTCAGTCATGCTTCGTTTCAATACATACGTCCCTTGGGAACCTGAAAAACAGAACATTTTATTTTATATCCGTAGCATAACTACTGCAGTATAGTACCACTTTTGTTTCTGGCGTATAAACAATACGTACGAGTAGGTATATAGGGTTTTGTTCGAAAATGCCGATACGTTATCAGATGACTTTTATATCTCGAAATGAATGGCGTAAAATCTACCCGGTTGCATTGACTCGGATATAGATTAATATAAATGGAAACATCGCATTTAAATTACCTTACATTTTTTTTTTTCGGAGACCGCAAGGATTACTCATGAAATAAAACTATGAAAACGAATAAACTCGCCACGAACCCTGTAAAGTGTTCGAAACGTCGGAATGAAGTTAAAGCTAACGAATATACGCGAGTTTATCCGTTTTCATAGTTTTATTTTACCTTACATACTTCGAAAGTTACATAACGTTTCACCTATTTAACAAAGCAAGATACAAACAAACAGAGTGGGCCGATTTGTCGAGATTATCTTCAGAGTTAATCAAGATGAACGCCCGTTGTAAACCTTTGTTAAATGTATTAATGCGCTGGAAACAGACTGCTGCTGCCTTATGTTTGTGCTCTTCGCGTGTCAGTAACCTCAAGGCAAAGTTAATCCAATTATATTATTGTTTAAGCTATCAAGGTAGCATGAGATTAATATTTTTTGAATTAAAATATCAACATAACAGGTATATTCGAGATATACATTTGCATGTGCGAAAGCGGTGGCTTGTGAGTTATGAAATTTGTTATAAAAACAAAAGGATATTTTTGAGGCACCGCTACGATTCGGTAGTCTAACCGATGCAAATAAAATATTGTACCTACTTGCTCAATTTAAGCAATATCTGAACGATGCTTAAACATTAACCATTAATTAAGAAGGTAAGTACTTAAAATCCGAGTTGTATCTGTAACCGTCATTATTAAAATGTTCCATTCTTCTATTTACTTTGTTAATTTCTACTGGTGAATGTACCCTTACAGCAAGCAAATAAACTTTTCGTTTATCTAATATCGAGCGCAATTTCTTATCGTAAAATTCATACCTCATTCCCTATGGATTTGAAACTTTCATGATTGCATTTTGTTAAACATTTTTTCCAACGTTTTTCACATATTTACATACGGAATACATTATTTCTTTTAATATTATTGTTTATTTATATTTGCAAGTAAATGAAATCGTATTCACAAATAATACGACTTAGGTAGGGTACCTACACTATTTCCCTAGAACACAAAGCACGTCGTATTTTGCTTTACAATTTTCGACATGTTTTGCTAAACCATTATTTATTTTGTCCCCGAGTGTATTTGCGCGTCATCACACTCCGGTTCCTCTTTTCTCTTTTTAATCACTACCGCGTAAAAAACTGTTTTCACAGTTGGTTTCAAACATATTGCTTTATGCCATATGACGGAGTGTAGTTCCGTAAATACGGGGTTGCATTCCGACCGTCTGACCGTTTTGTCCCTGTGATGTATGTATTAAAGTTGGAAAATTTTATTTTCATTTCGTTACGTTAATTTATGCTTGCATTGTTCACAGGATCGATAATTGTTTCGTTCTGTTTGCAATTACAGTTTCATTTCCTATTCAACCTTAATCATCAACAGATTATTCGATTTATTGTTACTGCATCCTAGATTTTAGGTTGATATACGAAATAAAATACCTTGCAAAAATCCAGAAGTGTAAGGATCCAAATCCAAAAGTAGGTATTTAAATACCTGGTCTACAATACAATAAATCACTCCAGTGTTTCAATAATGCCATTTAACACCTAGATACAATAAATATGGCTAAGTATGAGTACCGAAATATTAGCATTGTTACTACCTAGAAATCACAGTATTTTAATTGTTATAGAATAAATTGCAATAATTAGTTAGATACTTAATAACATGAAATAGGAAAAAATAAACGAGTATATTTAAAAATCACATCATATCATACCACATTAGCTGCCTATTCAATCCACTGCTGGGCAAAGTCCTCTCCTATTATGTATGCATATTGACATTTGACACATTAGAAGGTAATGCCTATAGTCGCCACAAAAAAACTCTGACAAATAAAAATAACGCTGATACGTAATGGACGTAGAATAGTTCTCTTTGATGCTTTGAGATACTCTTACGCCCTAGGAATTGTTCATCATTACACATAGTCACCTCTCCGGCAACACGCCGGCTGTGGACAATAGGTATATAACGCATCGACATAAAGCAGCGTTGTCGGCGATAACTCACGATAGGGGAATGCACCAGATGTGATTTACGCTCCGCGTCGACAAGTACGGGTATGAAAAATATCAACCGTGATGGAACATCTTTAAATTAAAATAATAAAAACGGAAAACCTCTGTGTTTGTGGAGAAATCAAGTTAATTTTAACCCCTCGTATATGGACAGTCAAAAATGTGGGTACTACTGTAAAATAAACCCTGAAAAGAAAGTTCTTAATTTACAATTACATTGGTGACAGACGTCTTTTCGCCAGCCGTCACCAGAGTTGAGGGGTTAAACGTCATCATCAGCCTCTCTCAGTCCAATGCTGGACATACCTAGGTCTGTTCTATTTACTTACTAGATATGCGTATGGACGCATTAGGAGGTAAATATATACCCATAATCCCCAGGCCGGGCAAGCGAGTTGGTAATCGCAGTATTGAGTCCACTAGCAATGATGCTACTGCCCATCATCATATATAACAGATATTCAGTGATACTTTAATCCCTTAGTCGGCTTTCACGGAAGATGACAAATGTAGTCTTGTAATGTACGTGCCGTCACCACCCGCCGAACACATATTTAAACATGTATATTGTTTTAATTACTATACAGACTTACAGTGTCATTTATTTGGGAAAATTAAGACTCCCTCTCCGTAGAAGGTAAGCACGTTCAATATATATGTGATTATAATAATATATTAATTATTAATTACAATAATATATAAATGATTTAGCTAAACAGGGAATGTGAATATACACCAATATCCTGCTAACTGATTTGCTAGCGTATGTTATCTGGAAACAGTGGAAAACAAAAATATGAACACCATATTTTTAAGCGCTGGAAACCGTTCTTAAACACAATATTATGAATTGGGTCGACCGTTATTATTTTTCTAATTGGAATCGATTCCAAATTTGGGAAAGGTGGTTTGCATAAATAGCCCCGTACTAAATGTCTGTAATTTATAACTACACTACCATTTTGGTAGACTAGGTAGGTAACTCAAAAGTTAAGGTCTCCCGCGAAATCTTCCTAAATCTTCCGCAAGTCACGCGACAAAAATATCATTATGCAAATTTACATAGAAATAAAACGTCTCCGCTGCGTTGCAACCGGTAGCCATTTTTCAAAGCGTGCTATATTTTGGAAACGTTTCAGGGTTGGCACATATTGTATATATGATTGAAAAAATTAGACTTCATTTGAGTTTCAAATACTACTTGTTATCCACTAAAATCACCGGTCATTGTTTTATTATGGATAAATTTTAATTTACTCTTAAACGAAATAATTAAAAAGGTCAACTAAGCAAGACAATATATTTGTTGTCTAAAAAATTGCATTCTCTACCAACCCACCGATGAGTCAAATACAATCAGTCATATTAAATAGGTTCAGGAAAAAATGTTACGAATCGCAAGTTGTTTTGAGCTCATAATTTAAACGCAAACGGGTCTTAATCGCGTAAACTTACGTTGAATTATATCCTGACGTTTCGGGCATGACGTTACACCCGTGGTTGCTGCTAAAGACCCGTTTGTCTTTAAAATATGAGTGATAATCGTGAAAGTTTAAATGAATATATTGTTTTGAGCTATTTATATTATATGATAAATATAAAGCTGCACTTGATATATTTCAGTGCCATTCTTACTCAGTTACGGCTCGAAAAATCTGAAATTCCCCAAACGCTAAAATAATCCCAGACATTCTAGAACCTTCGCTATCCTGTTAGCTCGGCTCAAATATGACGGCAAGACGGCTTTGGTTCCGGAACTCGTAATAAACACAAACACTATTGTATTGTGTGAATCGCTACGATAAATGTCTACGACCACTATTGTTACATTACCCTTCTTGAATACATTGAATCACATTGTTGCAAGGATTTCATACATAACTTTAGCACTTACATATTAAGAGTGACAGCATCAGTTATCATTATTTAGTAAATAACTATTAATGACTTTACTGCTGAAACATTTCACTTTAGCATCGACGTATGCTTAAGTACTCAAAATATTGCATTAATTTGACAATATTTTATCCCCAGAACGACATTTTCAAAGGTGTTCGTAATCCTATTTTCCATGTCTGTGCCGATTGTCTACAAACGTAATAACGTGAAGGCTTGAGTTAATCCGGGTACAGTCAACCGCAACTGACAGAGACCAGAACCAGAGGTCGGGGAACGCCGGATTTGTGAAAAACATACGTCTGCCACCATTAGTTTGGCTTGAAGATTATGTGAAACAGACGTTAGAACGAAGCTGTACGGTTTCTGAACTTTTATAGAGTTCTCTTGGTTAAAACAATAACTAACTGAAAATATAATGTTTATTTTTGAGATGCTTTCGACGCTAATATTACATATACGTAAGTACATACTTACCTAATAAAATAATCGTGTATACATTTTATATTTATTTGCATTATTTTTTAATGCAAAGTCCGCTCATAATTTAGAATATTTAACATTATATTTGACGATTGACATCTGAGGCCATTGACTTTATAAGGAAAGAATATGAAGGCTAAATTTTGGCTATAAATATTAGGAATAAGAGTTTTTATTGTTTTGACACCTGTGATTTTGTAGAAACTTACAAAATGCATCTCAACTCACATTTATTTGATCTATTTTTATGGCCTTTAAACAAAACGCCATATAGGTAAAGATAGACGACTTTGACGAAACTAAAAGGGTTAGGTTCAGGCTTTCTGTAATTTTAGCTACAGCAGAAGTAAATTTCGTTTCCGATAAATTCTCGATATTATTACTATGGGGCAACTTAGCATTTGGGAAAATTCCCCTTACCGTGCCATTAAAGAAACAAGTAACGTCACATCACAAGACGGAACCCTAACATTGCTTTAAGTGTAACTTCAATTAAATCTTCTAAAACTTTTCATCCAGTTTTCGGTTGGTTCACACATTCCCTATATATGCGTGAGGGGTCCTCGAAATCCAGCAAGTGTCAACCCTATTGCCACGCACGGGTACTCGAATATGGTTTTTCTCATTTCCTTCACCGGAATGCTTGTACATTTATTTTTATTCGTATTTGTATTCGTTTCCTGTAACGCCATATTTTTCGCGACGATTCTATCCGTCGTATCCGTCAGGGTTGTACCATGGCATGTTTCCGAGCCTTTGTCAGCGTGTTATGAAAGGCGCAGTTTATTTTTGTCTATTATCTCTTTACTAATCGGAGGAACAATTCGTTCACTGTTTCATATAAATACACAATTACGAAAAAGTATTAGTAAATACAATGTTTGAATAAAGTAAAACCGTCCCGTCCATTACTTCAACTCACTCAGTGTACCCATTCCCAAGTTTATCTTTTCTTTAATACATAATTTCCAGTGTTCCATTTTATGGTCATTATGGATGGCATAAAAACAAACGAGAATTTAAGATTTTGACATCAATTTGTTTCCAGTAGTTTTAGCAAAAAGCCTAAACGGTAAACGGTTACCCCCACCACACCTGAAGCACGTATTTTCCTAAAACGCGTGTGTAAATCTGGCAACACGTGTCGACTACTAAATCTGGCCTACATAAAAAAGGCGCGGAAAAAACACCGTAACTCTGGGCTAAGCCGGCAACGCGAGGAATTCTGCTTTATTGTACTCGGTGCGTATAAAATATAGGCTCACTTACCGCTTACCTGTAACGACTGGATCGTAGAATGTTACTTTCAGGTCGCCACGTAATAGGTAGTATCAGCTCATCGTGAATATATTGTATCTATCATATTCGTCTGACGTCTGGAATAAAAACATTCAATAGCACATCAGATTCCAAGCGACAATTTTTTTTTTTAATACGTAAAAAATATACGTACAATTTATACGTCAGTGTAGATAATTTTATATCCGCCCAAAGCGTAAACTCAATAAAAAAAAGAACTATAAATCGACATACTTCTCAATCCCAACTTAACTGTACTTTATTTTCCAACCATATGGGGTAGAGCAGCGTACAGCGATTACTATTCGTATTTTATATGTCAAAGCTCGAAACTTGAGAGAAAAGATTGCGGGGTAGTTATCACCCCTTTTCGGTGAGGGGAGCTAAAGGCACATTTTAAAGCTGAGCTCGCATTGAAGATTTATCGCTTTATCGAATTTAGAAGTTTCAACAGCTTGCGTATTCGTTTTATAACGAGATATTCGTTTTATTTATTCTGCTGTCCTCATAACATACATAGATATAACCCTGTTAAATGTTCAAAACTTCAGGATGTAGTGAATATAAGTAATATACGTTTCGATTACTTTACAGGATCCGTGGTCTGCGGGCTAGAAATAAAGTTAAAGTTAATTAATATACGCCAGTTTATCCGTTTTCATAGTTTTATTTCATAAGACATACAATATAAATATTTTGTAGAACGTCACTTAAAAGGTTTTCACTCAGCTTTATGTCAAGATACTTGTTGGGTACCTTGACGCTGGTCTTCCGTAAGAACCATTGGTATCTTATTTACCTAAGATGCAATCATTGGCATTCTTAATACAATAACGCAACAATTACACAAAAAGACAAGTAGCGATCATCTTCCATTCTTTTGTGCGTACTAATAGGCCCACACAATGCAGCCTTACCGAACTTCGCCGTCGGGTAACAATGCTACACGTTTGGAGGGAGGCTTCGCAGGCCACGGACCAAGTTACGGACGGAAGGAAGGTCCTGTAACTTCCTGACATGCTAGGTTTCAAACAGTATAATTATCCTGGTTTTTTGACACCATCGTCGTAAATTAGTTATGAAAACCAAGAGCTCCTAGTGATTTACTGTCTTATTCCTATTAGTATATGCTCGATGACAACCTCCAGATTAATTGAATTTATAACTGTTTTCTATTTTTGTTCCGAACTGAAGTAATTGAAAAATATACCTACTAAATGTGATAAGTGATGACGTAAACCTACCTAACGGAAAAGTTATTTGTTAAATAATAGAATGTATTAAAGAAATTGGCAATACGTGCAAAATGCATATTCATATGTAAATATTACATTATTTTCATGTGTAAACAAGGCGTTCACATCGATCCCACGTTCAGTTCTATTGATCTAATAGAATAGATTATAATTCGAATGTAATCTGATTGTGTAATATACAATCATTACATATAATATACAATTATAATAATATTCATCAAAAATAAATAAATATCTTGGGACATCTTACTTAAATCCACCTAGTCCCACGGTAAGCTCAATTAAGGCTTGTGTAGATACATACTTAGATACTTAAATACATAGACAGCCATGACCAAGAAACAAATATTTTTGTTAATTAAATACACAAAATATTGCCCTCGCCGAAATTCGAACCCGGAAACTCCTCCTTCGTAGGCAGGGTCACTACGAACTGGCTACGGAGGCATTCATGTATTCGAAAAAAAATCCTTAATTAAGAGGATTCTCCCAAACAGGCATTATGATACATTGCTTAGGACCTCATGCAGGGGCCGCCCGGCTAGTCTACCACTGTCTTACGCCGCGGCCACGACATCGGTCTTAGGCGACCGGCTTAGCCGAAAACGTATGGTGCTCCCTCTCCTACCTATATCGGCATCCCGCTCCCACTCATGGATTCGCTCGCCGCTGGTCGCCTTAGACCAATGTCGTGGCCGGGGCATTACCCATTAACCTGTCGCTAAATAGCAGTGTTTGTACTGCTGTGTTTCGGTTCGGAGGTAAGATAGCCGGTGTTATTACTGGCATAGTTAGAGGCAAGCGCATAGGCGATTTTTTTTATCACTATGTCCATGGGCCTCAGTTCCTGCTTTCCATCGGGTGGGCTGAGAGCCCACTTTGTCTACTTTCGTCACATACAAAAAAAAATTAATGTTGCCGCGACTTCCTTCCCATTGCTCCGCAGCATAAAGCTGTAACATCAGTCCGCAACTACCCCATGATGTCTAATGAAGAGTTTTGTACACAGAGGGACGGACAACTCATTATTAATGCCGTGTGCAACTTTCCCTTTCAATGTCACACTTTTAATATCAACTCAGCTATTAAGCAGTTTACTACATATTTGTATGAAAACTGAAAATAGCTGTTTCCTGTTTCGTGAGATTTCGCCCGATACATATAAGGTGAAAGTACTACTAGTACCCGATGCTGTACCAATACTCGTCATCATCGCTTGAGTTGTCATCGACAAAATAAAATCAACTATTAGGGCATTTAACGATGATAATTGTATGTACCTTTAATGCTTCATACTCCAACTTTGAAATAATTAGGTTATATCTAAATTATTTGCATATATTTAAGACAGGCTGACGTTTATTAGGACTGAGAGTTAATATTTTCAATGTCCCAATATGTGACATTCAAACGTGTACTGAGGTGCCATCTATAGAGACTGCCAGCAAAAGCACCTGACACTTACTTGTACAATGGAGTTGACTAAGAAAATTAGCATATTTGAGAAATGTTGACATTGTCACCCTATAAAATAAACAGGTACTATTTAACAAAAGTTAAAAACTCCTGTCCCAAAACACATGACAATAATTTACTGTAGATTTATATATTATGAGCAAAATATCGTGATTCAAATAAATATTCTCTGTCAACGTGTTTCGTATTGGTACTTTCACCTTAAACTCTAATCATTAGAATGTATTCTGGAAATTGATAATTTAAAGAAAAATGCTTAACAGTATACTTAACTGCCAAATTTATTTTTCACATGAACCATTAGCCTCTTTTTATATACAAAACATTTTTACTGAAGCACACAGTAGTCTCGAAATATGATGTTCTCTGCAGTGCTCGTAGGATAGCAGTTTTTCATATCAAATATTCATACAACGGATGCTGTAAGCGCGTGTACATGCATATTCTACTGTTAAAAGCTATTTTCGCGTCACAGACTTATATTCTCTGGAGTCAAAACACATTATATTAAATGAAAATGTATAATATAAGTCACAGGCGGTTATCTACAACTACTGGGGACTACGTAAGGTGTTCAGTTTGCTGTCAATATAAAATATTGCCCAAATAAAAAAATACCGAATTATTTTTTCTGTACACGGTACCCAATGCCTTCTGGTATCAAAAATATATACGGACTAAATGTAAAACACGATAGGAAATGGGAATAGCAAAAGTTATACCCTCTATGTTCTTCACTGGGAGTTTGTCACTTGCAACAAACCTAGACAATTCGTCTACGAAAAATAAAAAGATGTCACGCTATTTTGAATTTCGAACTTGGCTAACGTGTCTCAGCTTTCATTGGAATGTCTTTTTTTAACATGAAACGGTAAACTTGAGCGTATTGTGAACATAGCGAGGGAATGAAACGAACAATGACTTGCTTATGGTTCGAGTGTTATCTGCTATAAAATTTCCTTCTTTCGATTGTCACTGGAATAATTTTCATGGTTTCTATTTTATTCAACTCCATTCCTCTAATTTAAGTTCTATTTTTTTATTATCGACTTATAAGTTGTACCATTTATTTAATACGCAGATGGAAAGCAGCTCAAAGCAACTAATTGAATACTTTGTTAGAATACATGCCTACTCGAACAAAACAATAGTAGATTGTACAACAAGTGCATAAAGTGACCCATTTTTAACCGAGGCAATTTTTTGGTCTGAGCGAAGCGAAGACCAAAATAGTAGACGAGGATAAAAATGGACATTTATGCCCGTGTTGTACACTCTACTTTTCACTTCGTTTGCGAGGAAAGTAAAATAGTAAAATACATTTTTCACTGCAATTTACACAACTAAGTTGTCGTAAAGCGAAAGAAGAAAAAATATACAACCAATACCCGCCAACTCATTTTTTAATTTTTTTTTTTAAATTTTCAACCTGGGATCAGGCTTCATATGCTCGGTTTTCTGCCAAGTCAAACATTTCGGAGCATTTTTGAACGATAATCGATATCTATTTTATGTGATTTACTAAATTTAATGACAGAAAATACAGAATTCTAATATTAAATAAAAAAATATAACAAATTTTGTCAGCTATACTATTTTATTGATCAATAAAATTGTGCAATATGTTTTAACTGTTTGGCTGTTGGGACCGATTACCTTAGCCCATCTTAGCCTTAGAAAACAATTTTACTTTTATGCTCTAGAACATGAAATGCGATTTTATGTCGTCTACGCACGACATAAAGGTGCACTTTTTGAGCATGAGAAGTGAAAAAGTTTTATAAAAAAGTAGCTCTCAGTCACGCATCCCCTTAAATCGTGGCGTTATCGCGTCTGAAATATGTAACGTCCCGCCTTAAGTCTCAGTCGTTTTATATTTACTTGTCACGGGGAGAGCCCCAAAAAAGGGATATTAGCCTATATAGGTTAGGCTAGGCACACCCATTTCAAACGTAATAGGTAGTTTACGGAATAACACATCCATGACACTAAGATTAAGTACTAGGTAGGTGCACGTACATGTTCGTAAAGCAAAATTCAAAATTGCAGATTTCTAAGAATGAACTTTTGACAGTTTAGAAATGAGCCTTATATATGTAGACGTTACGTCTATTGGGAAAACGGCTAGTCTTTCCTCAAATTAATAAGGTTTAATTTATAACTGTCAAAATTTCATTCGTAGAAATCTGCAACTATTGTTCGTAAAGCAACTTCATATTCCTATATTTTAACTGCTTTGAAATCTCTGTAATCAGAAATATACACGTCTTGTTAGAATAAATCCAGTGCTCCGAATATGTTGGAATTTGAACTATAAAAGAAATAATGATATATGATACCTATGTGTTATATAAAATACTTTACCAAAATTGAACACTAAGGCCTGGTATTATTTTGATGCATGTTTAACCATTTTTAATAATTACTTGAAAAAAAATCCAGCTGTAAACTGAAAATTAACGATAATTTTGACAATTACTTGGCTCTGAAAAGTTAAGCTCAACTTCTAAGTAATAATGTGCAAATTAGGATTTGACACATTTAGGACTGAATGTATATATAAAAACGATATCTAGATCGTTAGGAATTAATTCCTAGAAATAGGTATTCTAATATTATTGTCCTAAAAGTACATCTCGGACATTTATGTTTGTACAAGTAGTATGTAGTATCTACCTAATCTAGTTGTACTTACTGTTTAAAAATTTACATAAATTCGTAGTAATGCCTAACCCGGAAAACTGTCCTACGCCCTTAATGCTTAATGCGTAATAAAGTTTACAATTCACAATAAAATGTGTCGTGAGCTTCGCCTACTTACTGTAATAAAATTCAAATCACAAATAAATAAACCATTTATACCGCTATTTAACGCCATGAAAGGGTAATGAATTAAAAAAGTTCATTCCGAATGAACGAGTGAATGAATGAGTGAATGTTTTACGAGTATTAATTGTTACGTGTAATTGGGACACAATGGGTTCACGCACGCATGGGTTGATGGTAATGAAGGTAGTTTTAGTTTTAGTCGATATGTGTTTCATTTTATGGGTTTGTGAGAGTGTAATAAAGCAAAGTTTTATATCACGAAGCAAACACGTATAAATAATTAAACGGCACATTTAGTTTAGGTTTTGCCTTCACAGCAATTTGAGTTTTTTTTAGTAACGCACTATTTGAAGGACCATGAGATGTCTTCTTACCTGTAAACCCATAGCACATACCTACGTGCGAAAGCTTACTACTTTTCGAACAACGTTATTAAACCAAAAAAATATTTCAACTTATTCGTTCGAAAGCATTCGTGGGAATTCACTATGTAGATTTGAGATTCAACTCGGCATGATACAGACTACGGGTAGGATTTAAATTTTAACCCAACATTTCAAGCAATATAGGTACTATAACAAAATCACAAAATAAAGGACACCGTGTCCTGTAATCTGCCAACCAACAAAATCAATACGTTTATAAAAGCGAGTGGATATTTTAATAAAATAAATCTGATCCTCGATACAAGCGGCTCTCATGCCCGAAGGCGTATTCTATCAAATGTCAAGCGAGGACCTTTCCGGATTGTTTTCATCGCGGCCAGCGGCCCGTGAAATCAACGGCCTCCGACAAGCATTAGGGATGCGAATATGGCCGTGTTGACGTTGCCAAAATTCTTGTTTTCTGTAAAAAATACGTTTTACGCAGTTTTAAATAGCTCAAGTAAAAACAGCTTGACTATGGTTGAAAAACTTAACCTTACTAAAACTTAAGAACCCATGGATGAATGAGCAAATTTTTTGTATAAATCATTACACGCTTCATATTTCAATAATGATGTGAACTCCATCTGTTTTTTTTTTAATAGTTTCCTCATCACTGATCAGTGCTGAGACATACGAAAGGTTAATTTTTATAAACTATACTACATACGTATATAAATATGTTTACGAAGTCAATGTTTTTACTGGTACTTATTTTGATAATACTGTAGGTATATTATTACGTCATTTGAAATTACTAATCATGATTTCCGAAAACCACGTTGGATTGTTATATTGTCTGCTAATGGAAATTTCCAGTCTACGATTTCAATAATAAATAGGTCAAGATAATATTTCCTTTGTTGTGTCCCGTCCATAGAAATATACAAGATACGGATTACGGAAGATACCTTTCATAATCTGAAGAAGGCTGGTACTTCATTTAGCGAATGATATTAGTTATAGGTATTAAAAAAAAACAATTGGAAATTCTCTGCGCACTTAAAAAGCATTAAAGTAAGACATAACTTAAGGTTTTCAAGTAGGTACTTATTTATAGATCGATCTTATATTTATTGGTTAAATATTTAAAGAAATAGTACCTGCCCAGAGCCAACCAATTAATCACTAGTTGTATTTAATAAAGATGTAAAACATACACCGTTGCAGGAAACACATATTAAATTACTATACGTAGGACCTGTCAAACGACCTAGTCAAATATCCCCAAGCGGCAGGGTGCCCGAAGCTGTCTCTTCAAGTTTAAGCATCAACCAAAAGTTCCGCCCAACAGAAGCCAGAGCCAAAAGCCAATGCACTGAAGTTATCTGAGAATTCTCGCTGAGGAATGTTAATAGTTGTAATCAGTATGAAGTATGGGGCACCTCACGTCAGCTTTGCACGCGACGGCCGCTAAGGAGAATTTCGAATTGGATTAAGTCGTCCAAACTTAAAAACTAAATAATTTCCTTATAAAAAGCATCTTAAACATTTTTATTCTACAAAAAATATAGTAACGATTATATTCATTAACTCAGTAGCAGTCAAAAGACACCATTAGGTATAGGTATACGTTCATTTGTGTATCTGCTTGTAGGCATATGTGACAATCAGTTTGCTCCAGAACTACTAGATCGATTATTTTTACTAATTGATTACCGTTTTAGTTATTGAATTAACTCTACACTTTAAAGTACGCTTTAATTTAACTTCTGGATATTTCTTCTATAAAATATACTAAAGTAATTGATATCTACCCTTCGTTAGCTTCGTATCTACCTGCCTGCTGCTTTTTAACTTTGACACATAAGAATGATTTATCATTTATTTTCAGTTAATTTATAAACAGCTCATGTACAGCGTTCCGTACGTTAAGAATTTTCAATTTTGAGTGTCTCTTGAGGCGCTATGCTATTAAAATAAAACCCGGCGTGGCTGACATCACGTAAGCGCCATCCATCAAGTGTGCAGGCCCCTTTATGCGGGGTATCGACGCGAAACGAATTTTTGAAAAATGTAAAAAGGTCACTGCAAGACGGCACGTTTCGCTCATTTATTGTGTTAGGTATTGGCTATTTCAGAGTATTGTTGGGAACGCATTTTAAAACATTGGACAATCCTCGGACACGACTTTGGACAAATCTCTTACTTCCCTATGTCGGAATTATTCACTTTATTTAGGTATAAAAAATAAGATTGAATACCTACATTATTATTTGATATTAGGTGATAGATATCTAGATTCTAGGTAGTGACTATGTGTAGCTGTTGTAGACTAATAATAATAATAAAAAATGCAATAATTTACTCTGAATGTTAGGTTATAATCAGTATCTATTAAAATAGGTATAGTTCGGGAAATATTATTTGACCGAGTCTTATCTCACTTACGACCTTTTGTTTTGCGTCATTAACAATAGAAAAATGTTCGACTACTGATTGTCTAGTAAGTGTTAACGCAAAACAAAAGGGCGTAAGTAAGATAACAGTCGGTCAAATAATATTTCTCGAACTATATCCTCCAAGTTTTTAATTTTTGTTGTTGACGCTATTTATTATTGCAATTTCGTACTTTCTTACGACAATATTTCTAGAATAGCGTGTAATTGTCGTTACAATATGAGTAACAATCGCGAGTGTTTATTAAATCAATAACCCCATGTGCATTTGTAATATGTCAAAATAGTATTAACATTTTCAAAGAAAAACTGTATTAAATGAATTACAGTAAATGAAGTCACATATTATTATAGTCAATAATATTACAAATTATAGCATAAAATAAGTACAATCATAATAAAAAAACTTAGGCTGAAATTAAATTATAAAACTAAATATAAAAAACCTCTCCAAACTCATCATAAACAGGCATGGTGGCAAGAATACGGGCTGCGTTCCCTCTTTGTACCGCCAGGCTCAGCCTCTGGGCAAAGAAAGCGCCTGCCCTGTGGTCGCCAAAGATGCCTATTAGCTGAACCGACACCTCTTTATTAAACTTCTTGGTGTCGGATTACAGTAAATAGAGTAGTCCTAAACTTCAATTTTTGTTTCAGCAGGACATCAACTGCAAAATGCAGTGGTTCCCCTCACCGACAACGGCGGCGCGAAGAGGACGCGAGTTCCGCCGGATTCTGCGCGGCGCTTCACAAGACACCACCGGCGCCGCCGCCCGCGTTGCTGCGCCGACTCGGCGTCAAAGAGCCCACCGGCGTTGGGAAGGTAAGCGAGTAGTCCATGGCGCTCACTAACATCCGAGCGCGAGGGAAACGCGAGTCCCGCCGGATTCTGCCCGGCGCTGCACAAGACACCACCGGCGCCGCCGCCCGCGCTGCTGCGCCGACTCGGCGTCAAAGAGCCCACCGGCGTCGGGAAGGTGATCAAGTAATTCATGGTGGACAACGTGAGACTCGCCAGGTTCTGTACAGGGCTAAACTGGACATGACGGATTGACAGCGGTGCGTTGAGGCGATGATAACTTGGGTACTTATCGGGAGAACTAGATGGTTTCCTCTCTAAAGGACCCCATTATCTGAGGAAATTGGCAAATCGGAGACGAATCTGGTATGAAAAAAAAATTGTACATGTAAGAGTAAGAACGCTATTGCTACACAAGGTATACAAGGTATATGAATTCACATAAATAGAATGGAATTTAATATTAGGAAGAAATCCCTTGTTCAATGGTTATTTATCGCATTTTTCTCACGCGCCGATGTTCTACAACGAAGTAGGTATTTTATTTACTACTAAAACAGAAGTAAGATTGAATAATAATCTATGAAAATATAATAGAACTGTGAATAACATGTCTGAAACCGCAACGTTGCAATAGATAGAGCACAACAGAATAATGCGGTAAACATGTAAATCAACAGCCGCGTAATGAACATGCAATTTACCCACACTTTGCATCGGTGTACATGTTTCCTACTAAATTGGTAGTAGCGGTCATTACTTAGGTATGTTACAATTTGTAATGAAAGAACACACACTAAGAACTATGTTAACTATCTATTGTTATTTCAGCCTATATGTTTACAGTCTACCAATTTTTATATCATGAAATTCTTTATCTTCGATTTAAAAAACAGTACATTAAGCGGCTTGAATAATCGCATACCTTAATAGATTCATTAGAGTTTTAAGTTTCTGTAATAGTAATAAATACCTGAAACAATCTCTAAGTAATGTACACCTATATACACCTACAAAGTAACAAAAGTAATGAGACTCGATGACCATTAATCATTTTCTGGTCTGCATAAAACACATTTTAAAAGGAAACTCCTTTAAAACCTCAAGCAATTAACCCCAGAAATCTCTAATAACCCGATTGATATCTCCCAAGTTAAGGGCGAGTTCATTAGCGCAAGATCATCAGTTGTCTCATTAGAGGGAACCAATTAGTGTGGCCGGATGCCGGCCCCTTAAATCATTGGGAAGCGTGACTCGCGTCCGTTATTGAAACCTGGGCCATTTCGCAGTGTAAGGAATACAAAGAAAACAAGTTTACGAGGATTAAATAAAATGTCTGCCGGAAGATGCTTTTATTCTTACCTATAGCTACGCAGATTAGCAACTATCATCCAGCCCCTACCGGGGTCTTCAATTCTTAGCATTGGTACATCATTATAATCTTTTAACTTCGTCTTAATTCATCTTTTAGACCTTGATATGCTTGAAGGTTAAACTAGGTACAGATTTTACTCCGATTCCCTCTTCATAAAATAAGGAATCTAAAGTTCAACAATACTTAAATACACTCGAAACATCTTACTTATACAGGGTGTAATCGATAAGTGTTTACAGGCCATAATTCGGTAAATATGACAGATATCAGAAAAATTTTAACTGATGTCGATAGTGCATTACCCAACGAGTAAAATAACACTAATAAGTTTTTTGAAATAAAATCAGAAATATCTCAAATATTAACCGCAAACCCTCCAATACATTTAGTACGTGACCGTTCATTCAAGGACTAGTTTAATACGAATATTTTATTATTTAAGAATAAATGTTAGATTAATTATGTCATAAACGGTAGTATTATTATTTTATTACAATGTATTCGTACAAATAACGAATCTCTAACAGTTCTATCTCTTACGACACCCGAAAAGTTTTCTGGTATCTCTCATATTTACGGAATTATGGCCTGTAAACACTTATCGATTACACCCTGTATACGAATAAAATATATGAATTTTGGATCAATATAGCTCGTTCATTTCGTTAATACGGTGACCAAAACATGAACCAACTGAATTCATTTGTTCAAGTTTTAAGGAGCGGTTCCTAAAATGAACGGTTGAATTTGGGCAACATTAAACTTTTGTTCTTAGAGATCGAATTGTTACATAATACATTTATACGCAGTGTTTTTATTGAATTCCGTTAAATGTAAATGATGGTTTTTTTGGTCAAATATAATTAATTTCTCTAAGAAACTGACGTATTTAGTTTGTTCAATTCATCTATTAAGTTATCGCCGTTCATATATTGATCTCACTATGCTGCAATTATGCTGGTTTATCTATTGGTGTCAAAACGTTCAGAGATAGGGCACTTTGTTCAACTACTGGGAAACTGTACCCCATTTTGTATATCACATTTTTTATAAAATACGAGAATTTTAATACGAGTCCCGAGAGTACCTTATCCTAAACTGAATTAAATTCAGAATGATATAAAAAAATCAAATTGTTGTTAATAAGTTACATCGTATAGAAAAAAATATTTAAATTTGGGAAAGTTGCCTAACTGTTCATCTATTAGTGATTTTACGCTAATGAATTGATGACAGAAATATCAGCGCGGCAGTTTCGCCACACTACTTTTATTCTATCTAGGCACTTTTTCTAGCTGTATCTTTTTGATCGGTAGACCATGCCTTATAGCATAAAGTCCCCCATTCGTACTCTCCTGTATTACACAATGAAGCTTAAATAAATAAATAAAAGTAACTTACCTAAACCAAAACTCATGACAAGTCTCACAACTATCCTAATACAGTTGTCCAATTATTATAGCCCATTACTCGCTTCAAGCGGGTATTGGCAGGAGTTTGCTAGTTCCCAGTGCTCCGGCCAGTTAGGTAACTAGATTAGAGCTATACCAAGTCTGGGCTAAGCTGCCAATGACGAGACGTGAACGGAATTCGAGATTAATCTAATTTAATATGTCTGAAAAACGACCTTGGATACCCTACGAGTAAAAAGAAATTCTGAGAGCCTTTTAAATTACAGGTTCAGAAATTAAATAGATTTAACTAAAACAGTCAAAACAATTGATCCAAAATTTCACTAGGTAGGTACTTATATAATACCTCTCATCTTACTTATTATCAAAGCAATAGGTGATAATATAAGCATTTTAATTACCTACTTGCATGTCTTATGAATGAAATGTGAAGCCAATTAAATTAGCTTAGATTCAATGCTCTTACTACGATTATTATCAATGGGTTTATTTTTATTATGTATCTACAAATAGGCAATATTTCTTGGCTAAAATTTTCACCTTAGGTACTTGTAAATAAATATATGCAAAGGGTTTTGACATTTTTAGAATTATAACTAACTCAAACATATTAAAATATTGTCGAACCGGGTTACTCACGATGATTGCTCGACATGTTCTCAGTACCCGTTCTAGCAGGGCGCAGGCCCGCAGTACGCGTCGGAGCAATCATCAACTTAAATTCGTGATATTTCAGTGATTACGTTCCAGTTCGATAATATTTTAGTGGGTTTTGACATTTAAGAAAAATCTTATATTTTTTAAGCCTTTTGTACGAGCGGCCTGATTATTTTCCACTGCAGTGCCCTTGCTTTATCCAGGCACCCAGGCTCCGGCTACGACGGAAATACGCCTGCCTGTCTGTATTTCTTTTACTTATTGCTGGACAGAGGTCAGACAATAGGCTTCTTTAAGCGATCTTAAGTCTTGCCAAGCCCCGCTCACAAAGAGATGACCGATTCAAAGATTTTTCTTATTTATTTTACCAGCATTACGGAAACGTAATCCGCACAAATACGTAACATAGTAATGAATTGTTTTTATGTTTCCACTCTTTTTCCCTAAAGAGCTATGATAGATTTTAGAATAACTCTAGGTTACGAGATACAACATTTCGTTTATTACTTGAAGAAGATTTGTTCAGTGCAGTGACTGCTTTTCGTATTGTTTTAACTTGCCCGCTTCCATAATTCAAAATATTTATAATTAATTTGCTTGCAAGTGCGGACGAGTGTTACCAATGTGAAATATTACTTGATTACCTTTTGTGTTTATATACTACCTATCTATACAATCTGTGTGGTCAACTATGTGACTTTCAAAGTTCTGGTCATGGGAAATTAGGCATCACTAATTTTTTCTTGTTACTTAAAACGGATTTCGCCTAATATTGCAGTGTAATTGTCAAGAACTTGCTTTTTCTTCAAAGAAACAAGTAAAGTAATAGAGTCGTAATATACATACTTATTGAAAATCTCACGCCATATTTTACAGTACGGAAATATTAACCATTTAATACTCTTCCCTTGCTCGGTTACACCAGCAATTACGGCAGTGGCAGGGTTAACGTGATAAGTGACGCGCTAACAAGCTCCAGGTGCAACGTGCCTAAGATTTTTTTTGAAGTGGAGATTTAAAAAGATTTTCACGCTTGTAGGGGGATGTAATTCTATCGCCCCTAATTTGATTAAGCGTGGCAAGGAGAGGGTTGAGGTATCCGATTATAGAACGCGACTTAAATTAAGTACTTGAAAAATTTGCAGATTTTCTAAATCTTCATCTCAAACATATTGTAGTCACACCTAGCAATGTACAAGTTGCGGAACATTCTCAAAATTGCGGATATATACTTGGAAATTTCCGAGAATTTACATAAGAATTTAAAATAAGTTCTCTTTGAGAATGTTTCCATGAGAAATTATAAAAAAGTGTTATGAAGAATATTGTATTTCACAATTGAGTAAACGAGGTATAAAATATACATTAGAAGGCAGGTATATTCAACGGTTTTGGCATGATTAGATTGCTTGTAAAATTTCGATTGCCGAGAACATTCTCTATAGAAGTTCCGCAACTTATGAAACTTCGACTATGTACATTGCTAGTCACACTTCATTACTAAATAGGTAGGTATACAGTATTTTCTTTTGTCTACTTATTCAATAATACGTTAAGTCTCAAACTATCACCAGTACCTTAACTTAGTGCGATTATCGGCCATATTACTCAAAGCTTACTTGACCCTGTTTTAATAAACTTTCTAAGACTTCTTGACCCCATAAAAGTAAAACTAAAAAAATCTTTGAAACTTAGGTGCCACATTAACACGACATTTATGTTGGTAAATAACGCTGCTGAAAAATTTGTAAAACAAAGAACATCGTTGTTGTATTTTTCCACAACGTTTTCCCTGTACAGCCATTGTACAACATCCTGAACTATCCAGAATAAAAAATTAACTCCTCGAAGCAAGGCATTTGCAATTCAAGAGGCTAGATATACAGAGCACTAGCGACAAAAAACTGTTGGCGACGCTAACGAAACCTTTCGCCCACTTTTAAAAATACATTTAAGATACGGTAGGGTACAGTCTAAGAACTTTTAAACTTTAACGTACAGTCGAAGACAAAATAAGGGGTATACAAAAACGTTCAAAAATATGTCCCAGTGCACTCTAATTCTGTGTAATAAGAACGTCGTAACATATTTATGAACGGATTCTTTCGATACTTATTTTTGCACTTGACTGTACAAACAATATACCTATAAATAATAAAGTTATCTTATAGATTGAAGCACGTGCGTCCTGTAAACATGAATTAATACTTAATGTATAATATGAATAACTATTTTGTGCTCAATGTTCCAATAATTGTTGTGTGTGAATGATGAAAAAAACGTTTTCATCACACTTATTGCTGTCTAAGCGCGCCATTGCTTGCATGCGTAGCGGGCGTAATAGAAAAGTGAAATTATTGAAAGTATATTATAGAAATGTCAGTACATCATTTAATAATATTTTCTCTTAAAACATATTTTTTTGTCGGCAAGTGTGATGAAAAACATTGTGTGCATCACGGTCGGTAAGCGGAATACTAACTCGAGTCATTAAAAGCTTCTAACACTCTGGTTAGTAATTCCGTACTTACCTCCCTTGATGCACAATGTACTATTTCACTTTAAAGGATAGGTATATAATTTTTACATAGCTATAAAATACCAAAATAAACTGATTTAACGATCTCAGTGTATAAATACATAACTAGAATTACATTCAATGTTTCGTCGACGAAAACAAGACGTGAACACAGAAATAATGTAATAAAATCTTTCAAAAAGTCGATCAACAGGAAAAACCCTCTAAAACCCACAATAAAGGCTTTGAGAAAAATAAACGCTTTGGCCACTTGTGTGTCAAAACAATCTCCCGTATTATTAGGATCTAATACTATTGGTAGCGTCTCGAGGGAGCTTGCAGGAGTGTAGTAGTATAGGTATAGACGCATTAGGAGGTCAATGCCCATAATCGCCACGCTGGGCAAGCGGATTGGCGATCGCAGTAACCTGTCCACTCTGATGACGCTGCTGCCCATCATCAATCTTTTATCAAATAATGGTCAGTGACACTTCAATCCCTTAGTCGACTCTTACGACACCGGCAGGAGGAGTTGGGGTGGTGACAAATTTATTCTTTCTGCCGTCACCACTGGGGTACACTGAAAACATAAAGTGAGTACTTACCTAACTGCCCAATAATTTTACTTATTGTGGAGAAAAATAATCCTCCTTGACCTTTTTGCCTTTCGTGGATTTTTAACTTTTGAATTTGTAATTATGATCGTTTCAAGAAGTGTGTGCTAGTTATCTCCTACATCGGTATATGGTGTTCTTCGAGTAGGTATATCTTTGAAGTAAAGGGTGTCCCAAAAATAACGCAAGATTTAAATTTAATGAAAATGCACACTTTTTTTGACGAATTTCAATTTAATTCCCTAACATATAAAGTACACAGAATAGGGTTAAATATTATAAAAGCAAATCACCCGTCAGCCCTGGTGACCTAGACGAAAAACTGTTTTGTCTCCATTTTCTGGCCGTTTTCCCTACATTTCAGTGAATCCCAAATATTGCAATTTAAAATAATTGATTTGTTTTTATGAGGTTATTTATAGTCAAAGTTCTATATCAGTAAGCTCTCGATTACCCATGGTTTGAAAGAAGTGATTCGACACCGCAGCAATGAAATTCAGCCATATTTTGATGAAGGACTTTATGATTAAATCAAGAAATAAAAAAAATACTAGAAATAAGTATTTTCCTTCGATTGCAAATCTTGTGTTATTTTTGGGACATCCTTTACTTAATTACTGAATGTAATGTGTAAAAGCTGCAAACGATACAGTAGGTAACAGTAAGTGTATTCTTCCCTACTATTCCTCCATCAATTTGTACCGTCCAATGGAAAGGCCGGCTGCTGCCCACGGGATTAAACTCCTTATTGATTATTGGACCCTTTTTTATTGTACAAGCTGTAAGTTACTAACTTTAAGCGACTTTAAACAAAGCATAAATTCATCATTTACAAAACATTTTATCCCGCTTTAGAGAATTAAAAAACAAATAGTACCTAGCTATTTACAGTTGACTATAAGTAATGATTACCTACTTAATGTTTGGACGAAAATTTCTACACCGGCACTTAATTGTGATGTTTATATTCATTATGTCTGTCTGTCACAGCTGATTTACTCGGAATTTTTTTTTTATTATTTATTTATTAACCTAAAAAAATATACAGTGACTTAAAAACAAAGTTCCACAAAACAGTTTTTACAGTTTGACTGTGGGATCGTGCAGTATCTACTCTCTTCATTATTAATTTAATAATTTTGTTACTTTACGCTTAACATCTAAGATAGCCCTAAATTATTTAAATGATATTTACTGGCAAGGTAACTTTCAGCTTTTTAAATGCTACAGTAATGAAGTTTGGTAAAGATGTATGAACCTCTTACATAGTTTTGAAGTTATGATACTATATTGCAAAAAAAATTGAGGCAGAAGACCCCCATGTAACCGAGGGGTAGTTTTTTTTTCGATGTACCTACATAAGCGTGTGGGCTATCAATAGAAAGGTCTTTGAAAGTGATATACAGGTTTGTAAATCACATTTTTATTTAAACGAACCGTTTTTGAGATATCAGCTCTGAAAGTCTTAAAAAGTGCCCCTGCTCAATTTTTTAAACTACGCAGTATACCTACAATGAAAAAAAATAATAATATGCATATTAATAAAATCTTTCAAAGATTTTTGGTTTGATAAAATTATCTCTTTTAGTTTTTGAGTTAGGTTGATTTAACTGTTGTTTTTTTTATGATAAAATTGATAATAGTGCTGAACCTTTCGCGCGCGAGTCCGACTCGCACTTCGTCGGATTTTTCCTAGAAGTCACTAATGTCGTTAACGAGCGGTGTCATCATGAATGCGAATGCACAAATCTTTTATTTGCAATCAAAAAATTAGTGACAATAGCATGAATCTAATGTAAAAGTATATATATACGAAAACCTAAAAATATATAAATTTGAAACCTAAGCCGTTAGGAGGATCTAAGACGTTAGGCTTAATTTGTATGTCGTAGAGATACTATTGCATTGTATCCTGTACATATGGCGCGACCATTTCCATCCATATATTTTTCAGTTCGGGATTTTAATTGGCTAGATTCGTCCAAACAAAATCAGTCATATGGGCACAATTGAATATGGCTAAACATAATTTGACCTTTTTGGCTTACAGTTGTGATGTTTAACACTTACCCTTATCGCTATCGCTTATGATATCCAGCTGCGCACTTACCACAAGCAACCACACATCCCTCAATTCTTGTGTAGATGATTTATACAGAACGATATTGATACTACAGACCTACTTCCTTTGATGTCGTCTTGATGGGGGAAAAACATCAATAGAGTCCAATGAGGTTTCTATCATACGTTATTAAAATAACACAAAAGAAAATCAGTATAAATATTTTTTGGACGAACTTTGTTTATGCAAACTTAAAGAACTATGTTAAAGAGTTCGACATACTTGTAATAAGTTCATGCTAACTCGGTGAATTTGTGGAAGAAGACAAATTAACTATTTTACGTCATATAAAAACTAAGAAAAAGTAAATGAAATTCAGTATAGGTAGGTGTAAAACCTGTTGCATGTAGTAATAGTATGTGTGTATTTATAAGTCATTCGCATTAACGTAAGCGTTATACAAAAGTACGTACATACCTACATGAATACATGCAAACGGTCACTGTCTTATATTTTTCACCTATCTATAGGTTTATGATGGTGGGGATTTTGCCGTCTATCGTCAGTAATAACACGGCACGTTTTAACGAAGTAAGTGAACAATTTATTTTAACATATTATCACTATCAACGATAAAAACTCGATACAACTGTTCCACGGACTTTTTCGCCAACTAAGTAATAGTTGACTTGTTAACAAAATTAAATTATCCGCCAACAAGTTGGACGCCGCGAAGCGCAAATTCACGCGGGATTCTATTAACGTTGCGGTGCTGGGCAAATGTTAACATTACAAAACATAACACAGTTTTCATTAATGTGTACATATATTTCATGAACCTGTTCTATGGCATGCTGGGATTACAATGCCATGATTTTACCGAGTCAGTTCATGCATGTTAATCCTTTCTTTGCATCAGTGGCTTTATTAAATTTGCAACTTTTTCTACGTCGGTGTTTCATTTCATATCAATGCTTAGTTATGTAAATGTGCATGCAAACATTTATTTAATTATTTGGATGTAAATACATTCTTAAAAGTGAAAACGACTTGATTTTCCTCCCGTGGTGTCCAAGTGTGTATTTCGTCTTATTATTGCAAATACCAGCTATCTGCACAATCAGGTTATGATAGTTAAATTCATTATCGAATAACATACTTAAACGTGCACATAGCTGATATTTGAACCAATAGGACGATTTGACACGAGATGGTTGGCCATTTCGAATTTATTGACAACCATATCTAGTTTTCTTTATTCTAACTAAACTTTCTTTAGACTAATTTCCCCGAAAATGGCTATACAAAACGACAGCAAATAACAAACGATTTCCCGGTGACATTTTGTTCCTTCATTTGTATTATATTTTATATATAACATTGCCTAAAACGTAATTTACACAATAGTCATACAAACCATCACTTTGATACGCATGAAACGTTACAGCTCCTGTGTACAAAAAAGCTAATGAAGAATGCATAAAATCCGGCAATAAGCGGCCGGCGGGCATTTTATCAAATTATTCGCGCTTGGCGATCGTCCAGCCGTACAGTCGCGTGCGGAATCTTTATACAACCATCGAACCCGTAGCCGTACCATGACTTAGTAACTATCAGTTACGTTAGGTTTTACTCGATACGTAAAGCGGGCCATCGCACTCGCTCCAATAAATAAGTGCAAGCGCGATACAATGCTTTACGTATCGAGTAAAACCGAACGCAACTGATACTTGAAAACTCATGGTACGGCTACTGGGGAAGCGAGGTCGTAGTTTGCGGGCTTTATCAATTTTGTCGCTGTTACCTAAAACGCAAACAAACAGCGGATTTTTTTCAATGTTTTTTTAAGGTAGATAGGTAGGTAATACATTTTTGTATCGGTATTTTTATATATAAGTCAGCATCTATAAATACGTAGCAAAAAATAAGTTACATTTACCTACACAGACTTAATCGCATCCTTATACCTGCAGGCCGTGTGTTTGATCGTAATTAATGTAATATCAGATATGATATTACATTAATTACGATTGATTAATGTAATATCATATCGATTGATGATGATGTATTAATGTGATATAATATGCAAATTATTCCGTAAAGCTGTACATTATTTCGTGGCATCCACTCAAATATGTACAGATACCTCGTGCAATAATAATAATGTCTTGTTAGAGTTTAATTAAACCGTAAAACAGTTGCGCCCGCGACGGTAGTCTAGTTCACAGCGAACTAATGTAAGCTATTACACCGCTTGTTCACTCGGTTTTAGCGACGGCTAAATGTAAACAATAGCTGCAGCACGGCGCAATACAGCCAGCTTACTGTCTGCTTTACGACGTTGTTTTTAGAAAAACAACCTAACATCACATTTTTAATTAAGACTTAGATAAGGCAACATTACGAGTGCTCGCCGCTAATCTACTATTAATACATGGCACCTTCAATATTAAAATGTTATTAAGATAGAAGTGACTGCCGCTATTGGGATAATATGCCAGAAAGTGAACCTCCGTAGAACTTTGACGCCAAGCCGTCTCACTATCTCATATAGCTGAAATTCTGTACAGCAGTATACTTTGATAGTTTAAAGATATGTAAGGGGTATGCGTCATAAAACAAATTAAATATTTTCTAGGCTCATCCCCTAAAATGATTTAAGTAGTAAAATATATTGTTTTACAGAATTTCAGCTCTATGAGATAGTGGGAACGCATGCTGACTTCATCAAGTATGTGTGGAGATTTACTTTTTGGACACACTACTGAGAATCTGACCATCAAGGTGTCGATGGTCGAAGTTTCGTCTTTGCAAGTTTGTAATAAGTATGTTTATTGAACATTTAAACTAAAAACTAAGAAATTCACTTATTCCCGACGTAATAAAAGCTATACCTATACATATTTAGTCGTAGATATTCTTTTATTTTTGCTCTTGAACAAAGGAATAATAGCAGACAGATTTGTCATTTAATTTTGAAACCATTTTTTCATAAATGAGAATGAGTGTATTATTTACGTACTTTGCAGCTTGTAAGAAATTTCTTACGACTTGTCATTATTTATGACATGGTTCTAGAGTGGTTCCAATTAGTTAAGTTTAGGTACCTATACTGTTTGGTTAGGTATTTAAAAAATATTTTAATAAATCTAGCAGTAAGTATCTTTTTATTGAAAAGTGCAGGTAGAAAATTTATTTTTACCAAATATACATAATATAACAAGGAGATATTTACATTGTTTTGATTCATTAAGTACCTATTTTGGATTTTTAAATGCATTTTTCAATAAAAAGATACTGCAAGATTGTTTACCTTTTTTTAAATACCTAACCAAACAGAGTATAGATGGTGCTTTGATAGCAAGAATTATAAACTGGGGGTTATTATAAAATGTAATCATCACCACAAAATATGTGTAATTGTGTATAGCCGACGTTAAGACCTCAATATACAGAATTCCTTATTCACAATAAAGTTTCAAATATGTTCACAGCTCAAAGAATTTAATAATGTTTACTGTTGTATTTACCACTTTTATTAACGGTACCTACACATCCGATTGAAATACTTCAATGAAGTTTGTTTCAAAACCGCAACTGTTTTCACATAGTTACAAGTAATACAAACTACCTAGAAGCTATTATGAAAAGAAAACTATTCATCGGGGAATGCAATATTTGCATTTTAACATTCTCTGCTTCGCTTTAAATATTCTTGCTTAAATTTCTAGGGCTTTTAGTTATTCAATAAGTTTGTTTCATTAAAAAAAACGAGATCTGTTTGATCAAACCTTCTTTTTAATAGGTTATTGTTTTGACAATGTTTTTCAAATATATTTTAAGTACAGACACCATCAGACATAGCGGAAAGGACTATTATCCAGCAGTGTTCACTGCTACATTGTTGTTACACTATGGTTACAGGCTGATAATGATGATGTAGAAATTTGATTTACATAGGTAAACGGACATTTACTTATTACCAAAACAAATATAAGTTTGTGTTCTAGTAAAAACTAAACTCTTGAAGTCGTGACTTCATTTTACCTCAATAAACTGAAAAAGTAGGTGGTTTAAGTCAAACATCTATTACATACTACTTATGGGAATGGATCTATTCCCACATTGATCTCACTGTGAGAAAAAATCGTTTCTTGTAAAATTGTCTTTTTTAATGTTTTTCATGATTTACAGAGAATTCATAAATTGGATTAAACCTCATGTTCATCCAAAGTGTGCCAGAAATATTAGCCAAATCCAGCCTATATTGTCACGAGTCCGAGAGTAGACCGTCCGCGGACGAGCGCGCGGCGATCGCGTCGCTCGTTAATCAATTACCCGGTTGTTTTCACGCGAATTAACGCCCACTTCCCTTCCAAGATCGGGCCATTAAATTAGCTGAAAATCCTATTATTTACCAACCTTTATTCACTTTAAGCTAATAGACGTTAAGGTAAGAGCAGCTAATATACGAAGCTCTGACTTTGTTATTAGTAGTAGCGTTTTGAAACAATACTTGTACTGTTTGTGTGGCCATACATTTACCGTCAAAGCTTAAGCATTTACAATTCGCAACATAACTAATTTTTTTCGGTTACCGCGATAATTATTCATGTAATCTATTGGAAAAGGATTGTATCGCGTATCAGTCACCCGTAGTCCACGAACCCTGTAAAGTGTTAGAAATGTCGGGATGTAATTAATTAATCAAGATGCTACGTAATCCGTTTCCATAATTTTACATCATCATAATTATTAGATGATAATTTTCAGTTATATTGTCACTCACTTTATTTTCATATCAGATTTATAAATAATTACCAACATATTTGAGCAGGAATGTATAGAGGAGGGCCGAAAAATGGAGAATGATAAATACTAATGTCTTTTAAGACCTACGGCGTGCGGTACTGCCGACGTATAGGTATTCGACTCAACAAACTTTATGCACCTACGGGTGATTTCTAACAATGGCACACGTAAAACGCCTCTTTCGTGCCCCCACTTTTCCAAATCACGATTCTCAAACACAAAACGCTTTTATTTTTATTCCGGTTTCAGCTTGATTGATTCCGCTTTCCCATTCCTGATTGTCACCGCCACTTCGCCGGGTCGGCTTTCCTCGCTTTTTGATAACTTCATGAATTCAATTACATAAATTGTTTTATTTTTACTGTTTTACATAACTTTACTTATAACGTTGGCGATAGTGAAATGACCTACGACAGTTTTATTAAGCATATCGCAAAACTATTTAAATAAATAAATAATACTAAATAAATAAACATATAAATATCTTGGCACATCTTACACAAATCAACTTGGTCCCACGGTAAGCTCAATTAAGGCTCGTGATGTAGGTACCAAGCGACGATATATATAATAGATATATACATGCTGCGCTTCAAAAACTGTGTTAAGCGAGACATGTCTGCATTTGAAATCGACCATCAGGCCTGGGAAACCCTAGCCGAAGACCGTGGTCAATGGCGAAAGCGTGTTGTGGAGGGGAGAAGGCTATGCGACGAAGCCTGGTTTAATCTGTTGGAGAGCAAGAGGTATCGCAGAAAGCAAACAGAGACTGTAACCTCAGGTGGTATGAGTTTTCTCTGCCAAAAATGTGGCAGGTCGTGCCGTTCGCGAATTGGCCTCCACAGTCACCAAACCCGTTGTCGAAACAGCAATGTCTAAATCGTCTGCAATAGACGCAAAGGCCTGTGATGATATACATATAGATACTTAAATAGGCACATACACAGCCATGACCAAGGAACAAATATTTGCGATAAATAAATACACAAATAATGCCCTCGCCGGGACTCGAACCCGGAACCTGCAGCTTCGTAAATGTAGTCCAAAATTAAATAGAAACTTAAGAAAGGCCATATCACGTCATAGTTTGAAAAAATCGAGGATTGGGGTTGTTGCTCAAACTACTAGTATGAGTGAGTTTAGTGAAACGTCCCACTTTGTCGTTTGCCATATAACCGCTTAGTCAGTTTATTAATATGAAGATACCAGGAAATCTCGTCTTTATGGTAAGCAACAAAGTGGGAGGTTTTACTAAAAACTGACATATATAGTTATACGGTAGGTAGTCGAAAATAGCGGCTACATCAATGGTATTGTTCGAATGGCCGTTTGATAAGCTTATTACCGCCGCAAACGCCACGAAATTAATTAGTCCACCGAATGGTCCATTAGTCGCCGTTGCGGCGCCGGTGAATACGAGGGACATTGTTATGATTCATTGTTTCTACATTATTAAACTGGTAACTAATAATTTCGAGTCCGAAATTCCACAATTAAACCTTCTAATAAAGCCTTTAAAAATGGTACTTGATAATAAAGTTTAGTTTTAAATAAAATTCGACATTTTGGTAAACTAATTCTCGTTTACCATTACATGCTGATTTTCTTTCTTTAAGTGTAAGGGCCAATCGACTATTTTGTGTAGTTTGCAAATGTCCGTTTCATGGAAAATCTCAATAACGCTTAATAAGAACATTTTATCTATTCGTATAATAATTTATTTACATTACAGAGCAATATTTAAAGTAACTAAGTATTGCTATGTATTTTCATATCATTATAGTTTTTTTTTATTATTTTAATGGTAACACAGAAGATATAGTTAATTCCTGAATATGTATAGCATACTTAGAGTAAGAGTTTGTCCAATGTCCACTGAGCTCCCGTAAAATTTACCAAAAATTTCAAGTTTTTATGATTTTCGCGTATATAGTAGCGTAGATTTTAAAAATACATACGTCGTGATGTTCACATAAGTTACAAATAATTAATTTTGCAGTTAACATGTAAACTGCACAAAAAAAGTTGACAAACTCCATATCGCTTGTGTTTTGGATTTGGACCATAGCACAAGATATATTATCAAGTCATAACTGCTACAGGTAAATTAGTGAGCCGCAGTTATTTGGCTTTTAAATCAATGTGTTGTTGATAAAAAGGTGCTTTGTTTGGGGGTTATCGGCGTCCACACGGAAGCCAATTTTGAGGGGTAATAGCCTATTTGCTACACGCTGGGGACTATCGGCCCGTTAGCGATTCCTGTTGGAATTTATACTGGCTGTACAATTTTCTAATAGTTCATCGATAAAAGAAACGGTCTAAGTGCGAGTTGGACTCGCGCCCGAAGGGCTCCGTACCATTATCAATTTATCATGAAAACAAATTATTGTGTCGGAGGTCTCCCATTAATATGCAATGTTTATTTTAATCTACTTTTTAGTATTTGTTATAGCGGCAACAGAAATACAGCATCTGTAAAAATGGCAACTGTCTATCTATCTTCGATTCACCAGACGGACAGACAGAGAGACAGCGAGCCGAGCGATAGTAATAGGGTGTTACCGTTTCACCCTTTGGGTACGGAACCCTAGTAGCGTCAGCATCATGTTGAGTAGGGCCCATTTCGTGACACTATGTAGACTGTATTTGTTTGTTTTCATTTTGTAATGTGTAAGTGTCATGAATAAATGTTTTGAGTTTGAGTTTGAACCCTAAAGATTTCGTTTTCCCGTTCAAAATTACGAGATAAATAAAGTCAAATTGATGTCAATGAGATAATTTGTTTAAAAGTTTGATTTACTGCTAAGTGTCTTCATTTAGCAACATTGTCGTGAAATCACGTCTAACACGCTAGCCAAGTCACCAACCGTCAGACCCACCCTTTACTTCTAAAGATAATGCATGCAACTTGTTGTAAACTTCGTACAAAATCAGTTCACGATCTATTCCAACGACGTTTACATATGCACATAATAAAGAAGAAGATAAGCTCTCACTAATGGCACGGTAGTGTGGCTACATCTTTATTTAATGCACCGATGCCACTATCTGTTCACGACGGCTTCTAATGTATATGAAGCTTTACATTGAATTAAAACCTGAGTAGGTACCTACTGAATTGCTACAGAACAGTAATGGAGCACGAAGTGTTTTTTCATTCACATATACTTTCACATGTACAGTTGTACATAAATATACAAGTGGGACGCCATGTTTTATCTAATATGACTTTTTAAAATATTTACTTCGTGCAAGCTCTTAGTAGTCATAATCATAAATTGAATGTAACGGCAGTCTGACATGGCAACCATGTGTGCCATTATCGTTTTGCTTGACGGGTAAGTATTTTTTTATTAGTTTTGCATATATGCAAATGATATAATTATGACACAGATTACGGTCATTAAGTAATCTGGTCCTAGGTAGGTACCAGAAAATGAAAAAGTGTAAATAAACCGAAAATCTTGCATTATTTCATAATCACCCACTTTCAGAATACAATCAAATCTTAAATTCACAAACATTTTTAGTTAAAATGATTGATAAATGTTAATATTTACGTAAAAAAATCTACGTACCTACGTGTTTCACGCTATGTGCCAAAGACGTCATCATGCTATAGAAAGCCAGCCATTATTGTTTACACTTTGTGTTATTTCTACTGACGGACAGTATACTTAGGTGATAGATACATAGAGAATAGGGTGTTCAAAAATATCTGATCAAGGTCACGCAGTTAAAGTGCGAGTTGAGAGATGTTTTTCATTCTTAGAAATCGCAAACTACATATAACACAATGTAAGCTAAAATATTTCTTTTATGAAAAAATATTTATTGTACCTACCTAATTTGTGAAATTACTTTAATTATTTTTTCACTTTTGTTTTGGGTCCTTTCTTCCCTGCGAGGAGGAAACAAGTGGAACTTTTCTGTTCAAGGACTTTCTATTGCCATCCTAAAAAATAACAATAAAATAATGAAAATAAACAGCACGTTCATAATTGATAACAATTTTTTTAGAATCGATTATTTGCACAAATATGAAATATGTTATACACCGTGTTTTTATTGTTTTCCGTTAAATGAAAGGGAAGCTCATTTAGGTCAAAAATAATCAATTTCTCTAAGAAACTCTTACTGTTATTGAGTTATTAAAAAAATAAGTTTAATGACTGAACAAATGTATTGCAACCTTTATTAGATACCAATGTTACTTATTTTGACTTGTGCCGCCAGTCACCTGAGATCTTGTTATTAAGGTTATCTCACACTTGCCATTACAACTATCATGTATGAAAACGAAAAAAAAAACAAATTTTACGAAATTAACATAACCCAATAAATATACCAGGCAACTTCTAAAAATGTCCCAAGTAACCTGTCCAATTTAACGGGAATCAATAAAAACACGGTGTATAAATATATTATTTTTCTCGTAGGTGGGCGTCAACGCTTGAATCCCTTATTACGCTGAAGATTCCATTTTAGGATCCCTTACTAAGATCAAGATTCTATTGTGGAATTCATCGCTTCACTCGGGCTTCAAAACATAATATTTGACACAACTATTCGCCTCGTTTTAGCGGCCTAACCCGAGATGGTGCAAGTGTGTCTTAAAGAAATTGCATCTTTTATACCGAATAAGGTTCCGATCTTCCGATCCGATTCCGTAATTACCCTTACCAAAGATAAAAGCGGACCCCGTGACCCATTAAGATTCCATTTTAGCCTTTAGGATCCCTTACTAAGTTGAAGATTATATTGTGGAATCCATCGATTCATTCGGTCTTCAATACATAATATTTGACTATTCGCTTCGTTTTAACGGCCTAACCCGAGATGTTGCAAGTGTGTCTTAAAGAAATTGCATCCTTTATACCGAATAAGGTTTCGATTTTCCGATTCGATTCCGTAATTACCCTTACCAAAGATAGAAGCGGACCCCGTGACCCATTAAGGAACATATTTATAACCCATTGGAGCGGGTGCGGTGATGCCGTGACTGCGCGACGTTTGTCCAATTAAAGCTATAAATACCTTCAGTCACCGCGAGTACCTAATAAGCATTACAATAACAGTATAGCAGCTGATATACAATATTTCTGAACGCGAAACCGCCGTTAGTGGTTCGCAGTCGATAAAACGGGATTCCTGGACTATTTGTGTGTTTGAACGTGGTCTTTTATTTTGATATTGCAATGACTAATTACAATGACTAATCACATTTCATATTTATGTGTTACGCCGCGGCCACGGCATCGGTCTAAGGCGACCGGCTTAGCGGAAAACGTATAGTGCTCCCTCTCGTACCCATATTGGCATCCCGCTCCAACTCATGGATTCGCTCGCCGCTGGTCGCCTTAGACCAATGTCGTGGCCGGGGCATTATAAGGATCATTGCAGCTTCGAATTCCTTCAAATTCTTAAATGTATGAATTTTAGTTATTTATTTAAGTCATATTATATCTTGATGTACCTAATAATGCGTCTTAGATAGATAGGAATAAGTAATACACTTGAAAATGAAAATGAAAAATCGTTTACTTGTTGTTGTTGTTGTATTCTAGCCATTTTTCCGCAACTCGACATCAAACTTGCCTATTTACCTACTTGTTGGGGTAAGCGAACACCTGCGAAGAAATTCAAGGCTGTATGTGAATACACCCTTAAATTTCTTCGCAGGTGTAAGCAGGTTTTCTCACGATGAATTCCTTGACCGTAAAGCACTTGTGAATATGTATCAAATGATGACTTATTAATAGACAAACATTGTAATAGCTGTATTGTTGAATATTTTTTTTTCTAAAAGATTCATAAAAATCAGGCATGGGTAACATGCCATTTTGTCTAGTTCTAGGGTTAAAATGATTATCTTACCTGTTACAATTAGGTATAGAACAAATCTATATTCCCACAATGTCGTAACAGATGTGCTTACCATAGAAAAAATCAACTGCGAAAGACTCTGGTCGTCACGGGATTCGAACCCGCTTCCTCTGGATTGCCGGTCCAACGTGCTTCCAATTACACCAGACTACCTTCCGTCGATCACAGCGAATTTAGTCAATGGTATTGTGAAGCTAATCACTAGCGACATCTGTACGTAGTGTTTCGAAGGTACTACAACCTTAAGCCACTCAAAGACGTGTGTCTACCACAATCGTCCGCAAACTCGACAACTCTCCGTTGCGTTGAATTTGCTATAGAGGGCGCTGTAATCAATTCATGATTAGGAAACATCAATTTGTTTTATAATTAAACAAATTGATGTTGGTGTTACTTTTTTACAATGCGGATAATCCCACAATGTCGTAACAGATGTGCTTACCATAGAAAAAATCAACTGCGAAAGACTCTGGTCGTCACGGGATTCGAACCCGCTTCCTCTGGATTGCCGGTCCAACGTGCTTCCAATTACACCAGACTACCTTCCGTCGATCACAGCGAATTTAGTCAATGGTATTGTGAAGCTAATCACTAGCGACATCTGTACGTAGTGTTTCGAAGGTACTACAACCTTAAGCCACTCAAAGACGTGTGTCTACCACAATCGTCCGCAAACTCGACAACTCTCCGTTGCGTTGAATTTGCTATAGAGGGCGCTGTAATCAATTCATGATTAGGAAACATCAATTTGTTTTATAATTAAACAAATTGATGTTGGTGTTACTTCAAATCAAATCTAAATTCATTTCTCTTCAAATCTATATTTCATTTTTCTTCAAATCTATATTCATTGAGAAATCTCCAGCAAACGTCGACATTATACGCATTTCATCACTTATATTATTTGTATCACTTGACCCAAAAATACGTTGAAATATAAGCAAATTCCCAGAGTTGTATAACACAATAGGAGGAAACGGATTTTGAAAAGCTGACCTCTTTCTCCAGGACAGATCCATTCTGTCGCGAGCCGTGGAACTGGAGCGAAGTTCTATTGTAAGGGGCTTGGGTTTGATTCTCTTACATTGTTGTTTTAATTCACAATGGCAATAACCGGCGGTTGAATTCTCTCTTGATTTTAACATGGTGACCTGCGGTATTAATAAATTACGGTTATAAAAGGATTATCTAAATACATGCACGGTGTAACAACACTTTTGTAAATCAATTTTTTTATTTCACGTTAGTATCTGACGATCAAGAACTGGGCTATGATAATGTTCTCGAATTGGTTATCATCGGGCTAAACGTTCATTTATTTAAATTTTATTACAAAAACTTAATGCTATAAGACATTCTCCACCATTGTATTGAGCAGAAAGATCAAATAGGTGCACGGACAATGCTAAAAATATATTTAATTTCAAAATATACTTACACAAATACTTTTTATAAATAAACATACATGAATAATAAATATTATAATATGTACCTTTCGTTCATAATATATTACTAACTTATTTTCTATTACTGCAATAGATCTTGAAACAAGTTGAGACCTACAAGAACATAGTAGATTCGCTGCACTTCGTAGTTGGTGCGAATTCCAGGCAAGAGCATTTATTCCTGTATATTTATTATCATTCATTCTGAATAGCAAAAGAAAATTCACAGTTCAGTACAGTTCGTCTCTTTCAACTAGTTGCCGCTAAATCTCCCTTTCGTTTACTTTGGAATTAACCAAAAAGCTGACTGCAGGTGAAACACGAAAACGACTCTCAAGCACCGAGTTACACGCTCGCTATTAGTTACATTAAAACAGTGGCGGACACGAAAACGCCATAACTATGCTTTATTTAAATTTATTGTTCTGCACTTTAATATAGCTGCTCTCCAGGGCCCGTGAACTTTGCGGCGGAGTTCACGAGCGAAACTAATAATGCGCGACTCGGAGCGGCAGGCGTGTTTCTCTTATTGTTTACCGTTTTCGTGGCGTGTGGTGTAAATGGGCGATATTTACTTTGTATTTCTGAAGAAGAGTTAAATATATTTCAGTTACTATTATTGTGGATTGTCTCATCATCATCCTCATCATCATCATATCTGCCGAAAGACGTCCACTGCTGAACATAGGTCTCCCCAAAGATTGCCACAATGACCGGTCCTGCGCCACGCGCATCCAACGGACTCCTACGACCTTCACCAGGTCATCGGTCCACCTTGTGGGGGGCCTACCCACGCTACGCCTTCCGGTACGTGGATTGTCTATTTATATTTCTTCTACATATTTTTTTTGTTTCTAAACTGTATTTATATACATAAATTAAAACTAAACTATACCTAATATTGACCCTTGTGGCATTGTACCGGGGACGCTGGAGGCATTTCCTTGCTGTATTGCAATGCTGATGCGTTGTGCGAAGGAAGCCGCCAGCTCTTCGTTCAAGACGTTTCGCGATTCCAGCAAATAACTTGTGTGCGCTGGGGCCCCATGAATCTACTGTTTCTACGCAAAACGGTAGAATATGCCCTTTATATTTATTACTTACTTTAAAAAAATGGTAATTTTCAGCCATAGCAGCCTCCTTAAATGTAGTTCCTTGAACGTGCTCGGTAAACGTCGGCCAGTGCCAGGTTGTCTACGCAAGTAACATCCCAAACCAAAATCCGTCCCAAGCTCAGAGTAACCAAAGACACGCCATCATCTCTGATATTACCAACCAATTCTACATGTTTTATATCTAAGCATACATCTACATTTAATTTGTAATACATAGCTGCTAGTATGTAAAGTAACTACAATTCTTCGCGTGGCGTATCAGCTTGCGACTAAGTGGCCAAGTGGTTTAGGCACCAGCCGTGAAAGCTGACGTACGTGGGTTCGAACCCCACCTTTGAAGTAGGTAACCAATATACGAGTACCTAATATGATTTGTTGGACAAAAACTTGTGTAGGGTAAGTTAATTAAATTTAATTTATGTATAGAAATTGTACAGATAAATATATCAGTTCGTTGGTATCAGGATTAAGTACTTTATTAATAGCAAATTCCTATAGTCAGTTATTAACAAATATCTCATAAAAGTAATTTACCAGCAGAATATTCCAGAAATTTCTTTATGATACTAAAAATATCAGACGCAATTTGAAATTGATTTGCGATTTGATGGAAAAGGCAATTACTTGGTAGCGGCCAAGTATGCCCAAGAGACTTAAAATATTAATGTGTATCGTGAAATGTTACCTATAGAAGCATATTTTTTCTACCTATGTACCTACTCTCAAATGATTAAACCTATGATTTTGTCATTTATCATAGTTTTATCATTATTATTGTATAACTAGCAGCGTTATACCAACATACAAGTTAAATATTAAACTATGTTCTTGTGCACGTCGTACGTGCTCACGCTCAACTTACCAACTACATGTATTACTTAAGTATTGCTAACCTTAAACTAATCCCACCCGGCACTTACCACACAAAGCCTATTTACAAATAAAAGCAATCGAAAACTAGAACAATCATTAAGCGGTTTGCACACGAGGCAACACACGTGCGGAAGATTTACGCTAAAAACTTGGCCCGTTATTAAGTTGGGTCGTATATCGTCGCGATGCGTTGACGCGCCTGTCGCGTAAGCGCGTAACGAGGTTGGCTGTACGCTGGCACCCACAAGTGCCAAGAAGACTAAGGTCTTACCCCCTTACCGAGTAAAGTTATACCAGTTATATAACTACGAGTATTATTTATGCAATCCAATATGGCATTGCCATTGTTGTAAACAACAGAAGACTAACCCCCTTATTCATATACGTTTGTTAACTTAACAAGCCGCTAATAATTGTTTGTCCCTTTTGCTCTTATGGACACATTGGTAAGACCGAAAGGGACAAACAATTATTAGCGGCTTGTTAAGTAAACAAACGTTTATGAATAAGGGGGTTAGTCTTCTGTTGTTTACAACAATGGCAATATTGGATTGCATACATAATACTCGTAGTTATATAACTGGTATAACTTTACTCGCGTATATTAGATACGTAACTGATATGTATTGTTTTCCGTAACGTACAAGTATTTCTAACAATTTGCAATAATGATGAATACGCAAATTCGTACCGTCTTAAAATGCTTTAATTCTTTCGGCGCTATTTGTCTAAAACTGATGTTGTTTTAATTTTTTATAACAAGATTAGAACAATTGATTAATTTTAATAAAATAGCATAATTGACTGGGCAGTATTATGCTAAATATAAGCTTGATGCCCATAAACAAGAGCATGAAATTAATGAAAGGCATTTATTGGAAATATTAAAATTTGAATATCGAGCATTATGCACGCAACTGTACAGAATTAACAAACGTGAATGTTTTATGTACTAGTCGGGTGTTTGTCTCCGCTCCGACCACGGCCAGTATTTAGGGATGCGCTGTAATTGACATATGTCACCCTTTCGCAAGTTTACGCGTAAAATTTTTGCCATAATATGCAACAACGTGTCTGCGTAGATAAGTGCGCATATGGAGTACCTAACTGAAAATAAAGTAATACATTTTATAGGTCAAATTTTGGAAAATATCAAAGATAGATTTAGCTTTCAGAGAAGCTTGCGTAGTAGACACACATTTAATTTACCTACAAGCTACGAATTTTACTAAATCTCGTTATTAATCGTTATGCGGTAGGTACAGTGTTACTTACTTAGTATAATAAAGTATTGCCGGTCAAATTATAAAATTCAATTCATGGAGGTACCTAATCCTAGCATGATATTACCAATTTTTGTATAGGTATAGACTATACCTACTAGTAGAACATCGACACATGTGAAATTTAGGTACCTGGTTGATGTTTCATCATGTTACATGAGTAATCCAAAGCACGCAACGAAGTTATAAAACAAAAGTAGACTTATTTTCTAAACTCCCTTTGACGTGACGAATTTCCCAACAATAACTTTCTTTTCCACCATCGGTACATCTCGCCAAATTAGGCCCTTCGCCAAACTTGAGGTCCTTCCCGACTCGCGTCACGTATTTTTCTCAACGTGTGCAGCCGAGTTGTCAAAGTAGCAAGTAAGGGTGAAATAATTCTTGCAGAAGAAAAACTTGGCGACATGTTCACTTTGTGTCGGATATTTTGTTCCATTGTTTAGATAACGAAACATCGTTGGAGAACAATAAAGGTTACAAATTCGTATTTCACGAAAACATTTAAGTGTCTTTAAGTAGACATTACTTTAAGACAGCTGAAAATAAATGTTTACCTGGATTGGCTGGATTTCTAAGTATCACCTAAATAACACGTTGAACTTCCTTAAAGCTTTCGGATTTCGAAGCTTAGTTCAGTTGCATCAGGTATGCAAGAGATACGCTAGTTCGGGGAACTAATTTGTCTTACGAATCTTCTTGAGCTCCCAACTGCAGTTTACTATGTAACCTGCAAACATTACTAATGTCCGCTTATGCTGAAACTAATTCTCTGAATTAAAATCACATGTACTATAACTTGCTTTACCAATTAATTTTTCAGTAATCAACTATTATATTATGGGTTTATCATGTAGCGATTAGATAATTACTCGTACTGTAGCCGTAGACAAACAAGTAACGTTTACGTTAGTGTTGACTAGATACGTAGAGACCATCACACTTGCTTTACGTATCTAGTACACGCAATAAAAAAATAACTATACAATTTGAATATTACCGTTTTAAACACAAACAACTTACGAATTCATCCTCGTCACAAATAAAACGCCTCGGTTCGAGATAAATTTAAAAGTGAAAAAGGCAAAACATTTGAGCGGGCAGGGGGAGTAAAGTGCCTCATTATGGCTCGATGGTGCTCGAAGGGCGTTCGGCAAAAAGTTAGCAAAGCCGGCTAGACAACGGCGGATCATTAAGCGGACGACTCAACTGACGGAAACATTGATCCCGGAATGGAAACAATTTTTTCGTCAACGTTTACATGGAGTGCAAATGGGAAAAGATAATCATTTTCAAAATTTCAAAAAGACGTCGTATTTTTTGTACAAAATATGCTACTATCATTACTGGGTAGCATATTGTTAAGTAGGTACATAATAGTCCTTGAATTTATATGTCAGCCACCTGAATTTATCATGGACCTTCGAAAGGATTCGGTACTTTATTTCGTTAAAATTGCCTCCACACTCAAGACTCGTTGTAAGTTTAGCGAAACATTTGTAAAAGTGTAGTATCATGCAGCTGGCCGAAGGGCCCCTAACTGTCACACAGTAAGTTTGAGAGCGATTACGTGACTAAGCGGGGCTTCTTCGACGCCACAAATTAAACAAGTTTTGAATTTCAACTCACTGTCGAGTTGCAAAAGTTAATTATTAGTTAAACGTTGTTTTGTCTAACGTTTCGAGTGTTTTTGTTCGGGTCTGTGTTGGCTTTGAGTTATAAACTCAGGATATATCCAGCTTTTTATATGAATAGGTCATTATACGTATGTACAATTTATTGGGTGTGCTATGGATAGTTTTCATTTGAATATCAAATAATGATTTAATATTCTTAAAACAAATTCACATTCTCGCCTTCACGATGTAGTCGTAAATCCCAAGTCAAAGAGCGAAGAAACTTGGAACACCCGCCGACCATAAAGATTTAAAAGCAAAATCTGTGTAGGTATAAAGTTGGGTCTATCATTAAAATCGCAAGTGTAGGAGATATGGAGTAAGTTGTAAATTTAAATCACTAAGTCTAGCGAGTTGACGAAGTTCGGAAACTTACTGCAAATTGGATTACTGTGGCGGGCTAGTTTGACAAGGCGCAAACTGCGCGCAGCTGCACGCGAGCTTAGATTCTGAAGTGTACGCAAACAAACTGGATATTTTCTTTTCAGCTTGTTCGCGGGAGCACTGCGTCTCTCCAAATACTATGAAGTGGAAAATGTCGCCTTTGCACAGACGAACTTTAATTCTGACCCAGTTTTAAAACTAAATGCCCTGACGTTTCTTAATCATTTAAGTAAAGAAAGTTGTAGCAGTTGTAGTTGCAAGGGTTTTGAGATAAAACTTTCAACTAATAATAACTGTATTAGAAAAGACATTAACATGTCACAGTTTTAGGTTTGATAACATACTCGTTTAAAATGGATCTTTAAATATTCAATAATTATTTGCAACGAGTAGTCTGTTTTTCAGTATCCGTACCTGCGTTACTCACTCAGCAACAATTCAGTCGAGAGTCGTTTTTATTTCGCAGTTTATGAGATCGTTTGCGGCGATTCCTCCCTGGATTTACCGCCACTATCAATTCAACTGCACGGCTAAACAGCCGACATTTCGCAGTGTCCTATTGGACTTAATTTTCTACAATTGCTTCGGAGTTTGAGTCGGCGGCTGAATAAAATTTTAATTGAATTTTACCCTTCTACGGCATAATTGAGTTTGTATCTTCCGCATTTTTTTTATTATAATTGCTTCTTGGGCTTGCTATTGTCATTAATTTTATGTATTCATTAATTACACTACGTAGAATTACTTAGACTTTCATTTCACGCGTAGGAGTATAAATATTTCGCTCTTAATTATTTTAACAACCCATAATCCGTAACCGCTTTCCGTACATACTTAAAGACTTATGTATATTGCATAGGCAAGCAATCCTTCGAACAATTATTATTAAAACAGAGGGCCCAGTGTAGGTAATAACTTATAAAAAACGTCTCGATCACGGTTACGTTTTCATCGTCATTTGTATGAAATGGCGATGAAAAACGTAAACGCGATCGAGACGTTTTTTGTAAGTTATTACCTACACTAGGCCCTCTGATCATAACTACTATTTTATTTTAATGCAGGTGTAGGAGTGATACACCATAAACGTAATTCCACGTTGCTAATCCACTTATATTCATCTTAAGTATACCTATTCATTTGATGATACGAGTTTTCATGTAAGTATATTCAGTATAATATGTTGCTAATCGTAGCAACACGAATTTCACCGGCTGTTACCATGTTCGCAGTCTCTAAGCTCATTCGTTGTGTAATCGGGTTCATGTTTCGAGCGTGTTTGAACCCGAGCTGCAAAGTGTATCATACGGTAATTTGTTTGCTCTTTGAGATCTAAGAGTAATTTATTATGTTCCGAAACAATGATGGGCCTGTATTTGTGTGGTTATTGTATCCAACATTAAATGAGCCGACTAATTAATTCTATTAATATTACAACAGTTAATTATCAGTTTAGGTTTATTGTCGGGCCTCATCGGAAGACCAGAGTTGGCAATCGCTAGCAACATGCTGAGATGAAGCCATTTCGCGCAAACTATTCTTTTTCTGAAAAACCGACCAAGTACGAGTTAGACTCGCGTAGAAAGGGCTCGGTACGTTTACGAATATTGAGATTTACTATAACATTTTAAAATACTATAAACTTTTTATAGGTTTTATTAAAAAGTATAGGTAAGAAACTATTTTCTGTATTTTCTGGAAAATATTTAGGCCGGTAGTTTCGGAGGACAGGTGAGGGAATGGTCATGGTACGCCTATTATTTTCAAATAACTTTAATATTACCTATTTATCTTACAATCATAAAAAGAAAATATTTAAAATCCTATCCACCAGATTGTTCTTTCATTTGGTCTGTTATCACATGATACAGTACGCAAAACTTTTTTTATGTTTCTTACTTTCCCCCCAAAAATAACTTTCATATTTAAAATTCATTTATTTACATTCCATGTCTATCGTTGGGTCACCAACTTACAAATGTGTGCCAAATTTCAACTCAATCGGTCCAGTAGTTTCGGAGCAAATCGGCTGTGACAAACAGACAGACAGACGCGAGTGATCGTATAAAGGTTCCGCTTTTATTTCCGTTTGAGGTAGGAAACCCCAATAGTACATTACTACCGAGGCCGGGAAGTGACTGGTTGCCGGCCGAATATATGTAGACGGCCGAGCGAAGCGAGGCCGGATAGTATTCGGACGGCAACCCGTCACTTCATGGCCGAGGTATGTATAATGCTTTTCTCAAACATGCAATGAAATGAAACAAAAAAAATGTATCTTCTTTCTAAGAAATTATAAGTCAACTACATATCTACGAGTAAGTCTTTGAAACACAACAAAAGTCAAATACGACACCGACACCTCATTTTTTTTTTTAGATTGACCTGTTTGAAAGTTGCAAATTTTTTATTTAAAAAAGCGGTATTAGACGACGCGGTCGGTTGGGTCCAATTAATCGCATGCAGTGATCGGGGCCGACGGATCGCGCCGTATAATACTGCTTTTTAAATATTATTTTGAGTAGTTATTATACATTTATTTTAAATTATATCATTTAAATACCTAATTATAACTGAAAAAATTTGCCAATCATTTTTTTATACTAATATTACTTATTAGATAATTATTGGCTAAAAGCCAAGATGCCAGATCACAACCCTATGTCAAAAGAAAATTAAAAAAGAGGTACTTGCCGGCCTAGGCCGGCAACGAGCTACTTCCTGGCCACTTTTTTGGCACTTAACTACAACATTTCATTGCATGTTTGAGAAAAAGTCCATTATTATATTGATTATAAATGCATGCAGCTGTTAAAGAAATAAGCATATTCATTCAAATAAAATGATGATGGACTAATCATTATTTAGATTTGTATACTAGATTCTAGCTGAATTTTAAATATACAACGTCCTTTCAGGATATTCATGTTTTATTTCGAGTGCGCATTAGTGGAGATAAATGCTCGCTCCGAGACAGCCCGAACTTGTGTTTGGTTTGAGTCTGCCTCCCCTTTGATAATTTTCACCTGCCCCCTTGCGAATTTATACCGGCTGAGATAGCATCTCTGCCGGAAGAATTCGGGGTTTGATTTAAAAGATATATATCGCTAGAAGGGCTACATTACGATGTCATGTACGGTGTAATCATACGGCAGTATGAGAGAGAGAAAAGCTGTGTTTAAATGGATTAATAACGCAGGATATTCACAAAATGTTAACATTCGTTCCTAACACAAAGTAGTAAAGTAAGTAATTCTGTCTTAGTGCACAGTGCAATTGACGGACTTATACGTGTTCAGACCAAAATTGGCGTTAAAAACCAAAAAAGAAGGCGCAAACCAAACAGAGAATTATTGTGTTGGTATTGTGAGATTGTTACAAAATAGGATTTATGTGTTTTCGTAGCTATACATGCACGGGTACAAGTAAAGGTGGAAATGATGTGGGTTTGAATGAATTCCACGGTTGTTCATATTTGTAAGCAGTATAAAATCTAGATTATATTCTATATTACCGGTCTATATCGAAATCACTCCTAAATGGCTTTTGTATATTAAAATCTATCCTTACATTATACTTACGGTATTCCTTCCAGTGTTTCAACATCCTACACCCCTATGTAGGGGAGAAGTGTCGTTTACAATATTGCAATGTTAACCGCTTACGGCGATTTACATAATTCTTCCTGCCCTCTATTAAACGTATGCTCTGATTTAATATCTAACCTCAATTGGTCTTCTGAAGAGGGAAGCTTTCGTGAAGTGCACGGTTAATTTTGATATTAAAAACTTTAATAATTAAATGGAAACCGCACCCATATTATACAAATATACATATAGTTGATGGGAATTATTTTAGTTTATTTTTACGTTTAAGATTGATTATTTATTATAGGACACTATTTACTTTTTTTTTGTAGAGAGCTAGTGCGTGGTGGCAGATAGTTAGTTCACTAGTCGTACCGTCAGGTGGCAAATAACGTTCACATAAGCGTTTTCGATGCATAAAGTAGTCCATCATGCTCGTTCCAATACATCAGTGCGATGCTAGACTGCTTTACGTATCGTATAAACGCTAGCGTAAACGTTACTTGCCAACTCATAGTATGGCTACGCAGACATTTTTTAGACCATTTCTTTTTTAAGATATGACAACAATCCTTAAGGGTCATGTCAGCTTTCTTTAACTAAACAGCTTGTATTTGCATAAAAATAACCTCAATCGTTAGGAGTAATTTTATTTTGATCTCTTTAATTATTTAAGTATTTAATCGGTCAATCGGGCAAAGTGAGCGAATATGGTAAGCTTATATTTTATAAGCAGTTGTATATGGATACCTTTAGGTAGTGGTTGTATATGGATACTTGTAGGTACCAAAATGTCCCACTTGCCTTCCAAATGAACACCTCGGCAAAATACGGGACGACGCAAAAATAACATTAGGCAACTTGCAAGAAGTATCTAATGCTTTGCAATATCTTCCAGTGGCGTCACACATAACAATGACGCAGTGACAAAACATACATTATTCATACCAGGATAATCTCGTCCCCTCTCGTGGGACGGAAGAACGTAAGTCACTCGTTTGTATGAAGCGGTGGTTCATTTTGAGAACCATAAAATCTACCGTTTGAAATGGAAAGTGATACATTGTAATTTTATTCTTACATTCGGTTGAAAAACGTACAATTTGATTTAACATTTTAATTCAAAAATATGTTCAACATACTGTTCATCATTATACCTACACACCAAAGTCTATTACTACAAAAACATAAGCATAAGTGCAAGGTGCTTTTTGTTTATTTATGAAAATATAGGAATAAATATTTTATTTACCTACGTGGTTGTATTTAACGGGACATCTGTGGTTAGGCCACTAATAAATTAATAATACTGTACCACTAAATAGTTACGTCATAATTTGCTGACAATACTAACCGTTTAACCCAGTATTAGTAGCCTAACTTAGCGATTAGGCAAGTGGAGCACAATATTATTTTTCTTATCTCAATGAAACGAGTTACGAAAATCAAAAGAGTCGAGGAATAATAAAACCAACTCGCGTGCTGTGTACATCATAAATTTGGCGAAACTCATAAACGGCACCTTATAGGCGATGCCGGCAATATTTCGCAGCTCATTTCACCTACCCCTGTGTCCGCATGTGACACTCCTTTATTGCCCTTATACTCCTAAACTGGTGTAATGCTGAGATTTAATGACATCGTCGAATTCTAGGTCTGCACGTGAAAAGTATTGTAATGTTATGTTTAGATAAACTTTCCTTTAATATAAGAGCAATTAACAAATAAAGATAATAATAAAATAATAATAATAATAATTCTGAATAATGTAACCAGGGCAGCAGTACAATGAGCATAAAAGCCGGTTAAAATGGCGGCTATTTTGACAACTTACAGTTTCCCTATGTCCTATAGGGTAGATCATATGAATAAATAACAAATTGTATTAGGCAGATGTAATTATTTAAATTAAACAAGAGCCGCAGTAGAAATGCTTCGCGGCCAAAACCCTAATACATTTTCCATCGGTTGACGTTGCCCATTTTAAGCGGTCGTGCTAAAGAACACAATACTTAAATGGACTCTCAACGACTGATTTTACGACTCAAAAAGTACAAGCCGTAAAACAACGCATAAACAGGCCTTGAAAGCGTTTTTACTAAACGAAGACCGTAAGGTTTGCGTAAAGGTAAATATCTCGGGGCTGTCGGTAAATCCACGCAAACTGCGCTTGGCCGATAAACTTCACGCCTGTCATTTTGTCAACAACCTCGTCTCGAATCTATCATAAAAAATAATATTTTATGGGAACGCTAGAAGCAAGGGCACGTTTTCGATATTTTGAATAATAAGCTGACGAACAACCAGCGATTTCAGCATGTTTATGTTACGGATCATCTCATTCGATGCTTCATTTTGATCTGCGTTTATTAATCTTTTTTTTTTCATGAACATTTCAATTCTCATGAACATACGCGTATTAATTTGCATGATATAATTTTTAAATTCGTAAATTTTCATCAGAATCACCATTCCTGCAGATACAATAAATATAATTTAGACTAAATCGGGAGTTTGATATGTGCTTTTTATTATTATTAATTAACTAACCTAACCTAACGACGAGTGTAATGACTCTAATGAGACGCTTCGAATACCTGAACGAATATTTAAATAATTGATGAGTGAACAAGTGGCAAACGTTAACTATAACATCTCCTGAACAGTTGGTTAGAAATGTATGTCCTTAAAATACAGTGTGAAAGGTTTTTCATTTGGAACTCAACTTCAACAACTCTAACTAAAACAACCGCGTCATAATCCGTATCATTGACACCCCAAGTTTGTTATATAAATTTCTCAGTTTAGCACATTCGAGGCGCCGAACGGTTCATTATCTTGTTTAATTTTCCACTTCGTCGCCCGCGCATCTTCGCTGCACCTTCAGCTTTGGCCCAATTTTACGGAAATTTAAATTTTGCCCCCACCGTGCTTCGGCGGCTTCGAGCATAACTGAGCAAGGGCGCCAACCCCCTACGTTAGGGTGTCTGGTTATTGTAATTCCAAATCATAGGTATGCTGTAAAAGATCATCTGTGGTTACCGGAATTATTATAGGGGTGAAGAAATAGATGAGACCGTGAAGAGTGAAAGCGCAACGATCCAGTCGGAAACCTACTTTTCTCACTGGGAAAATGACCTTTTGTTGCAGTTGAATATTTTGATTTATTAAATCTTTATTGCACAAAATAAAAATCATACAAAAGGCGGACTTAATGCCATGAAGCATTCTCTACCAGTCAACCATCGGACAAAACAGAGAAACTGTGAATACCTATTCAACGTTAGTATTTAGTTAGTATTTTTTCACGTATACCCAGGGTCAAAAGTATAGACGACAAGTTTATATTGATAATAAAGATAATTCAATCGCATGATCCAGACCAAAAACGATTTTCTTGAATTTATCATTATTAACATTTTGTCTTAATATTGTCAAGATATTACACTTCGGGTACAGCCGTTTTCTAAGATTACCCTCAAATTTGTACCTACATGATATAATTTTACAGCATGTGTTATACATATTCATGAACTAACCTCAGAAACATTCGTAGGTAACTCTTATATATTTTTCAATTAAGTAATTACCGAGTAGGCGAGTAGGATAGGTATGTACGCTCAAATAACAATGACGTAAAATAAAATTTATTATTATGATCTGCATGATCATAATAATAAATATTATTTTGCGTAATTGTTATTGAATTATTTGCACGACCAATGTGAATATCTCCTATAATAATCACGACTGTCCATCCTCTATGTCAACGAATTCATATTCAAGGGCCAAAGAAATTGTATTTAAATCTTCTTGTTATAAAAGAAACATGGACGCTTGACGAGCCATTTAGCTCGTTGACAGCGAGATTTGTTTTCATTTTTGTTTTTCCTCCAGTCCCCCGGCACCGGCAGTTTGTCATCTTCATCTGCTATACAATAATTTAATATCCATAGCATGTTGTAATGAAATGTAGGGGTACCTACCTATGTCATGACTTTGAGGTTAAAGAAAACGTCTATGTACCTTCAGACAAGATTAATTAAATTGTCGACGTTGACTCCGTTTTCAATTTTATATTAAGTATGCAATGATTAATTTAAAATTCTATAAATATGTACTGTACACATTTCAGAACGTATGTCCAATGCACAAGATACAAAATCGTTAACATGTTTTTTGGAGCCGACCGTAACACATATACCTATTTGACATAATTTTACTATTGCCGTCTACAGGGTTTTTTATGGAATTTACTGTAAGTACCTAATTGAGTAATAAAGTAGTAGTTCACTGAAACACCAAAATACCCCTAAAGCAGACAGTTGTAATGCTTTATTAATCGGGGCTTTAAAAATTTCATGAATGAAATTAAATTTAGATACTAATATTGCTATCGAATCGAAAATCACTTAGTCAAATATATGTCTCAGTACTAAATACCAATCTTTGCATGAACAAAAGTGTACTTTATCGATTAACGTTAGAGTTCAATTTTTATTACCATCGCCTGGTTTGAGGTTTGCCGGCCAACATTAGACAATAGGAAACTAGGTATTAGAATACAAGTTCGCTTGTCAGTACTATAAAGGCAGTTAAACACGGGAGGCGGCGCGTGCGACCAAGCGATATCGGCCAGACGACCGTGCGTCAGTCAGGATTTACGGATTTACTCATCAACTGCTGATACATAGGCAGACGGTTGTACAGCGAATATAATGTGCCAACGAGAAAATTTAATTTGTTTCAGTCTAATCTTTACATCGTGGCATTAACATTTTAGCCTATTCTTATAGGTACAGTACAAAGTTTATGTTAAATATAAGTACATCATTTTTGTTGCTATTGGTATATGCACCTAAAAACAATCTGCGACTACATAAAAAACGTTCTATCGAATTTTTAGAATGAATAATAAATGTAACTGTACAAGATTACGTCCTGATTACATTTAAATTGTGAGTGAAAATTGTATAGCTTTAAATAAATATCAATTTATGACATAATACGTACGTATTACTATTACCTATTACGAAACTATTAGATACTTAAATATAATTACTACGATATCATATATTAAAACGAGAAAATATATCAAGGGCAAAGTATGTAGTTAAATAATAATAATGTACTTAGTATTTTATATTTTGTGACATATTATAGCGGCTTTCATTTAAAAACAACATCATAAGTATAACTCAATCTGAAAACCATACAATGTCAATGATAAATAACAAAAACGTCTCATTTCAATAAAAAAGTGAGCCATCAAAAATTCGCTTTCAATTAGCAAGTGGATTTAAATTCAATGGAGCGTTTGATTCGCCGGCGGCCGGGAGCGGACGCCTCTAAGCCGCTGCCGGCGCCCGTGTGGATGCAGCTTTACAATGACAGCTCACGCCATTATTTGAGGAGATTGTACTTGGCATTGGCTTACAATGACATGTCTACAGTCAATGTGTCATAGTCTGTTGGTGATGTGCTGATTAATTACAGAATGAACATGAATTATTGTGAAAACTCAAATCAAGTTATTTATTAACTAAATAATTTGATCAATCGGTCTTAGTTTGACTTAGGTCTTAGAATTGACTGGTGGTTGCTAAGACCGAGTGGTCGAGCAGTACAAGCATTAGCCGCGAAAGCCGAGTAGGTACGTGGGTTCAACCCACCTAGGACGTTGGTGATCTTGGTCGTTTTTTCTTTGGTACCTATATGAGATCCAATATTTATAATTTAAATTTATACAGAATGGAAATTATTTGTCCAAGCAAATATCAACAAAATAATGTAGCTTTTTAGCATATCTTTCCGAGTCGTAGGTATATCAGTACACTAGCTTTATATACACTTTATCACCCGCGCCGCGACACAATGTACGAACTGGCAGACGTACGTACCTATATTTATTTTATATGAAAACCTGCGAGCGAGATTTGGGTATATTCAAATATGTCTAATAAAATATGTAATATTAATACAATCTACTTGAATGAACAGCGGCTGACATTTAATCACGCTCGCGTATTACCGCATACCCTGTCAACTTGTTCAACTAATTCAACTCCCCACTTTCCACTTTCGTGAAAAACGATTTCCTAAAAATGGCAAAGACATACAACATAAGAAACAAATCCAAACTCTGTGCTAAGCATTTAGGCCTCAAAACCCAGGAAGACACGCCTATATTCCTCTCTGAAAATCTCACCTCAAAGGCAGCGCGCCTGCATTTCTTGGCTCGTGACTTGTCTAGGTCTAAGAGCTATAAATATTGCTGGACTTCATACGGAAAAGTTTATGTTCGTAGGAGTGATCAATCGCCAATCATTCAAATAAAAAATGAAGATCAGGTACATCACTTACTCCAAGGAGAATGACTATTAGTGTACATACTATTTATTTTATCTGTTTGCATCACTTTTTGCATGTCTGTTATCACTTTTTACATGTCTGGGCTAGTATATAATCTACACACATTGTTAACACAGCACACATACACAGGATTCACTTATACACGTAATAATACACAGCAAAAGATAGGCTTTTTAAAATTCACTTACATCCAGCAAAAATATAATGCATTTAATTATTCACACATTACCATTATCAATTTACACAACCAATTCACAGCTTGGGAATTTTTAGATATTATTTTATCCTATTTCAATATGAATTGCTTGTTATCCTATGTAAGTTCTTATCATATGATATACACAGCTAGCATACCTTATCCCGAGCTAATAATTAATTGTTGGTATCATATCTCACACTCAAATGGCTAGTACATTACAAACAATAAATGAAATCGATAGACTGGAAATTGCACACTCTTTTGAATGTGACAGCTCAAATCTCAATACCTATTTAAAAGTAAAAAAAAATGATTTCACGTTAATAACCCAAAACATAAGGAGTATATATTGTAATTTTGACAGTTTTGTATTATCTCTATCTATACTTAAATTTGATACAGATGTAATTGTTCTAACTGAATGCAGGCTAGATTCCAACAAACAGATCCCCCAACTATCTGACTATAGTATGTTCTCTACTACATGCCAACTTAACCAAAATGACGGGGTAGTTGTTTATGTAAAGAATTCCTTGCAACACAAGGTTTCAGAGATTAAATTGGTACATGCATCTTGCTTGCAGGTAGATGTTTTAAATAATGCAATCCTATGTATCTACAGATCCCCCTCCAATACAAATGCTGACTCCTTCATAAATTCATTAAATTATCATTTAAATACTATAAAATCGAGTACCAAGAGTATCATAATAACTGGAGATATTAATATAAATATAAGACTTAAAGATGATGAACGATCACAAGATCGCAATAATAGACTTCAGTACCTTGACATGCTTTCTTTACACGGACTTTTAGCTGCACATACTTTGCCCACCAGAGAAGAAAACTGCCTAGACCACGTAATGATGAAGTTAAATAGAGCCAAGTTTTCAGCTTCAGTAGGTATACTTCAAACTACAATCACCGATCATTTTACTGTCCTGTTATCTATATTTAAAATAAAAAATAATGCAAATAGAAATATGACTAAAACAGTAATAGATTTTGATGCAGCTATGGAGGACCTAAAAAAAACGCAGCTAGGAAATCTTCTATGTAGTAACGATCCAAATGAAATTTTAAATAGGCTCTTACATGAATTGACATCAGAGTTAAAAACACATACAAAAATAAAAAAAATACCTAGACAGAATAGAAATATAAAACCCTGGATTACTGAAGGCATTTTACGCTGCATAAGAAACCGAAATAACTTGCAAAAACAGCTAAAAAATGATCCTTTCAATGAAACGCGTAAAATAACATATATAAGATACAGGGATTACTGCAACAAATTAATAAAGAAACTAAAACGAAATTATGAAAGAGAGTTATTAATTAAATCTTCTAAAAATAATAAAATGTTGTGGAAAAATATAAAAAATATAACATATACTAATAAAAACAATAATATAAATACTGAACTCCTACATTTAAAACAAACCCCAATAGCTACGGCTAACTATATTAACCATTACTTCTCCAATATAGGCAAGGCCCTGGCGTCAAGTGTTAGACCAGAACCCAATGAACAACGCACATATTTACAAAATTTGCCATCCCAGCCTAATTCCTTTGTTCTATCCTATACTGACCACGAGGAAGTACACTCCATAATATCTAACCTAAAGAACGGCAGTGCACCGGGGTGGGATAATATCACCACCAAATTTCTTAAACACATTAAGCCAGTTGTGGTTCCATTAATAACGCATCTGGTCAACGTTTGTTTTGACAGTGGAATCTTCCCGGATCCACTAAAAAAGTCCATCATTACACCGGTGTATAAAAATGGGGACAGAGGCGATGTTAATAACTACAGACCCATATCTGTCCTGCCAGCAATATCAAAAATTTTAGAGAAGTTACTAAATATCAGGTTACGTAACTATCTCTATAAATACAAATTATTATCTCCATCTCAATTCGGCTTTAGATCTGGAAAATCTACCGAAGACGCTGTGTCTGGTCTTACTTCACTGATAACTGAACATCTCGATAATGGGTCTAAATGTATATCCGTTTACCTAGATATAAAAAAAGCTTTTGACACCGTCTCTGTTCCCATACTGTTACACAAGTTGGAAAGAATGGGCATAAGAGACAAAGCACTTAGACTTTTCCAGGATTATTTGACGAACAGAAAACAGAGAGTTAAATTAGGAGATACTCTTTGTACCAGCGAAGACGAGGACGTGATGTACGGAGTACCACAAGGATCTGTTTTGGGTCCCACACTCTTTCTGGTCTATATCAATGATTTGTGCGAATTAAAGATCCCACACGCAAATGTGTTTTCCTATGCAGATGACACCGCCATCGTCTTTTCTGGTACAACATGGGAGGATGTTCGGAAGTCCGTGGAGTCTGGCCTGGAAAATGTTAGTAAATGGCTTAATAACAACATACTCACGTTAAATACCAGCAAAACAAATTATATATGTCACAGTATTTATAATAATACACAACCAGAAAATAACTTTACCATTAAAATTCATGGCTGTTGTGACAGTATGGTAAACTGCTGTCAACGTACCTGTCCCACTATACAAAAGGTCGATAGCACTAAATATCTGGGTGTCTTTGTGGATCGGGGACTCTCATGGTACCAGCACCTCGAACATGTTATATTAAGATTAAGAAAACTTAATTGGATCTTCAAAAAATTGAGACATGTTGTGCCGAGAGTAGTCCCAGGTCCGAAAGGCAGCAGCAGAGACCTCCTAAAGGAGATATATACCTCATTGGTGCAGTCAATATTAGCCTACTGTCTACCTGTATGGGGAGGCGCTGCTAAGACTCGCTTCATTGACGTAGAAAGAGCTCAGCGAAGTCTTATCAAAATAATGTATTTTAAGAGGTTATGGTTCTCAACTGACAAATTATATAAAATGTGTGACCTGCTCTCGGTAAGAAAATTGTATATCTTGTCTGCTGTTCTCAAAAGACATAAAACCACCAACTTCGACCGCAACCTCTTAAATAAACGCAGAAGGGATATTGTCATAAGTCTGTCAAAAGCCAACACTGTTTTTGCTAGTAGACAATATAAGAAACGCTCGACGCATTTATATAACACGCTGAATAAAGAATTAGATATATACCCAATGCTGCATTATGATGTAAAAAATAGAATAACAGAATGGTTAAGAATGAAAAATTATGATCAGGTGGAAGAATTGTTAGAATATATAGTTTAGCCTAATTCTAGATAACCACAAGCGCAACCACACTCGCACACACACACACACACACACACACACACACACACACACACACACACACACACACACACACACACACACACACACACACAAACACCCTAACACACATCGTACACCCCTATAAATGTTTAAAAATAAAATAGTCTAAGTTTAGTTAAATTGCTATTTTAATTGTAGTTATGGAAGAGCGGTGCCTCCTAGCACAGGTTATTTTGTAAATAACCTAAAAGGAGACACCGGCAACTATGAAATTTTATACTGATTGTTAAAGAATAAAGAATTTTGAATTTGAATTTTTGAATTTTTGAAAAAAACTCAACTTATTAGTTAGAAGCCAGTTAGCACAGCAGCGAGCCGCGAATCACGCGTCGTGTAATTACTATCAAATTAATTACGACGGGATCTCGACTCGAATCGCTAAGTGACTTAGTGGATTAGTGACATCTTCAATTACATAAACATTGTACGCCTATTTCAAGGTGCGTGCATAAGCCGCATGCATAACCTGCAGCCCAGAAAGGCTTGTTTTATGTTTGTATTACCACGAAGGATATACATTATACATAAACAAAGTTGGTAAATTTGACAAAGAGCGATCGCATCCGCTTTTTAATTGTAAAAAAAACCATGACAGTTTTAGTATGCTAAAAAAATAGTTTGATAGATGAAAGAACTTTTTTGTCTACCTATAACTTAAAAAAGTGACGACAGATCTAACGTAATTCAATTTGGTTGTTAAATCAGATTAAGCTTAATAACGCTTTATGGTTAGGTGATGAAATTAATATTTTGGTTAAATATTTCTCTCAGTCTAGCAGAATCGTTAGAATAAAATCTAAATTAAAATTAGTTTTCAGTGCCAAATTACAATTTTATATCCTACTTACCTACCTATCGGAAGTTTGTAAATGACAAAGCTTTCTCAGAAAACTCAAATAGTACCTACAATTTTACTCTGATTATTATCTATGTAAGTACCTAAGTACGATATTATTGACGTGAGAAATACCAAGTATTTTGATGGTTCTCTAAATCCACGACAAACGAACCGTGATCAAATACGATTACTTTGAAGTGAATCTGCGTTCCGTATGTTCCGATTCGCACCTTATTTACGGCTCCGCCCATTCACCTTTAGTTGTCTTATCTTGTGAACAACTTTATAGCCTAAAAGTGCACGTCTCTCGTAAACTGGTTAAAAATAAAGCAATCCCATGAAATAAAAAAAACCGGCCAAGAGCATGCCGGGCCATGCGCAGTAGAGGGTTCCGTAGTTATTCGAAAACGGCTGGGCCGATTATGTTCAAAATAGTTTTATTTTAAAGTATTCTTTAAAGTATATTTTCAAGTATTCTGAGCTAAGCTGCGGACAGGCAGACGGACAGACGGGCATGGCGAAACTATAAGGGTTTGTTACACGGGACTTGTTTACTACGGAACCCTAAAAAATGACTAAAATATGGACTCTCGTATAGGCAATAAACATGTCAGAATAGTGCATTAGATTATACCTTTAGATGTGTACTTTTATACGGTGTTCAAGAATGTGACGTATGCATTTTTCGCTAATCTTAAACATACTTACCTTGCAGCAAACACCTCCAGAGCAGCGGATATAACTCAGTGAAATAATAAGGAATGATAATTCTTTGTTATAAGACGGAGGGTGCAAAGGCACGCAGACCTTAGGGAAATATTTGCCCACGCGTTCAAATATTGGTTCCGTGGGGCTCACGCACGCTTGTCAGCCCTATGTGGGTCACGGGACTCCATTTATTAGTTTACAATACAACATAAATACTTTTATTGCATACCTTTACATGAATGAAAAAATACCATTCAGTTTAAGTAGTCTTAATAGCGATCATCATCTCATTATCTTATGTAGTGATGGAAGACCTAACACTAGCTCCCAAATAAGACCTCCGAATCTTACCGATACCTTACCGAGTACCGAGGACCTTACAGAAAAATCGGATATCTTACCTTTGGTTATATTGTTTTAGGTGAAAGTAATGCTGCGTGTCGGCGCTTCGGGCGAAGGTCCCTTCACGAGTGGTACCCAAACCTTCTCCCTGGACAAACGCAAGAAGCAAGTTAGCCTCTGCGAAAACACTACGGGGGCCACCACCGCCCCCGAAGACAGGAAGGTCGGCGTGGCTGCCCCGAAAATGTTCGCGTTTGATGCTATCTTCTCACAGGACGATTCACAGGTAATTTCATTTTGACTAACAAATAAAACAAAACAAGTAATAATAACAAAGCAAACTATTACAGCTTGGCAAAAAACGAGTAGAAATTAAAAAGTAGCAACATCGTAGTGTGGTCCCTTTCAAATCAATGTGCGTGAGAAAACGGGACGACACTATAATGTTGCCACTTTTTAATTTCTACTCTTTTTTGCCAGGCTCTGTACCTACACTTCCTGAACTGTTATACTTACGTTCCTGAACGTAAAAGAGATATATTATATGCGTTACATTTAACGCGCCTAAAATGAGCACATTTGACGCTATTTTTGACATTAAAACGACTCGATATTAAACAAATGATTATTAACTTGCAAACAAAACTTCAATTTATGTACATAAATTAAATCTTACTAATCTACTTAACCTAACCTATATCTAAGATTGGCCCTTGTGGCATTGTACCGAGGATGCTGGCGGCATTTCCTCGCTGTATCGCAATACTGATGCGTTGTGCGAGGAAGTCGCCAGCTCTTCGGTCTTTAGTTACATCAACCAGACGTTTCGCGATCTCATCAAACAATTTGCGTGCGCTGGGACCCCATGAACCTAAAGTTTCTAATAAATAATAATGAAACTTGCGAACTAGAATTTTGATATAAATCATAAAAAATCAATATTTTGGTCACTAAAAAGTGCGAATGAAGATTAATTTAAAATTAGATACCTACTAGTATATTCCCAACATTATTATGGGATGTGAAAATCAACAAAAACTAATTCATTCTTTGTTAAATTCACAGTTTACATGACGTATTTATAACGAAATATTTACGTATAATCTACAAATTTTAGATCGTTTCGCTCCTCATAACAGAACTAAGCTTCCCAATTTAACCGAGGATTGGCAATTGATCCCACGCGATGGCGCTAGTTTACTTTCTCAAACTGAATTACTGCAGGTAAGTCGATATTTCATTTCCCGACCTTTTCAAAAATGTATCTCTCGACGTTTCGCGCCCGGCACGGCATCAACTTTATGGGATAAGTATCTTTTCAGCTATTTGGAGACAAAATTAAATTACGTTAGCTATGTCGTTGCTCAAGGCTGAAGAAAATGTCGCAAACTATGAAGTATTTTATGCAATTTCTTGCACCTTGCTCCTGAATCTACTAAATCTAAAATTTCTGTATTGGCACAAGAAAAGTATGGTTTATTAATATACATAACTGCACGGTAAAAAATACTTCAAACTTTTTGTTTGGCAAGTAGTACGAGCTATGGTAGTGAGGCAACGTTATATATTTATGTATATTCCACAGAGGGTGTGACAAAAAACATGGTGATTCGTTTATGGGCACATGCAGTATTGTAATCTGATTGTTGTTAACATAACAGGTCAACCTACTCCAAAACGAATGTTTTCTCTATTTTTTCCTGCTCAGAATAGAATACCTACTCATTATACCGTTCGCCGTTATATTATAGCGTAAATATAATATTTATCTTTAATTGTAAAAATACTTGGTTTGTCATCACTGCTTTTCAAAAAGAATTATCTGCGCTGCATCTTGAAACTGTAGCAATGAGACGTCACTACGTAGTATAAAATTTGTACGCTTAAATCTTTAAAACTACACAATGGATTTTGATGAGATTTTTTTTTATAGGTAGAGTAATTCAAGAGGAAGGTTTTTATGTCCCGTGCGAAGCCGGGGCGGGTCGCTAGTCCTAAATATTTAAATAGTGTTACTGTTCCTATCCACTTAGAATGTGTACAGAATATTCCGTTTTCAAAGTAACTTAAATTATTGTTTTGAAACTCCATGAAGACTTTGTTCACTATATATATCGGTGTCTCTAAATTCTGGTTTCATTATCAAAGTGTCATCTACGAACCTTAAGTACTTTTTACCTACGTACTTTATAAATAGCTGAATTCAAGAGAAACGACTAAGCCTACTTAAATCAAGAATGTATACGTGCAATTAGATTTTTATCCTATAATAACATTAAGCTAAGTAGATTTATGAATCTGCTAGAATTGAATTTTAAACCACAAATTCCCATCGCACCGCTACGTCAAAAATGTCAGCACGAGAGTTTGGAGAACGAAATGCCTACATTGTTAAGCGAATATATCGTTTAGGTAGCAAGTTATGCATTCTTACGAAATTCCAGCATTGTATAAAAATTACAGGAATTATCTAGAAAACTGGGAGCTAGTTATAATAAATTAAGGGGCTTTTAAATCGACGTATAGAAATTTGACTACTTTCTTATACTTTGATAAACTAAACGAAAATTTGACAATTGTCAACAATTATGAAGTAAGAAACTGACAAAAGCTACTAACATTATCATTTAGGTCAGCCTCCGTAGCCTAGTTGGTAGTGACCCTGCCTACGAAGCTGGAGGTTCCGGGTTCGAATCCCGGCGAGAGCATTCTTTGTGTATTTATTTATCACAAATGTTTGTTCCTTGGTCATGGCTGTCTATGTATTTAAGTATCTATATGTATCTATTTATTATTATATATATCATCGCCTGGTACCCACATTACAAGCCTTAATTGAGCTTACCGTGGGACTAGGTCGATTTGTGTAAGATGTCCCAAGATATTTATTTATTTATTTATTTATATTGTACTAGCGACCCGCCCCGGCTGCGCACGGGTACTATACCTACATAAAACCTTCCTCTTGAATTACTCTACCTATAAAAAAAATCTCATCAAAATCCGTTGCGTAGTTTTAAAGATTTAAGCGTACAAAGGGACATAGGGACAGAAAAAGTTACTTTATTTTATACTATGTAGTGATGTTTTATTTTGAAAGTGGTATAACAATACAGCCTACCTGAGCCTAATTAGGTAGACTATCCACAATTTCCTCATAAATTTCGCCCTAACTCTGCATCCCGCAGTCATTAATAGTGTGTAATCCCCTTTATCTAGCGCGTTAGGCACTGGCTTAAATGCGCATCGGAATTACATTCGTACGAGTTCCCTAATAGTACATTTACACGAAAATACGACAGTTAACGATTAGGTATTAACTGAACATTAATGAAATTATTATAGCACTGCGTGTAAGTTATTTATGCGGTGCGACGCCGACGTTGGGTTTCTATTTAATGTTGGCTATGGCTAACTATGAAACTGATGATATCAGCAAAACCTAAATTATCTCAAAATAAATGCTTTACATAAATAGTTAGATTAGGAACTGAAACGGAAATGATCAATCTCAATTGTTTTAACAATGTGTTTCCGTTATACAATATGTATCACCTCGTAGAGCCAAGAAAGAAACCCATTAATGTTTAGATCATACTAAACAACTTTTACTATGGGGCCAAATTTGAATTCGCGAAAAAAACAATACTCTCCCATATAACGTGTTCATGATCACGCAATCAAAATGTATGAAACTGTCAACATTTTTTTCGTGAATTCGGGTTTGGCCCCATAGTAAAAGTTGTTTAGTATGATCTAAATATTAATGGGTTTCTTTCTTGGCTCTACGAGTTTATACTGTATATATTGTGTTTATAATGTTATATACTTGTATTTACTCTTGTGAACAAAATTAACATGATTTCATACTAACAATCCTAGTGTGGCTAAGGAGTAACTGCATTCTCGTTGCTAGTGAGGTTGCAGGACTCAGAATAGGCTTTGTAATAAGTTTATATGTGAATTAGTTTCAGTTTCAGGCGGGTCTATGTATATAATTTAGAGATTACTAAAAATGGCACCAATATGTATATGATTTCTATTACAAAAAAAAACCTAGAAGGTCTCACGTTTTTCAGTCCCAAAACCTAACTCACAACGGGAATGCAGGTATTTTAGCTTCACTGTATACATACAGAACCAAAGACGTCATACGAAATAATGAAACCTGACTGTATTAATGATTTGGAACCATATTTATTATGGTAACTTTAAATACGCTAAAATTCCCGTTCCATAGAAAATAAACATACTCGTATGTTGACCAAAATATACGTGAACTTGTTTTATTTTTGTGTTTACAGATTTGATCAGACAGTAAAAGTCGGTCAAAAAAATTAATAGATTTAAGTTTCAGTCTTGTGTCATATTTAGCCTCATACAAGGTGATCTCCAGGGTAGTTTTGGGACGCAAAATAGACCCCTTACAGATTTTTTCTCGAAATTAGTTAAAGTTTCAGAGGTAGCAGTAATAGGTACCTCACAGTAATCTCGTACTATTTTAGGTGATTTCACAATGTTATCGAACCTTCTGAATTTTCCAATAACCTCCTAGGAACACTATTATATTAATACATATAATATGTATATGTACATATTGCGAAACAATGTCTCTCTGCTCTCCTATTTGTTGATAATCAGTACGAATATAAATCGATGACTAAAATGTATCATCACTTTATCACTGTAGGCGATGTATTAATAAAATATGTGGGTATGGTTAGCTGGCATGTGTCGCCTTTGTAACATCAAAGTATTAATTTGTTTATAGCTATGTTGTAACTTATTCTGTGTACAATAAAGTGATTTACCACTACAACTATTCTTAGTCCCAAAACCTCACAGGCAATGGGAACCTCACACTTTTGGCCACCTTGTATATAATTAAATTGAATATCATAGCTGTAACTTGACTCTGTCGGCCAGTGCAGTTCCGTGCAATAATTCAGTTGACGGCCGACAGCGGCTGACAGCGGCTTACACTGCTCGGCCCGGCTTAGCGGACGGTCACTTCGGGTTGCGATGGATCATTGGAGTACAGATGATAATTATGTATACGTATACTATCAAGTCTACTTATCATGCCAACACAGTCCAGCTAACCATACCCACATCATCATCATCAGCCTAGGATAGTCCACTGCTGGACGTAGGCCCCTCCTAGTAACTATGAGTCTATACTCATAGTTACTAGGAGGGGTTAGCACGCATTAGGAGTTTAATGCCCATAATCGCCACGCTGGGCAAGCGGATTGGCGATCGCAGTAATGTGTCCACTATGATGACACTGCTGCCCATCATCAATCTTTTATGAAATAACTAATGGTAAGTGACACTTCAATCCCTTAGTCGACTCTTACGACACCCGCAGGAGGAGTTGGGGTGAAGACAAATGTATTCTTACTGCCGTCACCACACGGCTAACCATACCCACATAACTCAACAATATAAGACGCATATGACGGACTTTCCTTACAAATAAAATGTGCCCACACTGACCTTACATCACCTACAGTAATAATAGATGTTAGTCATCGATTTATATTCGTACTGATAATAAACAAATATGAGATTGTTATATGTATGTATGTATTTATTTGTATGGATAGTTAGACCTATCCGGACGACCAACCCGATAATAATAATTTTAATTTCACGAAAATTTCCATCCCCACAAAAATTCGCGATTTTTTCTGTTTATTCAGTTTTGATCGTAAGCAGAATATAAATAATAAAATAAATAAATAAATATCTTGGGACATCTTACACAAATCAACCTAGTCCCACGGTAAGCTCAATTAAGGCTTGTGGTGTGGGTACCAGGCGACGATATATATAATAGATAGATACATATACAGCCACGACCAAGGGACAAACATTTGTGATAAATAAATACACAAAGAATGCCCTCGCCGGGATTCGAACCCGGAACCTCCAGCTTCGTAGGCAGGGTCACTACCAACTAGGCTACAGAGGCTGACAAATAGAATATGATACCTACCTAGTATGGCCTTTAAGATTCACCATGAATTTTGTTACATCTAGTGTACAAAAAATAGGGGATTCATAATTGGCTGTTACTATAACAGAATGTGGGACACCCTGTCGATTATGAAATACATTTGTATAGACTTTAATGCATAACTATTTTACAACGAATAATGTGTTTGGCTATATTTTTTTCTACAAACACTTACGACTCATTTTAAATAATTCCTATTAGCTTAGTGTAAAATCAACTTCCGGACTACATAATTCCGGAGAATTTAACTTTTAACTATTTATACAACGAATTATAAATTGATACCTCCATATATTAATTTACAAATAATCCTTAAAATTTTTAATTACTTAATTGAGTGGAGCACCTCTCATAACAAATTACGATGTTTTTTTTAATAATGAACTGCCCTCTTGCGCCGGATCTAAACGCTTTCAATTAGCGACGAGGGGCCATTAAAATTTTCATTCACAACAATTTCAATATTCCCGCTAAATGAATTTGTTGGAGTGGGGTGCTACTAAGACGGAATTTAAGTGGGTATTTAATTTTCTATTCGATCTAATACAAATAGATGAATGAATTTATAATGTCACTAGTTTTCATTCGACTATAAAAAAAAAACAATGGTTTGTTTATTTGTTATTATATAAATATAATGAAAGTGAATATAGAATTACGCCCTGAAACTAGAATATAAAAACTGAAAAACTTATTATTTTAGTAAAAACATGTTCATAATATGTAGGTATTAAGCATGAAAGTAAACACCTATTTTTGAGGTTTAACCTGAAATAAACTACTTACCAGTTTTCTCTCACTTGTTGCCCTTATTTTGGTCTCAGCTTTACTTTTACTTACTAGTCAGGACAGGATTAGAATTCACGGTACATAACTCTTAATAGTTATTTTTCAGTAGCTGTATAAACATTAAGATGAAAAAATATATTATTCAGAAATATATTTTTTCATACACACAAATAACCTCCTTGCTTGTAATTATATGTAACAAAGTGAAGATGGTGTCTCATTTGACCATTATTCAGGTACTAACTAACTAGTCAATATTTAAATTGACGAAGACATTATAATACCTCTAATTATTATTCTGTGCAGATATTAAACCGGTAGGTAGGTGTACAGGTACCTGCTAAGTCATCACCCTTAATAACAGTCACAAAGGGCCGATTATATCCCTCATAAACAATTTAAGGTATTTGTGCCTTACCATTGCATACATAATTAATGGTTTAACCGAATGTACATACATAGGTATACAAACCTCACATTAAAAACACCTCTTAATACAATAACAACCTCATTGAACAAAAGTATGAATTCTCCAAAAAAAAACATTTATTGTATCAAAGCAAAGATCAAAGTCAAAGTCAAAAGTCAAAATATTCTTTATTCAATTAGGCCCAGCAACGAGCGCTTTTGAATCGTTAAACTAAATAGCGAATGAGAGAAAAAAAACTACCTCCGGTTCTAACCTTACACCACTGCCTGATAAGAGTCCGGCAAGAAACTCAGCGAGACTTTCTTTTTTCAAATAATAGTTTTATAACATCTTACAGCTAACATGCATTAATTAAAAACGAAACATACATTTGATTTAATATAAATATAGATATAGTACATTAACTAGAGATGAAGTCTCTAATAGTCAGAACAATTATATAAATGTAATGAATTTTTCTCAAACTTGCTACGGAATGTTGATGTTACTTACTTTAAATTAAGCCCGGAAATACTATGTCCCCGGTGTCATATGCTAAGATGATATGTAAAGAGATTTCATGTATTTATTTCACACCTAGGACTGCAAACAAACTGTCTTTTGTTTTGAAACGTCAAATTGTGACAATAGGTCTTGACATTCAGCCACAGAAAAAAAAAATAACCTAAGAACTAATGTCTATACCAACAGGTAAAAGGATACTTCAAACAGATTAAAAAAAAAAGTTAGGCGCGAATGTTTTTTTTAATGTTGTACGATACTGTACCATTGGTTTATTTACAAATCAAATAGTATGGTTCGGCGAAATCAGTTCGTTTTATTTCATGGCAAGTTTGAGAAAAGCACTATACAAATCTCGGCGAGAAACAGGGTTACAGGCCGCGTATTCCTATCTGGCCTCAGTTCCTTCGGCCAGATATATCTACTTGGCCTGTAACCCTTCGTTTCCCGTCCTCTATAGTAATGTACTATTGAGAAATGTATGATGTAAAGATATATGTAAAAGGGCATACAATTGTTTTTAGTTAAACGTTAAAATTAGCATTATTATACTGCTAGAGATGTAAAGGTCTCTAGTTGTCAGAGTAAAAAAAAACAAAAGGATACATTTCACTAAATGTTTCAGAGATGTATAAGGTCTCCATGCGTCATAATATTTAATAATCATAAATAAACAAACATGTAGCGAATTCAATTTCTCATGTCAATGATGCTTTGATACAATAAATGTTTTTTGTTGGAAGACCAAACAGAGCAATAAATGGAAACATAAAAAATAGCAGGCTCCCATCCAACAGTAACCGATGTAATCTCGGAGGTTATCTTAAGCTATTTTAATTATCTAAATCCAAAAGAAAGCAGTTTTCCCGAGATCTCCCGAAGGCTCCCGAGGTCCACCTCGGGATCCCGAGGTGCGCCGCGGATCAGCCCGGCTTTGTAACGTAAACATGATGTAAGTGGCAGATTTGCTTAAATTATTCAATGCATTACCTCTAACGCTGCCGTGGCGAAGTTTTCCCTTCCAAATCCCTTTTAAACAAGGTCAGTGCAAACAAACCATTAAACCAAGTTTCAAATTTTAATTGGTTCAAACCATTTTATTTGACGGTTTCAAAAATATAGATTATTCTAACTGTACATACCTACCCGGCGACTTCGCACGAGTGCTGTTCGGCAATCCAGCTTGTACGTTATTATATGCCCCGGTTCGATAAATGTGCTCCTAAATTCACAATAAGTACATAAACATTGATATTTTTAGCCCACGACGTGAACATCGTTTCGATATAAGATAATTACCTACAAGTTTATAGCTACACATAACTATTGTATGAGCATAGAAATAAAAGCTTTGCCTCTGTAACAAAACGTCTGGATTTGAATCCTGAAAAATAATGTGCAGGTTTTTGTAGCTATACAAATTAAATTATAAAATTCAAATGCCTTTTATTTTTGTTTCAGACTGAGATATGCTCGAGTGCGCTCACAGACGTCATACATGCGGTGATCAACGGAACGGACGGTTGCCTCTTCTGTTTCGGACATGCAGGACTAGGTAAAATCAGTTTGAAATCCCTTACGTGGATACGGTTAGTAAAAATACGTATTTCACATTAATTACTATGGTAATATGCGTTATTTTAAAATTTTTGATTAAGAAGCGCTTTGATAACTTGATTTATTTATTGAGGTACCTAAAAGGTAAAACTAGTTCCCAAAACTTTTCTGTGAAAAGTACGTAAGTAACGTTGCAATCTGTCAAATGTGGTGCACTTACAGTATGGAATATGCACAGATATACAGTGCATATTCCATACCGTAAGTATGACATTAGCCCAAGGGGGTAATATTGTTCGCTAGAAAAATACCGTTTCAAATTACTTACAAATATCAAAACACAATGAAATTCAACGATTGATTGACAAAATTGTAATTTTTTTGCCAATAACATGGTGTGTGGAATAGCTAGGATTTTTATTTTTGTTTTTGATAGTGAAAACATATTTTTGTATGGATCGACATAATGGGTTACTCGAAGTATTGAAGTTTCAGCAACATCAAGTTTAGTGTCCTAAAACCAAGAAAGATTTCACTTTCTTCAAACCGATGTTGTACGTAAAACATGACATGTATGAAGTGTTCCAGTTACCTCACTGTCTTACTTGATTTGAACATATCGACTTAGAGACTAAAAGTCTCATTCACACCAAATTTCCAAAATGAATCAACTACGCGCTACGGCTTCAATAGAGGACTTGGATTACTTAAGTTCATTCTTAAAGTATTTAAAGATGGCTTAAAAATCAATATTTTTACTAGGTATGTTATCGACTTATACATAAAAAGTTTAAAAGTATAATTTACTACAAAAATGCAGTTCTTTAGACAATTCATTTTAAATTGATAGGCTTTTTTTCTATATGAATTGACAAATAACTCTTAATCCATGATTACAAGGTATCTTATTTGTATCGTACCGATTCCTGTATTTATGATCGTACCATTTGATAATCGTCGTCCTATACTTAGCTTTTAAATAGACTTGATCAATGCTCGCGCACCTAAATGTGTGGCGGTAATTAAAACAAGATAGGAAATTATTCACACAGTTTGAAAATCCCCAAAATAAGCGGCGTGTTCTCTAAGCTCGGTTTTAGTGGGATCTGGCTCCCGGAGAACTTTCATTTGGCGAGCTTTCATTCAATTTGCATTTAAAACCATAATCCTTGAGGTAGGGGTAAGAAGAGGCTTGTTACTTTACCTCGTTCTGAATTATCGCCATAATGAAAATATAAGCCTCCTTATTGTTCCTGCGGATTATTATACTGAGCGGGATTACTCGGAATAACTCGCAAAAGCGATTTGCAGAGCATTAAAATCCTGACCTAATTCGCTAGATGAAATCTCTGGACGATGCACAATTTCTTAAATTATGTTCCTACAGAACGACAATTTTAAAACCGTAGTGTCGGGTATCTACCTTTTATGAAAGGTACCTTGATGAAATAGATTTGGTCGTTTTAGTGTAGGTTCCCTTAAAATAAATAATTTTAATTATAATGATAGGCAATGTACTCAACCAAGTCGTATCATTATCTTAAATTATAGTTTTAATATTTTTTATTATTAACTTAATTTATGTATTTTCTTTTCTGCATTATAAAATTATGTGTTATTCGTATTGTGCACACTGCATCCTGTGCACACAAAATTAGCATCGACAATGTTTGCGGTGACTTCCACACACTAGGTAATATAGGAATCTGTTATTTTCAGTTCAGAGTAATTTAAGTTATGGCTATTTGCAAGAAAGCCGCTTTCTCACCTTGTGCGTTTATCAAACTTTCAATTAAGACTCAGACTCTTTCCCATTTCGATGCAAATTCGGAGGCGACGAGGCGAGGCGGGTGGAACTTCGCGCCGCACTTTATAGTTCACTTGATAAATAGCAAAATAACTTGCGGTCTGCTTTGTCGTCACCAGCTTTGAATACTAAAAGTTTTTCGGAAATGGAAAACTACGAATTTAATGGAATGTTTTCGCTGGTAGTTTGGCAGTAAACTTAAATCAGTATCATATTCCTGCTTAATTTTCTATTGAATCATTCTATTTTTTAGGCGAGGACTAAGTATATGATCGACTGCTGTATTTTTTATGGTTGACTCTAATTCTCCAGGTAAATCATACACAATGTTGGGGCGACCGGAATCTGCAACGTCTCTGGGTGCCATTCCGTGTGCCATCGCCTGGCTGTTCCGGGGCATTGCTGAGCAGCGCCACAAGTGCGGGACTAGGTTCTCCATACGAGTGTCTGCCGTCGAGCTCTGCACCAACACTAACCAAATCAGAGATCTGCTAACACCGTATCAAAATGGTGAGTGAACTAATTATTGGACGAAAATGATAGTCTGCAGCAGTAGAACTAGTCCAATGATAGTTACTTGGGTAGATTTCCTAACGAAGGAAAAATAATATCACCGTTGGACATAAAATGAACGTATGCCATCGAGATTACGAAATATTTCAACACACCCTTTGATGTCTAAATTATTTTCGATATGTAATTTAACAAGATATTTCAGCTTTATATTTTAAACGTAAACCACTAAATTATAACGCTAATTATCAATAATTTATATTAACAGACACGGAACAGTCGCCCGGCGTCTACCTTAGAGATGACCCTCTCTTCGGGACGCATCTACAGAACCAGTCGGAGTTGCGAGTGCACAGTGCAGAAAAGGCTGCTTTCTACCTAGATGCTGCCCTGGCCACGAGGGGGGCAAGGGAGGAGGGCAAAGATAGCCATCTTCTATACACCCTGCATGTGTACCAGTACAGTGTTGGTGGAAAAGGCGCGGGTAAGTAGCAAGGACGACTACCACTTCTTAAGGAACAATAATTATCCCTATTATGGTTACTTTGGGTTCACGTGATGATAAATTAGACCAGTATAAGACTTGTTTTTGAAATAATCAATAAGAACAGATTTAAGTTCAGGCTAATTAAATGAGTATACTAATGAAAGTTTCTTGTTCACAGTTGCTGGAGGTCGGAGTCGCCTGCATTTAATTGACTTAGGGAACTCAGAACGAGGAAAAGCGAGCGGCGGAATCCCGCTTTCTGGTCTAGGAAATATATTACTCGCGATATTTAACGGACAAAGACATCTTCCTTATAGAGATCACAATCTCACACATGTACTTAAGGAATGTCTTGGGTCACTCACTTGTCATACTGCCATGATAGTTCATGTATCGCCAACCGTGCAAAATTATTCGGATACTTTGACTACGTTACAATTAGCATCACGAATACACAGGCTCAGAAGAAGAAAAATTAAGTATTCAGCTAATAATAATGCGGGTTCCGGAGGAAGTTCTGGAGAAGACGCATCAAAACCTAGTAGTAGTGAACCAGATCCTTCAAGCAGTGACTTATCTGCAGATACTGTAATATATGTCGGGCCACTAGATGATGCAACTGATGGAGAACACCCGCCAGTGTATATACCCCACATGAACTCAGGTGACAACAGAGGCGTAATAAGTAAAGCACTGAGAGGATCAGCGTTAGAACATAAACATAAGTCATCTTTATCGAAAGTTATTGAAGAAAAAAGTCCTGTACATAAATTACACTCGTCTCCTAAAGCATCTCCCATGAAAATAGCCCTACAGTCTTCGAGTCATACTCCAAAATCTTCACCAGTTCATTCCGCTTCTTCCAAATTAACACCTGTAAAAAAGGCATGTTCAAAACATACCGATGATGTTAAAAGTACTAGTGATGAACAATGGATAGATGGACCCCGCATATCGAAATCAAAGCTAGTGGAGGTAAGGCATATAATCAAAGAAACTCAAGAAAAACAACGAGAAACGTGGATCGATGGACCGATGCAAGAATCAAAATTGCCTTTGCAGTTTGAATCTGTGCCGATTCCATCAAACCAATTACCTCTACAAATTGGCATACTAGGCGCTCATGGTAGCGATAATATTGGATACGGTTACATGGATAATCATAAAAAGAATATGATCAGAAAATGGGTGGAGAACCAAACCTCACAAATTCATAAATCTCGACATAATTCACCAAGCCATAAAACCCAACAGAGTCACAAAAATCCAGTTCAGAAGTCTTCAGAAGATCCAGAAACAATACATAAAATGGAACCATTAAAAGATTCTGCCAGACGAATTCACGTAGAAGAGTCTACAGTCAGAACCGGCCTTAAAGCTGCTTCAAAAGGAAATGCAATAGAGGAAGAAAGCATAGGTCCTCCAATTAGTGATACTCAAACTCCTAAAAAGACAAACAATAGTAAAATTCCTTCAAAGAATGACTTAGATGAGGATGATGACAGTGAGGAACTAGCAGAAATACCTCCCGCTCTGCCTATAATGCAACCTAGTAGTCTAAGTAGTAGAGAAGTATCTATGGAGAGCTTAGATAGTAAATATAAGGAACGAATGAGAATGGATGATGAATTAATTTCCAACCATAGCAGAGATATTGATGCTCATGGGTTAAGTAGATTAGCTGAAGAGGACGACGAAATTTTGGAAATTATAGAAATAGAAGAACCATTAGAACCTGTTCCAATGCAAGATAGCTGTTTACAAGTAACAGAAGAAGATATCGCACTCTGTATGGGCTACACAGATAACCATCTCTTTGACGCAGACCTAGAAGATGCGGAAGATCATCCACTGAGGATTCTTAGTCAGGAAAACTTAACTGTAGCATCAACATTTACAGATACATTATCATTATATAGTGAAGTAGAACGACAAATTAGAAATGAAGCATATCTTAGACAAACTCTTGGATTTTATACTGAAAATTTTTGTTACGAATATGCCCTAGGTGGTGATATGAATCCTCATGAAAGTTTACCGTCATCTCGTTCAAGAATAGATGATATGCTAGGATTAGCCGAACTATATGGTTCTCGAAAAATATTAGACAATAATGAATTACCTAATACGAGGATCATCCCGCAATTCCAGTCTTTATCCCTTTGTAATGTTAGAGACACAGAAGAATTTCACGGTGATGGTTCTGTTTACAGTGAACCGGCATATCGACCCAGTGATAAAATATGTGATAGTTGCAAAAGAACTATGTCTAGACCGGGTAGTGAGGTTGGAGAGTGCGGTGCTTTTCAAGACTTAGAATGTGCACAGAATGATACCTACGGCCCTTTTGAGCGATACAGGGGAAATGACATAACAGACGCTAGAATAGCATCATTAAGACACCCTGATGGAGCGTCTGATCCAAATTTACGGGAAGAAAAGCGACTACCAGGTAACGGGGCTCCATCAAATAATTTTCGAGATTTAAAGTCAAATCTTCACCTTGAAGTTAAGCCTCCTGTCGTGACCACTGAGCCTCGTTCGGAGAAAATCGAAAAGGGAGATAAAAGCGTTGCAAGAATCGTCGGGAGTTCCAAGCCCGATGGTTACGATAGTGGTCACGAGTCTACGCCAAGAACGGGGAAACACAGCCCCGCAGCTACCTCGAGGCGAGCTGAGTCTGGCTATGATTCTGTGCCGAGAGATTCGGATGCATCATCTTTAGACTCATACCCGACACGAAGAGCTGCAGTGGCTCGAGCACATGCCAAGAAACACACGACGGCCAAATACAAACAACACAGTGACCGTTCCTTCTGTTCGTGGCTCCGGAATCCCTTTGCATGCAAATATGCCGATACAGACCCCGAAATAAGTGATTTTTAATGTGATGATTGAATGGAGCGATCAAACGAATAGAGTGAAATTTCTAAATAACATTTACTTACCCTTAACGTTACCGAATTTAATCTGGAGACTGCTTTTGTACTCTAGATATACTCGTTTTTATATAGTTAAGGCTTTTGCACTAATCCAATGAGGTTACCGTTGTATTTTTCTAAACGTTGCTTCTTATGTGCTCAGTTACTTATAAAATTGACGTTAACATACTCTGTAAATAAAAAATACAAGAAATGAATCCACTTCAACTGATTCTTGATAATATTGTTATACTTCAGCTCATTTTTGTACTTTTATACTATCAAAACTTGAATCCCATGACGTGCAAGTAACTGTTTTCTTTAAGAATTGTTAAATGTAGCTTTTGTACTAACTCAATTATTAAATTGAAGCAAGATCAAAAGTCTTCCTCCGTCTTCCCCCTAGACAATCATATCGAGAGTCTGTATGACTTGTTCTCTCTTCCTTCAAGTGTACTAACCTCGTAAAATAACGCTGCTTATGATCCCTCATATTTTTATTCGGTTCTTATTATTGAAACCCGATATTCAGATCAATGAACGGGTTATTGTGCTTTTGTGTTAATCCAATCAGGATTAGAAGACACGACAAAGATGATATTCTAGTACTAAGACTGTTGTCATTTGCCATGTTTTGTATAGCTTTAATATTTTGATAATGTATGAACGTTCACTGTCGGCATGCCCGTGTGTAAATAAGACTTGATTAATGATTACACTTAATTCTAATTATTGTGGCTTTATCAAATGTTGGTGAACTTAGTTATCGCTTATATCGTCAATGTTTTGTTATAGTACGATTAATATTACAAATATTTATCCTAAATTTTACTATGCGTTCGTATCAGTTCACAATAAATTGTTCAATTTCAACAGAAAATTGCGCTTTATTTTGAATTCCTTACCTTATTACTATAAAATATTAACTACGCAACTAAATAGATGATAGTCCACCAGCAGCTCCTCCGTAATCTCTTAATGCAATAAGTGCTTATAGCAAACCTATGAATAAATAACATGAAACTCAAAACTTCCCATCACCCCAGGGGTTGAATTTCAAAATCTTTTGGGGCACAAACTTTTTTCTCCAAAAGTGGAACAAGTTTCCCCCGCGCAAGGGGCGCTATTATCTTTCATTTCGCCAGTAATTTAACATTCTCTGTGCGCCCCGACAAAATCATGCTATCAAATAAGACGTTTACCCTCTTTTAGGGGTGACAACTTTTTTTTTGGAAATCTCCCAATAATTTGTTAAAGTGGCAGCTGCTTAGCCCATAACGCTTATCGGGTGCTAAAAAGATTTCCCTTTTTATGTTTTAGAAGGTAATCTTTAGGAAATTGGAAAGGGAAGAGAAATATTACTCAGAAAGGCAATTTGTGGGCAAGAGTAATTTATGTATACATATTTCCAGAAAAATCATTGCTTTGGTATGAAGAATAAAAAGTTACAGATTTCGGACATTTAAATCTCCATACAAGATATTTATAAAACTTCTAGTCTAGCTATACATGCTACGGCAAAAAAGAGAGTCACTTTGGAGAATGCTTATTCTACTATTAGGTAAGTAATTCCTTTTCCAGTACTAGATAATAATGCACCTCATCACTGAGATATCTTAATAGACGTATTTTGTAATGGGTTACTACAATGTTAGTTAACGTGCAGTGACAAGAGCTGCTCCCGCAGATGTAGGTGAAACCACAGAGTCACCGCAAGGGGAGTGCATGATATATGAAGGTCAGACAGAGATCACAGGCTAAGAGGACAGAGATTATTTACTTTATATCTTTTTGTTTATTTAGATAAATGACACTTGTATCCTGGAGTCTACAACGGAATAAGTAAATTTCGAAACAAAAATATCCTAAACTGTTGCGTTAAATGCCCTTTGTGAAAATAACTGTAAATTCCTTCATGAAATGCCATGGCTGTACTTTTAGGAATAGGATTAAGTAGTAAAATAAGGCACAATTTAAATTAAGTACATCTTCACCGTTTTGGCAGAATACATCAAGCCCAAACAGGACATGAAAAAATAATTGAATTTTAGTACCCTTTTTCACATCATCATTATCATATCTGCCGAAACACGTCCACTGCTAGACATAGGCATCCCCCAAAGATTGTTACAATGACCGTTCCTGCGCCACACGCATCGCTGATATGTCACGATTGATTCTGATTTTCGAGATACATTTTAACGAAGAAATGAAGTTATGTCGACAAAATTGGCTTATTGGGCAAAAATCTATCTATCTAGCCTTATTTTACTCTAACACAGAGATTCTCCACACGTTCGCCCTATGGGCTATTTCCCTATGTTGATGTTTCTTAGCAAAACTTGCCACCCACTTAGTAAAATACTTCAATGGTACGTACAGTCAACTGTAGAGAAAACGGATGGAGGGGGGATTTTTTTTCTGCAGGTGACCATACACCAAGTTGATCCACGGCACGGAAAATAGTGAAATATCAGAATATTGACAAACATTATGAAAGAATAATGTAAATCTTAAAATTGCCATAGTTATTGTACAAAATTATTAACCACAAAAAAATATCCGCCAAAAAATCTGAATACTACAAATAATCCCTTCCTACCACTTTGTATATACAGGGTGATATTTGGATGGAGCAGGAGCGAACAGGGTAGTAGGGACGGTCACGCTGAGCAGCTTTCGCTACGCAGACACCCAAAACAAAACGCAAGAAATCCTAATTATGAGTCAATTGATCCTTAACTTATAAATATTGGATGTCATATACCAAAGAAAAAACGACCACGATCACCAACGCCCGAGGTGGGAATCGAACCCACGTGCTCAGCTTTCGCGGCTGATGTCAGCACCGCTCGGCCACTTGGTCTTCCCGACCGATAATTTATATAGTATTAAGCTTACTATTGGGGAAAAAACAAAAGCACAAATCAAAATATTTAGTTAATAAATAATTTGATTTGTGTTTTCACAATTACTTCAATTTGACCTTAACTATCAACCAGGGATCAATTATTACTCATAATTAGGATTTTTTTCGCTTTGTTTTGGTTGTCTCCAACACCAAAAAAAACATCCTATATAAACTTAATGTTATAACCAAATTAATGCACGCCTGCAAAGAATCCGAATCAATTAAATATATTTCAATTTGTTCATAGATACATGTGTGTGAAAATAGCAGTGCTGAACGTACCTAGCGATCGCTCACTTATCGCCTATGCTTCTCCTACGTACGTCAAAGACATTTGGCACTGTATGCAGATGTAAAGTTTAGGTGCGGATCCGAACATAATTATTGTGGCAGATCGGGTGATAATGAAAATTTCAAATTCAGGTAATTTCAGTAAAGGCAATGTAAACCCTCAAATCCAGGACGAGTTATTGATGAAATATTGACTATAGGTCAATAGTTTTGTAACTCACATGATCTTGACATATCATTATTCCCGTCCCGTTGTAATTGGACGTATTTATGCAAAAAGGAACCAACCCACATGAATTTGTCATTTCAAAGATTGACTTGTTTATTTTGATTTATGGTGTTAATTAGAATGAAAAATTCTTGTGGGTTGGTGTCCTTTTGCATAAATACGTTAAATTTAGGTAAGAGATACGACGCAAGCTAACCCTTAAACGTCATCGGCTTATCGCTCGCCACAACATAACACCCACCAAACAGGCGGATAAATAATACCACCAACAAACCGAGCACCACCGGGACCCAACGCACTACGTGACGAGCACGCCAAGCCACCAGACGCGACATATCGAATACCGATACTGACTAACAGCATTCCGAAACAGACCTTATCACAATTCAGTAAAGCATATCACCAAATAATTTGCAACTATCCTGGAAACTAGCACACGGTAAACGAGAATAAAACTTATGCTCAGATGCAATAGAGTTCACTTAAATATGGCGCAGGGAAAGAGTAACTGCAGACTGAAACAATAGCACGCCCAGAGGAAAGGTACAAAGAAATATGTAATATTTCACACCTTTCTGACTTTCTGTATTACGGCTAGACGAAAATTGAAGGATTAACGAATGACACCATGACTGTCTTATCTTATTTTGGTTTATTTTTACTGCACTTGGGAAAGTTTTAGACGCTTACAAAATTTATTGACACAATTCTTTAGATCTTTAGATATATTATAGAATAAGGATAGGGTATGTCATTGCGAAATATAGATTCCTTGCTGCGTTGTGAGTAGGTAAATAATGAATAAGTATTTCTAACAGTAAATTTATTTCGTTGGTAGTACATTTTTGCGTAAGATACGATCAGACCATTTTCCTACAGCTAGGTTTAACTTCCTCTATATATTTGCATTTAGATAGTAAATGCTGCAATGAATAAACTGCAAAACAACGCATTGCCAAGCCATAACATAAACAAACCTTGTAATAGAAAACACATTAGGCAGTATAGCGCAGTGGGCCAAGTTGTATTGTTCGAGTTTTGTTCTTTAAAAAGGCCATCCGGGAAACATTACGGCGACATCGCACGTGGCACGAATACTGAAGGGTTGTCGCGATAGAGCTGTGCTACTGGATTTTCTTTATCTGGTTTCTTTGTAGTACCTATCCACCATTTTGACAAAGTTGGTACTGCAGAAACAACTGAATTTATATAAAATAAATTATATAATTGATGGAATAACTGGATAGGTACAACCTGTTCTGAGACGATATATGTATCTCAACGCTATATAACTCAACTTGAGATCGAACATGAACTGACATAAATAATTTAAATGATTAATTGAAGTAATCCCTTGCAAACTGCTTGCAAAAGGTGCACCGACAATACCTACTTATTTCCAATAAAATAGATATGTCTTCTCATTTGCGTGCATGCGTTTAGGTTAACTACTTAGAGTAATGAATGCTCTTTCGTTTTCAGTTTACATTTTTTACAAAACGTTAACGTTTTCATAAAGAATAAAACGTAATTTTGGTTCATTAATATCCAGCTACGCATAGAACGAAATTGAAACATAAAATACAATTTTATCAGTAACCATAGCGCGGTTAGGATATTTATGGTAAACAATATGCTTGACAAAATAAATTACATAAATAACAACAGCCAACGACCCGAATTTAATATTTTAGATTCCAAGTACTAACTTGCAACAATCCCTGATCGGTTTTATTTTATTGCACCTCTCTAGTTTCTGCTGTAACCGATATGCGCCCTGTCGGTATAAACTGGCTGGTTAGTCTTTATGGACGGGAATTTAGAACTTGAGACAGGTAAGTTTCATTCACTTTGACAAGACTAGGAGGGAAGCAGTTATCAAGATCACTTTTAAATCAAAAACGCCAACACAGTTGTCTGACCATTCGTGATCTGCATCGGAATTCTGGTGGCATTTTTGAGCTGTCATAGGGACTTCTCGTTTATCGACTACCGATTATACAAAATAATTATGATTACAAATAGAAGTAAACAACAGGCGGTCGTTGTTGTTGTTGTTGTATTCTGGCCATTTTTTCCGCAACTCGACATCAAACGTGTCTGTTTTGCGTAGTCCCAACGTTGGCCCAGTACTTGTTTGGGACTTCTTCGGGACTTTAATGTTACATAAAATTTCCTGGATTCGGCTTGGTTTCAGAGATAATCAACCTTTATTTCGAAATAAGTTTTTCGACGTAACTCGTCATAAAACTTCTTTTTGATTGCAATGCTACCACAATGTGTTTTAATATTACCAATGTTATGATAAAAATTACTGGAAATGTTATAAAGTATTCAAAAAGTGTATAAAACAGAGACAAAAAAAATTTTTTTTGGTGGTATTTCATATTAGGTCTCATAATATTTTTTGTTTGTTTTGATGTCTAGAATGCATAGTTAAAATCTTTTGACGATGATTATAAGAATATTTTAGATTTAGAAGATAATTAGGAATTTTATTTTTGCAAATAAGTATACAGGGCGCACCCGGGCGCGAGCATTCCAAAAGATTTTAAGTATACATTCTAGATATCAAAATAAACAAAAATGATTATGACACCCCACCCCCCCACCACAAAAAAAAATTCTATTTTTTTTACACTTTTTGAACACTTTTTATCATTTCCAGTACTTTTTATCATAACGACAATCTGTTAAAATTATTTATTTGAATATTTTTTAAGGGACAGGTTATTTCATCAAGTCTATTCCCATTTTTCGATTGCCAGGCAAAAGGTGTGGTAATATTAAAACACATTGTGGTAGCATTGCAATCAAAAAGAAGTTTTATGACGAGTTACGTCGAAAAATTTATTTCGAAAAAAGGTTGATTATCTCTGAAACCAAGCCGAATCCAGGAAATTTTATATAACATTAAAGACTCTAAATATGATCAGGAATTGAAAATTAAAATCTTTTGGAATGCTTGCGAGCATCCTGTTTGTGCTATACCTACTTAAACAAACGTGTTTATTTCTTTATTGTCCATCTTCTTGCTTTCTTATCTCATGTCACAGAGATCCCAGAGGAAACAAGCATAAACCTTTTTTGTAGAGAATTTTATGTAGATTAGGATTACTTATGTACTAGAACATTTTTTGCTATAAGCCACGGTTTACGAGTTATTTACGAAAAATTAAAAATATGGACATTTACACCCCTCTCCCCCCCTTAGCTCCACCCCTAACCCCCAGTACTTTTAGTATGTGGTTTAAAACACCATTCCCTACAACTATGCCAAAATTCGCTTATACACGAGTTTTTTCCTCTGAGTTTCCTTCGTTTGGTGTACTATAAACGAGATCGCTCATGAGCGATAAGACCGCCTATTATTAACTTCTACTTGTAATCATAATAATTTTTCATTGTATTCTGTATTTATCGATATACAATATGTATAATAGGTAGTCGATAAACGAGAAGTCCCTATGACAGCTTAAAAATGCTACCATAATTCCGATGTCTGGGTGCTTAGCCAAGTTGACAATCGCTAGCGCTTAATCGTCAATCGTAAGCGTAAGGTAGGTAACAGATTACTGTCTTTATCGCACTAACATGAAAGAGTGACAGAGAGCGAAAACTACGATACGCTACCAGGCGCTAGCGATTGGCAACTTGGCTAAGCATCCTGGTGATCTGTACCAGTAACGCAGTCGATGGCGTCATTTACTTTCTATCCAACGCGCTCGCACGTGATTGGTGCAAGCGAGATGGACAGAAAGTAAATCACGGACAATTTGTCAGATGCAAACTCTCGATTCACTTGGCGTGAACGCGGGCTCAGTGCTTGATAATGGAGACCTAGGCTCACTGAAATATGTCGTGACTAGATACACCTGAGTTTAACTGTTTAATTATATTAAATTTATAGTTATTGTATCTCACGAAAGTTTAAATTCAATCAAATGTTAACTAAAACCTACTTGCCGGATAATTCACACCGCCGTAAGAACGCTTTATTGTATAAAACTTGCGTTTCAATTCTAATGCACGAATGGTCAGTTGCGTGTGTTAGTGATGATATCTAACACGACGAGTGCAATATAATCAATTATTCAAACCATTTGTGACTAAATCATATCAAAATTAGGCATTTACATGGTCTCGCTTTTACAGTTTATAAATACCATACGTCACGTTTGCATTTAGGTGCCTAGGATTATTTGCAGGTGATGGCAACGATGATATTAAAAGTAGAAAAATAAAATCACAAAGCTTCTAGATTAGATTCTCGGTCTCAATTTCTTAACAACTATCAGAATGTACCTATATAATTCGCGCGATAAAGGATACCAACCTGAGAATATGCTATGAGGTGTGCCTAATTCAAACACAGTAACACACAAGAGATTTACCCTACCCACTTAAAAAATACCTATATATGGCGTGTCAACCCGAACTTAACACCACAATTTTAGTGTGTCAAAGCCAAAATGCCAATATTTGGGCCTATTGACTTTTACATCGACATATTTCTGTCTCCTGCCTTACTTTTCGTGAACTTACAAATGTATGTCAATTAATACTATACACATATAAAATTTACAATAAAAAACCGTCGGAACCAAAATGTATCGATATGAACTTGTGTGAGGCATAACGCATGCATAATTTATGAGCATTTTTTCTAGCAAACTTGATTAAATTGTCATCTGCGTTACGGGACAAAATAGTGTCAATCGAAAAGTTGATTGGCCCATTTAATTGTGATAGAAAATTATACTCATGTCGTATATCGATAACTAAATACGGCTGCAAGACGTCGTTTTGGAAGCTTCGGAGCCGCGAGGTGCGGTGACATAAATATTTCGTCAAATCCGCGCTCGTCGGCGTCAACCGCAAATCGAATTTCTTAGGCCTGAGCCGAATCAATCTGCATTATCCGTTCAACAAATGGCACAAGTTACAAGATACGCATATTTTGCTAACTTGACGATTACAAATACTAAAAAATCTTTTAATAACTCCTATGAGTACGATATCTTAAGATAACTTCGCCTGTTGCGGATATTGCCATTGGTGTGTATGACGAAGCTTGTTGCTGATTCCATTTTCTAGCATCTTGACGAAGCCTGCCGCGGATTTATTATGTGTAAATTGAGATCCTGTAATAAATTCTATCTTTCTTTTTTACCGATATATTTATATAATATATGTTTCTTTTTTACATATATTAATTACCTATTTAAACTGCCTCATTTATTTATTGATTAATGTAAAATGTGTTTGAATTAGGTACATCTCATTTTACAGCTAGTAATAAGTACACATTGCACTTTTTCCAACCTAAAGTTTTTAAGACTATCAAAGAAACAATATCAAATAAACTTCTTGATTGTTTTGTGGGTTTTAAGGAATGATTAACATTTTAACGTTACTAGTCCGGGCCTGGGATGAACTATCCGACCCTGGCTTTCTTATAGATAGCGAAACTCCACTTCGGCACAGCCTAATCAGATCCGAGTATTTCTTAAGCAGTTAAACTTAAACAGAATGGCACAGAACCCTCGTGACTTGTACCAATTGACAAGTGTCGAAAGGCGACAGGAGCCGCGATTTCTCAGGATTTAGCGCGCACTCAAACTGTAAGCGGGCGCACTTGGCCCGAGGCTTGGAGGGTTCACGAGATTCCTACATAGGTTACAAGTTTGCTGGAAACAAGACGTGCTAACAAATAGTAGTGAACGTTGTGGGTCACTGTGTTTGAATTAGGTACATCTCATTTTACAGCTAGTAATAAGTACACCGACATTTTCAAAATCGCAAATGTATGTTTGGAATTATATTTCAGTATGAAAGGAAAACAACCAAATACGCAACATGCTCAATGCTTAATTGTTGCCATGTTGCTGTTGCTTCTGTGCTATGTATTGAGCTTTACAATTGCCTAAAGACCTAATAGTAACGAGCACTGTGGACGTCTACCTTTTTAAAAAAATAAAATAAATATCTTGACATAAGTATCCTACACAAATCGACCTAGTCCCACGGTAAGTTCAGTTCAGGCTTGTGATGTGGGTACCAAGCGACATACATATAGATTATAGATACCTACTACATAGATAGCGATGACCAACAACAAATATTTTGTAATAAATGAAAACACAAATAACTAGGCTATGGAGGCTGGGATATGGAGGCTAAATCAATAGACCACCAAAGCACTATTTTTCTTTACATTAGCCGCAACGGGGCGCGAAACGTAAGTATTTTCCGACGCGCGTGGGAGTGCAATCTGTACGGATCAGCGACTCGCGCATAATGCCGCGCGCGCGTCGTCGATAAGAATTAAGTACAGCACTACTACGCAATCTCGAACGCAAATCCCCGAAAGACTATATGACGACTTCTCAAAATGTTGATCAACCGGTTCAGCCATATCAATGTACGTTTTGTTTGGAGCGACAAAAATATTATGCTAAAAGATTACGATTTTGAAAGTTCGCGGTTGGCCCTTTGATTTGAGCTTAACATATGTATATCGGCGGCCGGATCACGAAAGTCCTACTTAGGCATTTCGTGAATCGGCGCCATTTCTTGATTTGACTTAGCAACAGCCGCCATCGCCATACCGTTTAAAACTCAACGTTTGATGATATGCCTAGTGACGTTTAGGCTGATCATAAAATTCTTAATATACATTTTTCATTGCACTAGGTACTATTTATTTCCAATGTCTGTTTGTTTCCAATGTTTATTTAAATATTTGTCAACTCTGTTCAAAACACTGTTTTATTTTACATTTATTTAGGTAGCTAAAAAAAATCTAATATTGCAGGTAGGCCCAGCAACAAATTGTTTCGAATCGTTACTAATTACCATGTTTTACTATCGACTTACAATAATCTACCTACGCCATTCTGGCCAATATACTTACAAACTGGTGTTACATTTGATTATATAATCCTATTTATTTCTACACATTATTGAACAGTATGAGAATCTGCAGTATACATAATTCTATTTCTAGGACTCGCTGATTTCTTTCCTTGGGTAAAAGTTCCCGTGGTTACGCACACAGAAGCAGCACTTTATTAGTATTAGCAACACTTTTATTGTTATCCCTACTTTATTAGGATATATATTTTATTAAAATCGGCATATATTCTATTATAATCGGCCTTTACTGGCCATTTGCAATAATGTCAACTAATAGCTCGTAAGATAGGATCACTGCGCAAGTCTTATTATGATTAGAGGTATTGAATATTATAGTAAAATGTTTATTTTGATTATGAAGTAACACAAACACAAGTAATAATTATTGGTAATATATTCAATATCTTACGATTACGATCTTTTCAATATTGGAGTTACAAGTTAGGGTCTCACCAAACCAATCGACGCGGAGTAGGCTTTCGCCGAGTGTTTTACACCACACTATTCGCATTTAGCCGATCGACCGTCTCCGCGGTTGAACACCTGCGTTAAGCAGTCTCATACTCCTTGCAGCCGTAGAAACGCCCGATCGCCTGCGATTTGCTACCGCAACAGTTGTAAAGCGGCGGTCGGCTCTCCCGTGCTCCGTGCTGCCGTCGAGACGTCAGACAGCACGCGTACAGCCGCTGAGTCGGACGAACAGATAGATAGGACAGCGGGTGATCGGCAATCGTAAATCTCATTTTTGGAGACTAGTTGTTAGTAACTAGTTTGAAATTGAACAGACGTGTATGATTACGACAGTATTATTTCGTGTTGTCAGATCTATTGCAGATTTTTATGTGGGTAATAATTCAAATGAATAAATACAAACGCATCAGTAGCTACTTCGGCCGTCATCGGCTCTTTTCGGCCGTCGTCAGCTATGTTCGGCCGTCGAAGACGCTGAACGGCTTCCGCCAGGTCTGACCGGTCCTTATCGTTGGTACTCGGCCGTGATCGGAGCCGTTCAACTCTTTCCGGCACCGTATGGCGGTATTAGGAGATTTACGAATGCGAACGTGTGCGTTAGGCTGCAAACGGGGTCGTACGAATGCGAACAGCTTTACGGCAAAACGCCGTTTTCCCGTCGAAAGACGTCGTTTCGCGTGGGCCGAGCCGATTTACGATGTCCTCGCTCTTATTGCGTTGACATAAAGCTTTTTCCGTACGCGATTAGCCGAAACGGCATCGACTAGTTTGGTGAGACCCTTACTTAGATACCTATACTCGTACTTTTCTAATTCCTCTTTAAATTCTATAAATGGCTATGAAAAAACTTATTAAAATAAAATTAAATCAGCACCCGTTATGACAACTTCTAAACAAATAAGGGCATTATATACCTAAGAACATTGCACCGTCCTAATTGTAGTTGAATAGTCATCACATTCTGGCAAATAAGCAAATGTAGGTAACTAGCTAATCATAATTTATTTTAAGCAAAATATTTATCAGCAACACAGTACGTATATACTGTTTACACTGTGTATATTCTTTCAAAACCATAATTAACATCTTCTATCATAATCTAATATGAGAAAATTCAATTAGTTACTTTTACATACCTCTAAGTTGCTTTTCTTCTGCGTTGCATTCTTATCTTCCTCACAAATATCTGCGTCCCTATCTTCGTGTGTGTAAAGGTGCATTCAGACCAAAAGAGTATTCGCTGCTCTATCCCCTGCTCTACGAAATCAACCAATCACGTTTTGTCTAACGATCGACTTTCGTAGAGTGGGGTTAGGATAGCGAATGTTCGCTTGGTCTGAATGCACCTTAATAGGTAAGTACAACATAGGTAGTAGGTACTTACTCTAAATCTGGCTGAAGACTATCCCATATATTTATTGAAAGCCAAAGTAAAGCATTTTTGTAGTACACTCGTAGACTAATATATCGCAGCCATTATTTGAGCGCAGTGACGTTTGTCGAGGGACTGCGGACCACTGGTCGACTATCGATTACGGGACATATAAAACGTTCGTAGGCTTTGAACGCACTATCGCGTAATGCACTCGTGTACGTATTGTATAGGTACTTACGTAGCCAGTTCTGACGTAATAATATACAGGTTGAAATTTAAATCGTGAATCGTAATATGTTTTTCTAGCTCTATAAACAACTAACAATTCAATGCGCCACAAGTTACTTAAAAATGGACATGTTATTTTTTGTATTTTTTGGGGCTTGTGTATTTGTATTATTGATCGACTATAAGATGAATAATAAGGATAATTTCTAGACCTCACAGGATTTTTGTAGATTATATAATACAAATCAAAATATTTAGTTAATAAATAATTTGATTTGTATTTCGCAATATGTTCAATAGATGGCAGCACCAGTTCTCTCTAGCTATTCTAGAAAACTGTAAAGTATTCTAAATAGGAGGTGGCAGGCATGTATTGCTTACCCTCAGAGAATGATCAAAGGCGCCTAGCCTTGTAAGGGATTGCATATACCCGAGAAATTTGACCGGTGGTTGCTAAGACCGAGTGGCCGAGGGGTACAGGCATCAGCCGCGAAAGCTGAGTACGTGGGTTCGATCCCCACCTCGGACATAGGTGGTCGTTTTTCTTTGGTATATGACATCTAATATTTATAATTTATATAGTATTAAGTAGTGTGACTACTGGAGAAAAATTAAAAGTACAAATCAAAATATTTAGTTAATAAATAATTTGATTTGTATTTCGCAATATGTTCATTATATAATATTTTATTAGTGTAGGTTGTACAAATTAATGTTCTCTTTCAAGAATATGCATATAATTTAATTCTGGATAATTGAAAAATATATTGAAACAATTTTTTGATGTTTTTTGCATTACCTACCACATTGACGGACACGACGTCTACAGCCGTCGTGTGGTTTTTCTGTTTCCTATGGCCTATAGATGACGTCACTTAGTGTTCACGATCGTGGTAATCATTATTGTAGGTATAGTAGGTACGTAAGTATGGATATCTTAACAATCCACGTTGATAGTGAAAAGCAAAGGAGCCGGTCTCTTTATACCAGGATAAATATAGAGCGTGCCAGTATCGCACAGGCTTTTATTGAAACCGAGCAATGAGATGCAGTTTTTTTTATAAAAGCATACAAAAATACGACATAAAACATAAATAGAAACATTGTTTATACTTCAAAATTAATCGTTAATTATTTCTTGGCTATAACAGGCCGCAATCATTTACGGCGACAGTTTCGTCTGTCCACAAATATTAAATAAAAAAAACTGTTATTCAGAAATGTCATTTAAAATTAGATTGGTGACCATGTATTTCATTAACTCTTGTATACACGAGGTGTCTTAAAATCCAAAAACGCACTTCGTGTATATCCGAATGCTTATATTATAGACAATATATACTTGTCTTGACATCTATGAGGTAGGTAGGGGCTAAGGGTGTGTTCACGACCCTGTAAATGACAAATAGAAGTACGGGAGTAGCACAAATATTTAAATAAACTACACAATCAATTTTATTTCCTTCTATGTGTGCAAGGCATGCAGAGTTGCAGACGCGAATCCAGGACTTCGTTCAGGGCTGACATTGCCCTATGATATGGTAGTATTTTATGCTTAAAACAGCACCTTGGCTGGCGTACACTAAGCCATTCTGCCTTGATGAATAGTAAACCATAGCTTTTTGATTATTAATAAAATTATGTTTGACTAAGATTATTTTTCAAATTTACAATTTAATTTTAAAATAAGTGTGTGATCGTAGAAAAAGTATTGTATGCGACATTGTTTAACTGAGTCAAAAAATGCTCGTGGCGTCTATAATAGCAATTTTCGGCTTCGCCTCATATTGTTACCCACGCCGCTGACCTTTTTTACCTCTTTTAAGCAACGGTTGCGTAAAATACTATTTAAACAGTTAGCACTTGAAAAGGTTTACTAGAAATACATATTATTACCAGTTTTCCTATTACAACATTGGTAACAGACTGTATAGACAATCGCAATAGGTTAACATAGAAGCGAAGTGTAATCAATGCGATCAGATCATTTTCTCATAGCGAAATCTGTGCAATTCACATAAAAGGTTTATTCCCGTTTAAGACCGGGGTTCAATTCAAGTAAATTACAGGCGACTGGTTAAAACAGGCGACTTGGGCGTGCATAAAATTTACGGGTGGTATTCGGATAGACCTCGTTATTTCGGCGAAGCTCATCATTCCACTTTTATTACCCCTCCCTTATTGTCCCCAATAAAAAGTCTAGAAGATAGGCTATAAAGTTTAATGTAGGCATTTTTGCTGTAAAAAAGATTACCGTAATACAACGCTGTAACCAGTCCCATGATAAGTAAATAAATATTTATGAGGAAGTTAAAAACAGAAGAGATTGTGATTACCTAGTACCGACAAAAATAGTAAGAATGCATTTTTATCAGTGAGAGAAAATAATCAGAAGGTAGCGGTGAATACGGACAAGCTATGTTAATATGTTAATTATAAAGCAACGACAGTAGCCGATCAAATACCTAAGCTTGAGGGCTGACGAACTATGTAAAGACAGATACACCGTTAAAAGATATAAGATAAAACTATGTATGTACATTATCTGCATGTAATTAACAACTACATTAAATGTTTTGCTACGTATTCCATTATACGTACCTATTTAAAAGGTTTATAAAAGTCGCTTATTTATCGCTGAAACGTTACAACGGTGCCGAATGTGAAATGGAAAACGGAAACCTATATAATAGTATCGTAAATAAGGACAATTTAAATAAAATATACGCTTGGAGATCGGAGCAAGGTTGTAGTTGAGAATACGCACTGAGCAGCGATAAAATTTATCGTCACCCGCGCGACATCTGGTACCACCCTTTAGAACTATGACTTAAGATATAAGCGATTGCTGCAAAGCAATATAATTATTATACTTCCGCAGGTAGGCAAAAAATAATAACTGTAAGGAACAACATAACATTTGTCGGTCTCCGTAACCTAGTTGGTAATGACCTGCCTACGAAATTGGGGGTTCCGGGTTCGAATTCCAGCGAGAGTATTATATGTGTATTTATTATAACAAAAATTTGTTGATTCGTCGTGGAGATGTAAGCATTTAAATATTTACATATATCTATTTAGTTATTACATAATTTTAACGTCACTAGCTACCCACATCACAAGCTTGAAGTAACCGTGGGGCTCGGTCACTTTGTTTATGAGTGTATTTTATTTAATTCATTATATACGTATCGATTCGATACTAACTGGAGTATGAAATGCAGTTGTATGCATTCCAATCCGTGGCTGCTTTTTTGAATCGACGTTATAGATAACCTGGTATTAAAGTAGTTTTCGACTAAACAACATAGACAAACGAAATTTAGCTTACGTATCTACATCAACGATGAAAGAAACCAGAAACTAACCAAAACTACATTGAATCATGTCAGATTGTAAATATCTAATTAAATCGTGTTCATTCTCAATTAGTTTATTTTGTAATGGTTTGTTTTAATCAAGAAAATAGTTGAATACGGCAGAAATGTGCGCTTTTAGGTTAGAAAGTTGTTTACATTATAAGCAGAGATCGGACAAATGTGCGTCATTGTTCGCAATAATATGGATATGACTCTAAATTTGATTGAATAATTAATCATTTAATCATTTTCAAAAATGGTCCTATTTAACACCGGTAACTAGAAAAATCTTTGTAAATAGACACCTTAAAGCTTCAAAATCAAATTTCAATAAATTATTCGTTTAATTATTAATTCTGCCGTATTCAACTATTTTCTTGATTAAAACAAACCATTACAAAATAAACTAATTGAGGATGAATACGATTTAATTAGATATTTACAATCCGACATGATTCAATATAGTTTTGGTTAGTTTCTGGTTTCTTTCATCGTTGATGTAGATACGTAAGCTAAATTATATTACTGGTTATAATGCTGTTCAGCAGATTCGAGTGTAACAAAAAATTACACGTGATTTTTCCGTTGACCCCCCCCTTCTCCCCTATGGTGATAATTGGTGATTTTTTCTTGACCCCCCCTCCCTCTATACAGTATGACGTGATTAATGGACAAGCCCATACCTTCAGGACATTTTTGAGTGGTATCGGATGTTGGTTGCATAGACAAAATATACATATATGTCAGCGTTATAAATATTTTGATATGCTTATTCCATATCTATTTACCTTATGGTGGTTCCGTGTTATTCGTCTATCGACGTTGCCGTCACATTCTGACAAGTATGCAAGTGTGAGGGTGACGGGTAGCACGATAAACCATCATAAGCCGCTTGTTATCTCGCTATTGAATTAACCGGCATTATTGTGGGTGTAAACGCGTCTATCTATCACTTCAGCAAATCGTCTACACAAATGGCCCGCTGAAGTTTGTAACTTAGTCAACCAATAGAAAGACGAGCGCAAGCTGTTTCTGGGTACCTACTCAATATTCAGAAGAATAAAACCTTCACAATTTCATTGTGTACATGGAAGTTTACTTATCTATGCAAAGAATTACCTACCATTGTAAGGGGCGCAGAAAGGGACTTTTTTGTGGGATATCACTACTCCACATGGCAACGAGCCCTTCGAAGTGATAATGGGAATAGATATATAAAATACCTATTACAGGTTACATATTATAACTACATATAAAACATATGGTATGCAGCATAGTCTAATGTAAATACGTTGTTACTAAACTTGTCATGTTATGTTTAATAGGTGACATTTTATCAGAGAGCCTCGCCATTGATAAGTAGACGTAAATTTGTCCAAAAGTCGCCTAAATAGTGCAACCTAATCAAAATGTTACCGAAGTAACTACAAAGGCTTTCCTAAATCTTTCCCCGCACAAACTACTGTACTTAGGTCAATATAGTTATTTATTTTTTAGTACCGCAATAACTCTCTATACAAGAGCCCCGTAGATTTTATTAATTATAAAAACGAAAAGTTCTCGCTTGAAAGTCAAATTCAAATTAACAGACGACTCCTGCTGCGCACTGCGAAGATAAGACAACATTCGAATACACTTTTGCATATTAATTGAAAACTGCGCGAAAAAATATAAAAGGAAATGAAAATACAAGGATTTTTTATGTAAATTTTCCGGTAATGAAAATAGGTATGAAATAACAAGTGATATTTAAAATGAGTGTGTTCAAAAAATGTTAAAGTCGGCAGTTCTTTTTGCCCATTTTATTACTCATAATTATCACGGCATCAGCCTATATCAGTCCACTGCTGGACAACGGCCCCTCCTTAGCATTACCCTTATGGACGCTTTTGGAGATAAATGCCCATAATCGCCACGCTGTGCAAGCGGGTTGACGATCGCAGTAGTGTGTCCACTACGATGACGCTGCTCCCCATCATCAATCTTCGATACAGAAATGGTCAGTGACACTTCAATTCCTTAGCCGACTCTTACGACATCCACGGAAAGAGGGTGGTGACAAATGTATTCTTCTGCCGTCACCACAATTTTATTAATATGGCTTGTCAATGTAAATTATTTCTACATCTTTTACTTATTTATTATGCAAAATTCTCACTTGATGAACACGTCATAGACATGTCTCATCATTATGTTGATGCCTGCTCGGGTTTCCTCCCTCTAACGCATGAAAACAAATTAGGCAGTACATGACGGCGCCAAGGGTTCTCCCAACAGGGCAACCCGCAATGGCTCAGCGCTTTACTCAAAAAAAAGTAAAACGTCAAGCCGTTATGGTCCATCTAGATTCAAACATTCGCCCCCGGCAGTTAAAATTAAAGCTAATTAACTTTTTAACTTTCCCCTCCGCCAGGGTGCAATTAATACGAAACAAAAGTCAACTTTACGTGGCCCTAAGGAGTTGACTATACTCTCTTTAAAATTAAATGTAGGTTTGTTGTTGGACACCGTTTTAACATTTGTGTCATTGCAAGTTACATATTTGTAGATGTAGATTCTATATAATACAACAGCACCCGCACCCATTTCTAAATTGTCACTAAGATACTAAGAAGTCTCTTGCATAGAGGGCTGGCCTTGGCTTGGCTAAAGCCGAATGTAGACAATATACATACCTATCCAGAAAATTCCGCAGTAGACCAAATAAAAAGTCTAAAAACGTAACACAGCATTTACCTTAACACTTTCTACTTGCAGCACAGAGCGATCGTCTTCAATTATTTTGATACTTATAAAGCAACCAACCCTAAAATATTAATTATTAATTATTTTGCATGGATTCTTTAACAACACGGAATTTAGTTCCTTAAAATGCATTAAAAGACCCTCTTATAACCACTTCAAGCAAAATCATATGCTTCAATTGCACGTAAAATCTCGGTAAATGATAGCATCTGCTACTGAACCGAATTATATTGTAATAGACTTGAAATTCGTGGTTGGCCCCCTATATCCTTTAAAATTACTTACGAACGTGACTAGAAACCCAACCGTCAGTTATAGCTTAATGGTTTTTCTTAGACTGCAATGTTTTGGAAATATTGGATTGGGACGCAATACATTGTGACTGAGAAACTTGCTGGCTCTATATTTTAGAGCGATAAGAAAAACGAAATGCGGTTTGTTTATTGAAACTTTACCTTATTTATTTTCGAACAGTCATAGTCAATCATTTCGATAATTCCATATTTTACTGATATTAAAAATGGTCGTGGCAATTATGAGGTTACAGAAGCCCACGATCTTCGGATTCGGATGTTTATGTTAATAAGAAACTAATAATTCTTATAGAAATGTTTATCCCAATCAGAAATCAAAACCTTAAATTAATGCATGTCATATATTTTTCCCGCTTCATTGCGAATGATGTTATAACCGCCTGTGTTTAAGGTGCATTCAGACCAAACGAGCATTCGCTATTCTATCTCCCGCTCTACGAAATCAACGAATCACGTTTTGTGTAACGATCGAATTTCGTAGATTGGGTGATAGAACGGCGAATGCTCGTTTGGTATGAATGCACCTTTATTCAAGTGCACCCGAAGAGCCATCGACAGTATCGACACTATCGACACGCATCATCAGTCAGGGCGGGTAAACCGCGGCATTGGCAGTCGGCGTAATGGCCTATTGCGGGCCGTTAGTGCCGCGACGACATTCTCTGCCGCAGCCTCGGCACTGCTCACCTTAAGACGGGTTAAGTCCGTGATAAACGTTGAAACTATTCAGAGTACAACCACCGTCTAACATATATGTAGGTACGTTTAGGTATGTTATGTACCTTTAGGGGCAGAGTACTAGGGAGTATTAGAGCATGCATTGTATTATGTTGTAAATTGGTCGTTGTTCAGATAAATGTATTAACTTGGGTCGCCTCAAATCCTCAAACCATAACTATTTTAGTTTTAGTAAATGGAAAATCATGTCCATAGGTGAGACGATTACAAAAAATTTGACGATGGCCGTAATAAAAACAAAAAAGTTACGTGATTTGTGTTACGAAATTATCATGTAGGTAGTCTGTATGACTAACTTTAGTGACACAATGGAAAATGGAAACAATCGTGATTTTAGGTTCAATTAAGCGCTTACGTTATTATTTTTGCAATAGACACAGGTGCTTGTACCTGTACTACTACTATACTCGTCACCATATTACTTACAATACAGGGAAACTTATGTAAAAAAATATCTTTATGTTTACCTAAATACCTACCCAAAAGAATCTAAATACCATTAAAACGGAAATTTTCAAGTTGTACTAAAATTGTTATAACATGTATCAGCCTAGGAAACATCGTTAATTTATTTAAGTAAAAGTTTTTTTTTATAAAAAAAAAGTTTTTTTTAATGTTAACAAATTTATTTCAAAACTTATGCAGGCTATACTCGTATTACTAAGTAGTTATATTATTAAGTTACTTAAAAATTCAAGGATCTTGTCTACTGGCTTACACATATTCAGTGCTGGCACATCAGACGTTTAAGGAACAGTGCACGCATACGGTTGGAATAATGGCCTGTTACGTTGCGGGCCGATACCGTGCTGCCATTCGACTTGCTTTAGAGCACCGGCAGGAAGGCTTAACCTAACCAGTGTTAAATGAGATGAGGTTATTACCACATGTTCCAGTTTTGAGTATCAATTTATACTGGTTTAAAATGAGTGATTGGGAATATAGAGCCTCCGCGCGACATTTCCCGGCCACAGGCACGCCATCTCGCTGTAATTCGCCGTACGTAAGAGGAATCTACGGAGTGGTGCAGTGAAGTGTTGAATCACTTCCGTCGATGCATTCTCAACTGATTTAAAGGTAACATGTTGGTTCTGCGACTTTTCTAGTGTGAATGAATTATTGAAAACGATACCGTGGACCAATTTATAGACTTCTTTGTTGATAAGAACATTTATGGATATGATTGCAGTCTTAGTTTTAGACAACCTCATCATGCCATTACTGGTTTTATCCGACGCTTGAATGTGTGCCAAGATAAGCTACATTTTGGCGTGCCTATCCTACACTGATCACCACTATCACCAATCTAACACCAAATAATGACATATTAGTATGTATAAGTACTTAAATAAGGGAATTTACTTACATATGTTATCTGTAGGTGATCAATTCATAGGTACTGAGTTACATGTTTCAATTATTGTGCTTTATTTGTATCATAATATTCCGAATATAATCAGGTCAGTAACCATGCGATATCCTATGAGGACCTACATAACTATGTTTAGGTACTCATGTAAAACGACCGTCAAGTAGATGTTCAAACAAACTATTCTAAAACAAGGTTACAAAATAGGTAAACAAGATTCACATGAATATAAATCAATGGCCGGAGGCGTGCGATTCGTTATGTCGCACCATAATGGCCAATGTCGAGCACTTTAGATAATGTGGATACACCCCTTTCGGGCATCGGCCAAATCACTCGATAATTGTAGTGTGCCGGTTTACGCATGTTCAATTTATTTACAATATCGAACTCAGCCAATGATGTGGATATAATCTATGACAACTGACTAATAATTTTAACAGAGACCACTAATAAAATTATTAATTCATATATTGCGCGGTAATGTGCTGTGTAAGTGTCATATCATAGTAGGTAGGTATTATGGACACTTCTTGGATGTTCTTTGTTGTCATTCATACAGATGTATTTTACTATCGAATATTAAAATGTGATGTTCACAGCGCACAGGACCCACATTATCGATGACGCTTACGTCTCGTGGCATTGTATTTGTATTATGCGAACTTACGAACATAACGCCATAAGCGCCATCGACAATGTGGGCCCTTTGCATTGCCCTGAGAACATCACAAATGATGAATTCAGCCTCAGCGTCCATGACCTTATTAGTAGTGATACCTGCTTACAAAACTACGAAATAGGAGCTACCGGGTTCGTATCCTGACCAGGGTATTATTTGTATATTTATTATCACAAATATGTGCTCCTTGGTCGTAGTTGACTATGTATTTAAGTATCTATTTATATATTTATTATATAAGCGACATGCGTGGTACCCATATCAAAAGCCGTAATTGAGCTTACCGTGGGACTAGCTAGGTAGGTCGATTTGTGTAAGATTGACCCAGGATATTTTATTTATCTCCGTTGCAAAATGATGAAGTAATCAGGGAAATACAAATTCTAACCGAATTCAAGTTCACATAAAAATACCGTAAGTAAAGCGTTCACTTGACACACCCGAGATCCTCTCTTATCCCATTAAAAGAAGAAATAAATCCCCGTCTCGAGTACACAAAATCGATATACGCAAATCAGTGATAACAGGCGGGTCTCAGGAAACTTTTTACCGTTTATTTCCGTCCCCCTCCGTCCTATCCCGCCTTATCGCCTGCGATCTACAAATCCAATTTCCTAAAATAGGGATCGATCCGACAAATCATCTGGCGAACTCTATTATGGAGCACAGGGGACACGTCGATGACTTGCTTAGTGAGACGCTTAGTGGACACTGTATGCATATTTGTGCATCTGCATAAGCTGTTTGGCATTTGTTACTTATTACAATACTTGTATACCAATCAATTGTCAGTACAATCTAAATAAAAACCGGCCAAGTGTAGCATTTATAGTTTCTGAGTAAATCGGCTGTGATTCCATAATTACGCTCTTTTAGAGTTGTTGGTTTTATGTAAGTACATATTTTCTAAACTTTTTTCCTCAATTAACCACATGGTGGTAACGGCAGCAAGAACACATTGGTCACCAGCCCAACTCTGCGCATGGATTGTCGTCCATTGGAGATGGATGATGGGCAGCAACGTCATCATATTGGACCACAGACAACATAACCTAAAGACGTAGCTTTAGACAATTATTTCATTTAAACCGATGCTGCCAAAAATGCTGAGGTGCGGGCGGCGTAACATGAGCTAACTGTGTTGTGATTCGTCGTTTCAAGGTCAATGAGGTGTAAAACAAAAATGTCCGCCGGTCGCTAGTGATTTCCGAATGTCGATAAAAGTATCGATGGTTACAATGTCTATCGCTTTCACAAATCGATATTTGTCAGTGACTTACCGACACAATCGTAAATCCATATCCGTACTAACGCATACCATAAATGCGAAAGTATGTCTGTCAGTTTACTGAGTCTACACGCTTAAATCACTGAACCAATTTAGATGAAATTTTGAATGGAGATTATTTAAGACCCGGGAAAGGACATAGGTACGATATTTCATAATTTCATTCATCATCATCATCCCCGCAGATGAAGATAATTATATTATGATACTAGCTTATGATGCTAGCTTGAAATGCATTTTATATAAAAAAATATTTGTACTGTCTGTCTGCTGTGTCTTCATCTTCACATTTAAACCGGTTTACATGAAATTTGGAATGGAGATAGTTTAAGACCCGGGAAAGGATAAAGGGTAGTTATTTAATCATCATCATCCACGCAGACAAAGTTGCGGTCAAATATTAATGCCACAATATATCTTGTCTGAGACAATAAATAAAATAATTTTACAAAATATACTTTTATTTATACAATAATTAACTCGTAGTTACAAAATAACCAAGAAACTACCATTAAAATACGTTGTATATAAAATTCGTCTATTATTCGTTTTTTTTAATTTGAAATATTCCGGTTTAAAGTGTCGAGAACATATCACACTGTTAGGAGTAGGAAACCAATCATGTGACCGTTTTGTAGCATTCATCCACATTTTTATCATGTTTGGGCATTTAGAGAAGATACACAATATTATTTAACATAATAGTATTTTTGAAAATTATACTTCTACACTTTACACTAAACCAAAATTTATTTGAGGATAATTGAATATAATCGTAATATCTTATCGATATTAAACAGACTGCAGGCATAGACATCACTAGTTCGGATACAGAGACTCCACCGCAGAGTCTGTTGCTTGGTACGATTGAGAATAAAGATTTTAATTTATCTTTAGTTACCTTATCGATAGTAAACAAACATACTCTACGGTCATCCCTAGTTCAGACGGCCTACCTGCTCGTTAAGCTAGACAAGGAGGGAGTTATACTTCGTGCAAAGTATTAGAAAGAGACTTTGTAAAAAGACATCAACGAGTGCACTAGATTTTATGCTTAAACTATTTTTAATTTTAATTGAAATTTATAAAAAATTGCTCACTTGTCAAGCGAAAAACCATCTTTTTGCACACTAGATGTTTTTGTATTCTTGCCACACAATTTCACGCAACAGTAATGCATTTTGCATGACGTAAATCACGTTAAAACTTTCGTAATTATCTCATGAACGCCGGCCGCAGACTGAAGTTAGCAATGGAGGCGTGGCTCTAATATGGAGTGAATTCACCGTATGCGTAACAGAGGGGGTCGCCCGGCTATGCTACGTCTTGAGGTTATGTTGTCTGTGTATTGGACACACTACTACGATCGCCAGCCCGCTTGGCATGACGATATGGTCATTATCTCCTAATGCGTCGATACGTGTAGGTTATAGGAGTCGACTCGAATAAGCTGATGATTCAACTATTTGCTAAATACATTAATGTCACAAATACAGTACGTAAGACAACGAAAAGCATACCTTTTAGCCTTACCTTACCTTACCTTGTAGCATACCTTTTATACAATTCAAAAATCTTTCACGATTTCATGCCCGTAACGTCAGGACAATAATTAACGTAAGTTTACGCGATTAAGTCCCGTTTGGCAATAAAATCTGAATTCAAAAAACCTTGCACAGATCTTGAATATAGGAGTCGAGAAAATGTGGCAGAAAGATGAGCTAAATCTAGTATAATTTTAAGCTGGCGCAACTTGTAAGAGAAATACATTAAATGCACTAAATTTTATGACACTATGTTACAAAAACCGCGAACTGGTTGATACACAGTAAAAACTTGGAATCAGAATCTCTGTATGGATTTTAGTTTGTAGGTCAGTCAATTCAAACCCGAAAATAGCAGCTATATAGTGTCGTGTTTGTGCAGTGAAGTAGATAAATCTCAATGTTACAAAATGAAGGAGCCCTTGAGTGGGTTTATATCTTTAAAAAAGGTTCGGAGGTGCCCCTTGTCAAATGGGAAAGAAAAGCGGCTACCTCGAAGCTAGTGCGACCAGATTTGAGCGTACAAGATAACAGGATTTTCCCAACTGGCCATCAGCCTTTAGGTTTTGCAGATAAACTTTCATAGCTAATACATAAATAAAGCCACACAATGCAAGTCACAAAATCACATGTTTTTGAAAATTACTGTAAATCGGACAATAGGTTATGTCATTGACTAAAAGCATTTAAAATAGGTATAATTATTTCTACCATACTTCAAGCTTAACACCTTACTTACCATAGAAATACCCATGTTAGAAATGGTATTAAATAAAGTAAACAAAAACAGTTAAGTATTTTGAGTGCCTACACTGAGAGTCACTAAACTTTTCTGTGCTACGATGGATTTTTTTTAAATAAAAATTCACGTCAAACTATTAAGGAATTATTGTTATTTGTTGTAGGTACCTACAACGATTAAGAAAGTAATGGTCACCCTGTAAAAGTTCCTGCCAGCAATGCCGTCCTATCCGCGATCTCACCCTATCTCCCTCGATGTCACACGCCGCGTAGCTCTCATGGCGCCCTAATTTGTATTCGACTTGTATGACAAGTAGCGAAAACCTGAGTAGAAACCTCTCAATGTCCGCTACATTGCTACGAGGGCGCGTAGCGTTTTCCATAATAGCTATCTACTTCAGCATACTTATTACTTGGCATATTTCACGGTAGGTTTACTCCTCAAAACGGAAACATTAAGAAGGATTTGAAATCTAAGGATCGATAAGATTTTATAGACATACTTGAAGTCGAGCGAGGCGATCATCCACGCGTCAATGAAATCAAAGGCAAATAAATACTTAGGGTATTTCATAACTGACCATGGTAATACGACAAGGGATAGTTATTTAGGTGTAAGTTTAAGCTCGGTATATATTTGTAGTTTTCTTGTGTTGCGGGGACAATCTAAATGCCTCGCGCGAGGTGGCAGCTGTGCTCGACCCCTTGCCTTATATTTTATCTACATTAACCTTTTCCTTTCCTGTTTTATTGGCCACATAAGTATACATATGTGTGAGTTGGAGCTGAGTCATAGTTCAAGTTTTTTTTTTATTTACTTCAAGTACACTAGTTTGTACTTTTAGTCCCAAAATTACTCAACGCGTAGGAAGGTCCAAATAAATCCTTATCCAAAATGTATTAAGTACAAATGAAAATAGCACTTCACTTCAAATTCAAGGGTATATGAGAAGTTCCCAACAAGTACCTATTGGGCCAGCGTTGATATCACGCAAAACAGGCACATTTGATGTGGAGTAGTGGTGTTGCGAATAATTGCCAGAATATAATACAATACAACACTTAGGTATTAAAGAAAAGGAAAAAATAAAACATAAATGTAGGTACATAATTTTACAAATTTAAAAACTGTAACTTTAGAAATACGTATTACCTACCACATTTCAAACACAAATCCTATTACATTTGAAGCTCCTGAGTATACCAAGCGATTCGAATTTATTTAAGCCACAAAGCGGTTTGGCACCCCTCTAAATAAAACAAAAAGTAAGAAGTATCTCTAAACTAGGCTCTTAGAGCACGTAACGTCCGCTGAAAGCCCGAAGTTAGGGCGATTGCACACGTGACGCAAGTGCGATGTATCGGGTGAACGATGCGCGATAAACACATACTAACACAGCGGCGCAGTAGTGGAGAATCTCCTTATTTATTAGAGACATTCTAACTACATATGAGCGGCTAAAAAACGCGGCAAAATTTTTTTTATAACTCTCCACCTTTTTCTATTGCAAAGCATTCTTGTCAATAGAAAAAGGCCAGAATACTTTATTTCACGACGTAATTAGGGTAGATACCTACAAGATTTGGAAAGACGACCGTTGTTGTTGTTTTTTTTTTATTGCTATGTATTTCATATGGTTTTTTTCCTTGAGTTTTTCTTGCGGATGAATAATCATACAGCTAACCAAGCTTCGCGTGATCACTCGAGTTTATTTTTTGTATCACAACAATTTATACAGATTATATTATAATAAACAAACAGAAGATCTTACCACTAGAACAAAATATATTTACATTGTTATTATTATTTATAAATTATTAACGTCTTAGTCTACTGTTCTTCGCGTATACTGCAATAAGTCTCCATTCACATTACGGCGGTTATCCCGGACGAGTGCATTATGTGGTCGCAGAGCCTCCGCCAAGCGGTTGTCTACTACACACACACAAACACTAAAACGCACACATAGTACATTTACTTGCCGAGATTACATCTAGAGTTCGACAAATCAAATACTTTAAACTAGACACTTGACAATATTTTATATTAATTATAATTACATACTAATTCCTCAATAGAGATGATTAATTTCATAAGCACCTACAAAACTAAAAACTTGCGTTAGATAAAACAACTCGTGAGAAACCTTCAGGGGAAAAATTGATACAAATATCTTTATTTGTGATACCTACCTAACTAATACAACCTTGTTATAAACGTATCTAATTATGCCCGTAGTTGTTGTCAGCGTTCGTCGTTCAGAGTCAGAGTAAAAATCGAAAATTTTATGGGAAAATTGAAATTATATGCATGCATATACCCCATTCGTCGTTTTAATCCAACAGTATTGAGCAATCTTCAATTTGGGTTGAAATTTAATATGACATAATTATCTTTTCGGCAAACTCTGCCCATACTCTTAACTTTTTCATAAGCATATTTTGACGCAGTGAACGAAAAATGTAAGTGCCTTCTACTGATAAAAGTCGCCTTAAGCCTACATTAAAATGGGGGACCCAATAATAACTTGACCCTTCTTTCCATTTAGCACAAATCCTTTAAAAACTGGGAGCAACGGCGGACTCTTGATTTAGATAACGACCGAGTAAAGACACGTCTTGGTAACAGCGATAACTATCTTTTTTTATGGAGTAGGAGGCAATCGAGATGTATCGCTTGATGGTAAACGATCACCGTCGCCCATGGACACAAGGCGGATCACGTTGCCGACCTTTAAGATGAGAATACGTTCTGTTCTTGAAGATTTGAAAATCTGGTGTCGTAGACGTTTAAATATGCGACAGACGGAACATTTCATAGGTTACCGAACGTTAACGAACACGCTAAGTAGATACGTTTGCTTGATCTATGGTACATATGACATCTGTGCATCTGTGCTTCCAAGCGAACACACTCGAGCCGGAAAAGTAGGGTAAAGCTACAAGAACAAAATTAAAAACGTACTTACCTATACATAGTCGTATTGAAATAAATAACGCAACCACTCTGCTTACTCCCGGCGTCAGATATTCTACTACAAATAAGTTTTTGTTAATGGTGCCTACATATTTTCGAGATTTACGAAAAAACAAATACATTTTGAGTTAATATTGTTGTGATCTAGATGTGCGATATGCTCTTAGTCCTCTGTGGCTCTGACCTTACACGCTTGAGTCAGAAATCTAGTACAGAATTACAACGATTAAACTATTGCATTGAGTGATGGAATCCGCTCCGCTTACTCCCGGCGCCAGCTCCTGAGCTGCAGACATGCCCTCAGCCCTCTGTGCCTCGGTTGAGAGTCAGCACGCTCGAGCCAATGTGTGGAATTGAATCTGCGATCGAACCTTTGCATTTTAAAGTACTGGACGGAAATAAAACAAGTTAAGCAGACTTCCATGTATCGGCTGGTTTGGAAGAATATTCAATTGTACCTTGTTATTATTCTGTTTATTGAATGTATTTAATTTATTTGATTTACATGAATTTAGAAATGCAATTAAATACGATCTGTCGAAAGTCTCACCTCTACCCGATCAATGTTTTGTACACAGCTATAGCTTTGTATACTTAAGAATAGGGAAATCACAAGGTCCTATGATCGTTTGAAAACGCATTTAAAATTTGGCCATGTTCCTAGTTTTTAAGGTGGCTTGATATTTTTTTATTTATAATAATTCTATTCTATTTTACTTTTCACCCCCCCCCCCTCCATTTCACAGATATTTATCACTGTTCCAAAACTACAAGTTACCCCATATTTTAATAACAATAGCTTGAGTTATCAAAGCGAGTGACTTGTCTATCCCTTTGATGCGCTGACCCTTCTCAAGTGTGGGCCCGGTTTTATCGGCGCACTCTTGCGGAAACTTATGTCTTTTTATGACAAAGACATGCCTGGAGATTGTAAGTTTAAATAAGTTTATGGAATTAACGTGAGAACTAGTGTACCTATTATCACAGAAATTAACAACCCGAATGAAGAAGTTCTTTGATTAAAAAATGGTAGTAAGTAACTATTTTCTAAACACGAGAAAAAGTAAATTATAAAAGGCTTACAAAAGGAAGGAAAAGAAAAGAAAAGGAAAATATAAAAGTAATTAAGTAATAAAGTGCGTCATAATTCCATGTGCACATAAACATGCTTTGATAAGTACCTAATAGCAAACCGATTATGAATGATGACCGTCGTCACTCAAATTGAAGACCGAATGGCCATACATATATCGGACATCTCTATAAGTCAAAAACTTACCCCCTTATTCATAAACTTTGTTTGTTAACTTAAAAAGTCGCTAAAAATTGTTTGTACCTTTTGCTCTTATGGACACATTGTTAAGACCGAAAGGGACAAACAATTATTAGCGGCTTGTTAAGTTAACAAACGTTTATGAATAAGGGAGTTAGCCAGTAGACGCATCCCACCAAAAAGCATTAAGTTAATGTGTTAGTACAAACAATAATGTAACAAAGACATATATGTACAACCCATAGTTTTCGTTTTCATCGCCAAATGTTTCACAAAATTTTGTAAGGCCAGTCAACTGCTCTGCCGTTCTGCATCCGTTATCTGTCAGCGGCGCACGGAAGCCTGTGAATAAATCCGTTCGACTACATTAAAACGTCACTCAAACTGTTCGGAGAAAAATGCAACGCTTCAATACGTTACCCTTCCTATTGCCCTTTACTAAATGTTTCAGACAAAGGTCAAATTTCCAGAGTCATGATTTATATATAGGTATACAGGGTGACATCTGGATGGTGGAGCAAGAGTGAACAGGGTACTAGGGACACTCACGCTAAGCAACTTTCACTATGAAGACAACCAAATAATCGCGAAAAAAAACTCCTAATTATAAGTTGATTGATCAATTTAAAGATTGATGCGTTCGAGATGTGGTGTTGGCGCAGAATACTCCGGATATCCTGGACTGAACGCCGGACCAACGCGTCTATCTTGGACTAGCTCAATATCACCACAAGGCTGTCTGACATTTGCATCCAAAGTCTTCAAATTCTTCGGCCACGCAATCAGACGTGGTGGGGATGAAGAAGTAGGGGGCGCGCACCCAGTAGATGGACGGATGTGGTCCAAAATATAACCCAAACTTCACTCCAGACAACCATTCATATGGCCGAAGATCGAACGGCCTGGAGAGCAGTGACAGGAAGAATAATAGGCAGGCGCGGATCCAGGGGGGGGGCAATGGGGGCACTTGCCCCCCCCTCACACTGGACTTTTGTATGGCTAGGTGGTATTTCAAGTATAAAATGCTATCATATCATAGGGCAGTGCCCCCCCCTCAACGAAGTCCTGGATCCAGTGGCCCCCCCCCCTCAACGAAGTCCTGGATCCGCGCCTGATAATAGGAGTCACGTCCCTCAGACATGAGGCTACGACTCAGAAGAGAAGAGGTCAATTAGATCATAATTAAGAGATTTTTTCGCGATTTCTTGTTTGTCTTCATAGTGAAAGTTGCTCATTGACTGTCCCTAGTACTTTGTTCACTCCTGCTCTACGACCCAAATGGCACGAGCGAGCCCGATAGCCTGCTTTACGTATCGAGTAAAGCTAACGTTACCGATACTTGCAAGTCATGGTACGGCTACAGTAATTTACTCCTGAATACTCCTGATACGATTATGTACAACACATAATTGGACGTTTTTGTCAAAGAAGAGTTGTTGAAACATTTGTGAACAGGTTGACTGATCCGATATATCAGATGTTGACTGTACCTAAATGTTTCGTAATAACTAAATGACCTATTAGAATTTGCATGAAACTAGAGGATACCCAATAAAATCCAAATTCGAACAACGAAGCTGGATAATAAATTCAAAACTATTCTATAAAATCCAGTTTAGTAACTTAAACCGCACGAACGATGAAATTAAACCGCACGAAAAGAAGAGCAAGTTGGACACAGAGATTAGCATTTTATGGAAGTTTTCCTTTGAAACCCGAGCCACCTGAGTTCATCGACTAACTATTAATCCTAAGCAAGTTTGGCCGTAAAACGAGATCACTTCTAAAGGCGATTTTCCATGAATCACCCTTCAGGTGAATAGGAGTAAGTTTCGTATACTAACAATTAATTAACATTTCTCTGAATAGATACTACTTAAATACATAGACAGCCATGACCAAGGAACAAATATTTGTGATAAATAAATACACAAATAATGCCCTCGCCGGGATTCGAACCCGGGACCTCCAGCTTAGTAGGCAGGGTCACTACCAACTAGGCTACGGAGGCTGACGAATAAAATATTTTTTATTGACAAATGGGTCAAATTTCTCGCGTTTTCCGTTTCCACCGTGTAGCAATAACAAATAGTACCTACCTAGCCACTGCGTACAGATATAAACGCTGTCTAAATAATAATGTTTGAGAATGTGGTGATAAGTGTGACGGCATCATGAGAGAATAAGATATCCAACTCCTTACATCAGTTACCAAATAGTACATTACGACGCAAGTGCGTAAAACATGAAATTCGACACGAGTTACGAATTTCGTTTTTGCACGTGTCTCGTACGACGTTTTTTAGTACCTACAGATGCAAAAAGTAGTACACGTGCAAAAACGAAATTCGTAACTCGTTTCGAATTTCATGTTTTTCCCATTTGTGTCGTAAAGCACTATTTTGTCATACCTTCTATTTTAAACATAACTAGGTACTACTTACTTAAATATGTATGTAGAGCTAAACTTTGATTGCCAAAAATTTAATCGCAGTCACTGGATATTACGTACAGCAGTTATCCATAATATTTGACATAATGTAACTATAAAGTATTTAAAGCTCTGATGCTAGGTACCTACACGTTAGAAAGTCAACATACAACACTCAGGTCTGATGTTTCTAATTCCGGATAAAAGTAACCGAATCGAAATTGTCACTTTCTCAGGCCATCGATCAAAGAAAGACAGAGCTAACATTTATCTGACTGATACTGTTAACTGGGAATTGAATAAATCATCCTCAGTCACACATAACCACAAGGCATAGGTATCATAAGTAAGTTGTTACACGGGATATCTACAGAATTATGCGTTACTAAAGTAGCCGCAAAAATTTGAGATACGTAGATAGCGAAGACGATTCAAAGGTTGTATTGTATTTAACATGTAAAAAAATCATTAAAAATGCTGAGTACCTACCTACCTTGCTGATCGTTAAGTTAAGGTAATAAACATTTCAAAGATAGTTTATGAAAATTTTCGCTGATTTTCATTTAATTCGCTGTTTAATTTTATACCATGTACACATAACTAAGCCCTTACATATTTAATGAAAGTTAGCTATCTAGGTGCAGCTAAAGACAGCGCTTACCCGCGAGCATATTAAACTTTGCTACTGATGCTTGATTAAAAACTGAAATATTATCTGCGAGAGCTTTACCGCGATGTGATGAAAAATGTTATCGAACATAGATTTTTCCACATGCTTCATTCAATAAAAGCTATCTCATATGATGAATTACAGCGGGGTGTATCAGTTTTAAGCTATGTTAACCTTTGTTTGATCAGAAATTTTATAGTAAAATACTTTAAAGGAAACTTATCATGTACGATTGCCACTGACCGGCCGAATCGGCGAACATTTTGTAGGATCGCAAGCCGATCCGCTTCTCTCCGACGTGGACGGCTCCGTTTGGGCTCGAGCACTTCTCCCATAAGACACAATGCACCCTGCACCAGAAATGACTTTCTGTAATATCCAGAAGTTACAATACCCACTTTACATCACTGGCCATTTTATAGGGACCAAAACAGTACAGGTAAATGTAAAACAAATATACTGTACTATCTATATCTGTGCCGTCGACCGTCAATCTAGATGCTAAACATTTGGGGAGTAGACGAGTGACTACTCGCTTTTGTTACTAGTGACTATAGCATATAACAAAAGCACAACGAGTGTTATTAAAATCGGTCAAGAGCATATTGAGCATATATAGGTGCTCAACTTTTGCGCGAGAAAACTGCCTGCTCGAGGGTATCCCATTTCTTCAACTAAGGAGATATTTGCCGAGCTTGTTAAGACGCTCGCTAGCACCCTTGCCCCACGGGCCCAGTGTCTCGACGCCAAACGCTCAATGTTTATAGTGTGTTTGGTTTGTTGTTATACTGGGTGAAATCTTTTACATGATACAAAATCATATTTTCTGGATCTACATACTCAATCTCATGATTACAGCTAACATTTACTATGGGACCATCTTTGAAAAAGTTACCACAAAATCTATATCTCCATACAAATTGTGAAACCTGGAGCCTATTTCTCGAAAGCTTGTTACTTGTAATGCAAGCGGAAGTCTTTATCTAATTAATAGTGTTAAAAAGAGACTTCCACTTGTGTTACAAGTTACAAGAGTTCGAGAAACGGGCCCCAGCTGTCGCCAGTTACAATCTAGTTGTCATTAATTTTTTTTTTCTAGTTGTTGGGGTGTTCCACTGCTGGGCAAAGGCTTCTCCCTCAGATCCCGGTTCTGTGCCAAGTCTGGCCAATTGTTGGCGAAGGCGTCCAGTAGTTGATCGCAATCATGAGTAGATCCAGAAAATATAATTTTGTATCATGTAAAAGATTTCACCTTGTATAGGTTAAAATTGGTACATAAGTAACTATTTGAACTCTACCTATTAGGGTCCTAGAGTTATAACCTGCTGACAGACCGACAACGAAGCCGCAGTAAAATAGTTTTGCTTGTTATTACAACAATAACGATGTACATATGATGTTTGTCCATAGTACCATACCATTGATAATTATGGTCCATAGTCCATGCAAAACGTGAACTTTTGGTATAAGCGCAACCCCTGTGACTAGCCATCAATAAATAGCGGAGGCTTTATTAGTTTATTGATTGGTGAAAAACGCACCGCTGCTGGCGCGGCGCCTAATTACCCTCACTAATTACCGCGGCGCGACACACTGACTGTGCATTCTGTGAATTTTTAACTTTACAACTAACTGCAAGTTTCGTGTAAAAGTTATTCAACCTGTGATAATAGTAGTTTTTTTTTTTATATCTGCATAAAGTTTTAATTTTACTAAAGTCACAATCACAAGTCACGACTACGAAGTATAGGTAATTGAGTTGCTAAATATCAAACGACAATTTGTTGCACCCTAAAGTGTTTTGGATAGTAGTTAATAAATATATTAAGATACGTTTTTGCCAGTTTATATAATCTACCAGCAACAATTCCAATGCGGCTAGCATGACGAACCCAAGTCATCGGTTGATTTGTACAATAAATCGGATCGGAATGCTTAAATATGATGGCACTAAATGACGCACTAGCTTCTAAAAGAAACACAGCATTAAATCGTTATCCCACAGTACGAATAATAAAAGCAAATAACATGAACACGAAGCAAAAGCAAATAAATTCGATATACCTATCCATATTTGTTTTACGGATTTATCATTTTTATATTACTCTTTTAAGATGGCAAGGATAATAAGACTTAACTAGAGTATATTTTTTATTGGCTAATGACAACCGTGTCCCTACTATCTTCATTTCGTTTATCAAGTAACGTTCGACATGTATTCAACTAAATTAATTTGCACACAATTTGTTTAACAATTGACCTATGGAAAATGTTGCCACTAAACATACACATCATATCAGTAGCCTGCTACAGTCCACTGCTGGACATATGCTTCTCCTATTACTTGTGCATCTGGACGCATTAGGAGGTACTTAATGCCAAGAATTGACACTTCAAGCGACCACAGGTTGATTAGGGCAACGTTAAGGTTTGACTTGAAGAAAGAGCGAGCAAAGATGATCATCACTCCTCCAAGATATAGTAACAAGGACATCGGTTTTCTTCAGGATAACTTCCGGATAGACCTTCAGAACCAATTTGAGGCCCTGGAGGAAGAAAATCTTGACGTTGACTTTATTCATAATATATTGAACAAGGCATTACTAGACACAGCAGATAAACATCTTGGCAAAGTACGGAGAAAAGAAAAAAAGTTATCACCTGAAACGCTTGCCATGATAGAGGAGAGAAGGCAAATGAGGCATGAAACAGTAACAGATCAGAAAGAAATAGAACGTATCAGTAAAATTATTAGTAAAAAGATTAGGAAAGATTTGAGAAAATATAAAACTGACATAATTACCAACACTATTAAAGAATGCAGGGGTCCCAAGGTTTTTAGGAGGAAACTACGGACTGGAGTGAAAGAAATAGTTAAGCTGAGAGACAATGATAACAATTTGGTTGCAGACCGCGACCAAATTGTTAAAATTGTCGAGGACTACTATGCAACATTATATTCATCGCATTCGGACCCACCACAAGTAGTTACGACAGATCCCAGAGCACCCCCTACCCCATATGTAGACAATGAAAATATACCACCTATATTAGCAGACGAAATTAAGAAAGCACTATATCACATGAAAGCTGATAAGTCTCCTGGCGAGGATGGCATAACATCGGACCTGCTCCGTGCCGGTGGCGACCCTGTCATCCGAGTACTTGTAAAACTATTCAATCAGGTATTGCAAGGCACTGTCACACCGGCATCGTGGAAAACTGCAACAGTCACCATCCTTCATAAAAAAGGGGACATTTCGAAGCTTAGCAATTATCGCCCCATTAGCCTCCTTTCCCACACCTACAAACTTTTTGCTAAAGTTTTGTGTAACCGCCTCACTCGTGTTTTAGATGAATGCCAACCACCCGAGCAAGCTGGTTTCCGCAGTGGATTTTCCACCATTGATCACATACATGCGGTAAAGCAGTTGATGGAGAAGAGTCATGAGTACAACCGGCCACTGTGCATGGCCTTCGTCGATTACGAGAAGGCCTTTGACAGTGTCGAGCACTGGGCCGTGTTTGACTCGCTCCACCGATGCTCCATCGATGCCCGCTATGTGGATCTACTGCGGGAACTGTATATCTCGGCAAAAATGCAAGTTCGGCTTCACAAACTTACCGACCCAATATCCATCCAAAGGGGAGTGCGCCAAGGGGATACCATTTCACCCAAGCTTTTTACGACAGTATTGGAAGACGTCATAAAAACGCTTGAATGGGACAGAACTGGAATCAGCATCCATGGTGTCTTCTTGTCGCACTTAAGATTTGCGGATGATATTGTTTTGTTTGCCGAGACCCTGGATGATCTCCAAGGTATGATCCAGAACCTCTACCGAGCTTCCATAAAGGTAGGTCTTAAGATGAATATGTCCAAGACTAAAGTTATGACGAATATCTCTAGTGATTCTATTCCAACCATAATGGTTGGGAACGAAAACCTGGAGGTGGTCGAGCAATACGTGTATCTTGGACATATTCTATCTTTTGACAAAAAACACCAACAAACGGAGATCTCCAGGAGAATTCAGCTGGGTTGGGCGGCGTTTAACAAACTAGCGGATATCCTCAAACCCGCTGACATTCCACAATTCCTGAAAACCCGCCTCTTTAATCAATGTGTCCTGCCAACCATGACATACGGTGCCGAGACATGGACGCTCACTAAGGAGGCTATGAATAAAATTAGAGTAGCACAAAGAGCCATGGAGCGCGCCATGCTCGGCATCAAGCTACAAGACCGTGTGAGGAATACCGAGATTCGACGTCGCACGAAAGTGCAAGACGTCGGAGACGTTATTACCAAACTGAAGTGGAATTGGGCAGGACACATTGCCAGGCAGCGTGATGGCAGGTGGACCAAAATGTTAACGGATTGGTGGCCGCTTTCAGATTTGAGAAGCGCAGGGCGTCCGACCGCTCGATGGGTGGACGATATTCGGAAGAATACGGGTCACTTTTGGATAAGGTTAGCTCAGGACCGGGACCAGTGGCGTACAAGAAGAGAGGCCTATGCTCAGCAGTGGGCGAATAACGGCTGAATATGATGAATTTGAAAATAAACATGGCGTCTGTGTTCATAAACAGTTTAAGCAACTGTTTTTTTTAATAGGTCCGAACTTTATCGGACCAAAAATATTCGCGTTAATGCCTATTACACACGAACTGATAATCCCAAAAAAATCTGTATGATTAGATTTATTTCAATTTTATACTTCAACTTATTAAATATTAACGAAACTCAATTCACCAGTAACAAGAAAACATTCAATATAATTTGCTTTATATTTTTATTTATCATTAATACCTAATTATTAGGTTGTATATAACAGCCCTAATACGGTTTATCCAAAAACTGCACAAGCGGAAAATGGATCATTTCCTTAAAAAAAAAAAAACATTTTGGCGGGATTAAAGGGTAATTAAAAAAAAACCTTTATTCAAGTGGAATTAATTTTTATTGTCGATGTTCATAAAATAAGATTAAATATGAGTTCCGATAATAGCAGCAATGAAGAAACAATCTGTACACCGCCAGAATTAAGGGCGGAGGCTTAGTTAGCTATAAATAACTTGTTGCCGCCAAAATCAAAAGAAAGATACATGAAAACTTATGAAAGTTTCTTAAGTTGCAAGACTGAAAAAAATGCCCATGGTTTTTCAGAAAATGTATTACAAAAATACTTAAAGTGAGATTGTAACTATTCTTAACATATATTATTTTAAGTTTAACTCATGTTATAAATGGAGTGAAAATGTAGTTAAGCATAGGTACCTAAAAGTGCCAGTATGTTTAAGGCTGCAAATATGAGAATACAAGACTTGGCAGCACTGTGTTTAAATTATACCATATTAAACATTTATTATTTGAATGGTGTATTTATTTATTTCATTGCATTAGTTTGAGAAAAGCACTATACATGCCTAGCCGTGAAAGGGGCTTGCAGGCTTCGTAACTAGCCGGCCTCCCTACGGTCGGCCGTCTATAATACTCAGCCTGCAACCCCCTATTTCCCGGCGGCTGCAGTAATGTACTATTACTGCTATCACCACGCGGTATCTACTGCCACTATAAGCGTACACATATATCTATTAGTGACATAATTAAGGTATTTATATTTTGGCACTGGAAAATAGCATAGATGTGAAGACGTAATTCTCAGCATTAATATTATACCTAATAAGTAAGATAAGATAATCATAATACAAATGTTGCTTGTGTATAGGATGTACAATATCTGCCGGCAACAGAATTGCAAATGCAGGCCGATATCCGGTTTGAACCAGCTCCTAATGGCGGTGTCACGTCAGTTTCCTGTCTAATACATTCTATTGTTATCGAATCGGTCTCGTGTGTGCTTATCAGATCAGTATTGATTAAACAATGTACCTACATAATATTATCTGGCAAGTAACTTCTATCTCATTCTTTAGAAAATTAAGCCAAATTTTAAAAATGTAAAGTAGATACCACAAAGCGTTACAAGCGTACAATTCTACAAAATTAACAACTTTTTGTATGGGAAATTATAAGTACTACTTTGTAGAATTGTACACTTGTAATGTTTTGTGGGGTAGGCCACTGGCCCCTATACCACAAAACTTTACAAGCGTACAATTCTACAAAATTGTCAACTTTTTGTATGGGAATTTATACAATTTTGTAGAATTGTACGCTTGTAAAGTTTTGTGGGATAGGCCACATTGGTCGGCAATACAATACATCAGAATATCGCACCTTTCCTAGTATCAAAACTGGCAATTGTTATGTAATACTATATTTAATTTTATGTTCAGATAAATCTAAAACATTTATAAAGGTATTAACTTAGTCGAAAGTTGCCAAAAAATAATTACAAAACAATTTGTCTTCTTAACACGTATGGGATATAACAAGACCTACTACTACTAATGATTACTAAATAATACTATCATTGATTACCACGACAGTCATAAAATTGATGATATACACGTATAATTGATTATATCGTGCGCCGCGAATTATAAAAAAAAACATATTCTTCTTCAAAGTCTATCCCTGAGTCTTCTTATTCCACCAAGCACCTCCCTCAGTACCTAAATGAGCAAATTCGCAATCATATTGTTTTATAGCAATAATTTCAAATTACATAAATATGTGTTAAGTTACGTTACCTTACCTAAATAACAACAGAATTCAGCACACCGGTAAACGTATTCCGACAATAGCTTGAATGATTTTTCTTTTTACCACGTTTGAAACAAAGCGCTCAAATAACTCAGACATTTCCATACGTGGTGCTCCCCACTAACAAATCTAATTTGGACGTCCATCGTTACGTCCAACTTTTTGATAGAGGGTATTTGAAGCCCCATTCGTGCTTGCATGAGGAGTTTTTTGCGCCACAAACACGTACGGTTTGGATAAAATGACCGAGGACTTGAGAAAGATTTCGGTTGCACGTTATTTTCTGATCTGTGCTCGGCGACGTCGGCGTGGCGGTGTGGTATGATGACAGCTACTTTTATGAAGGATGAGAAGCATTTGCAAAGTTATATCTTAGAGTTAGACAAGAAGGTAAGTAAAGTTACTAGGTTTCTAGCTTCTGACATCGATTTTTAAATGACTTTAAAAAAACCGGCCAAGTGCGAGTCGGACTCGCGCGCAAAGGGTTCCGTACCATTATCAATTTATTATTAAAAAAATACAGTTAAATCAGCCTACCTCAAAAACTATAGGAGATAATTTTATCAAACCAAAAATCGTTGATAGAGTTTATTAATGTGCATAACATATATTTTTTTCAGAATTTTATATCGCGTAGTTTAAAAAATAGAGGGGGGGGGACACATTTTTCAGACTTTGAGACCTGATATCTCGAAAACGATTTGCTTAAATAAAAATGTGATGTATAAACCTTCATGTCATTTTCAAAGACCTTTCTATTAACACCCCACACGCTTATGTACAACTAAAAAAAAAATTCTATCCCTCAGTTACATGTATGGAGGGCCCCCACCCCAATGGTTTTTTTTACAATTTAGTATCACATTCCTGTAGCGGTTCATACAACACATATCCTTACCAAATTTCGTTACTGTAGCATTTATAGTTTCCGAGTAAATTGGCTGTGACAGACGGACAGACGGACAGACGGACATGACGAATCTATAAGGGTTCCGTTTTTGCCATTTTGGCTACGGAACCCTAAAAAGAAGGAGTGGCTAATTTTGACAACAAAATTAGCTGTCATTTGTAGGGGAAAGATTAATGGGTAGATACATACGGTCGTCATTTTTTAAATTTGTTGTATTATACTTTCTTTCCATCTACATAACTGTCTGACATATCATACAAGAAACATCCTTAAAACTACTATGAATTGTATAATAGTGCAATGTAATATAGTAATATCCAATCAATTGTCTAACAGTCAGTTCACAGTTAACCTATATTCCAGACGTATTCGGCGCTCATATATAATTCACTCTCTAAATCCATTCCCCGTTCCATTTGTAACAATTCCGCTACTCAGTGGAATTATTGAGTGAGTTCGCGACAATGCAGGGTAAGTCGACAAACTATATCAAATATTAAGGTGCTAACAATTGTTGCCGTCTATACCTACGTGTAATGATTGACAAGCGATTAATATGAGTAAGTACCTACTAATTTTTATTTTTCATAATTACTTTGAATTTTCTTAGTGGTACAATACAATACTAACACCCGAAAATATGTTTTCTACTTCAGGTACTTCTATTTGTCAATCGAATGACTAACAGTGATTTTAAATAATAACTACAGATGTAGTGCAAAATCCTTTCTCTTCGGCTTTTCACGGAAACATCCGAATTCATATTGCTGTCCTTCAGTACAATGAACTTCAGTAGGTATATATTGCACTGAAGCTAATTGAGACAGGGAGATTAATTCGGGCGTTTTCGTGAAAAGCCGAAGAGAAATGATTTTGCACTACATCTTTAGTTATGTGCGAGTCTGTTTGACACGCGCGCCTACGGAAACCAACTTTTATGTTAAAAGCGATAGCTTTCAAGAAAGGAGTTGAATTTGGTTCACGTAGGTATCTAATAAGGAATTAACGAAATAAGGAGCTGAAAACTGAGTATGGTGGCGTTAGTTGGTGAAGGTTTATGACCAGCAATGAACGACTGTGGGCTGATGACGATGAATAAGGAATTATCCCAGAAAACCCATCGGACACACTTTAAGTTGCGCACATTAGTTACAATGAAATAGACTTCGATTTGACGGGTTTTTAGCGTAGCGAGACAAACGACAAACATATTTTGCCACCACTTAATTTTTTTATTTATCCTAATTTAAAGATGATTAGTTCTTACAATTCTCAGGCCTATATTCTGAGATGTTACTTAAGAATTCTTCTCATGTCGCTGCGCTGTTGCATTAACTATTACTATTTTCAAATTAATTTATAATTATGATGAACATACTTACTCCGTAACCTATTTAGTAGGTAACGAACCAGGAACCTAGGCACTTTAGGCAGAGTCACGCCTACGAAGCTGGAGGAACCTTCGAATCCCGGCGTTGTGTATTTATTTATCACAAATATTTGTTCCTTGGTTCTGGCTATTTATGTATTTAAGTATCTATATGTATCTATCTATTATATATATCGTCGCTTGCTACCCACATCACAAGCCGTAATTGAGCTTACCGTGGGACTAAGTGGATTTGTGTAAGATGTCCCAAGATATTTATTTATAAAAAAGATAGTTAAGAAGATAATATAAAATAAATAATATACTAACGTTTCTATAATTTCCTAGGGAATATCACTTTTCTATAATTCCCGCGACACACGCATGTTGACGCGCAATATAAATATTTAGCAACCTGATAGATTTTTCCTATTTCATATTCACAACTTTAGGTGACACAAAAGTTTTTGTAAGAAAGCCCTGGATGGAATGCACTGCATAGGTATTTCAATTTGTTTATTCGTGCAGTCAACGGACTTACAAATAGTTGACGTTAGAACGATGGGATTCTTTATTAGGCTTGTCATACGGCTTCTACTGAAAAACTTACATTGAGATTACCTATTTAAATTGATAAAAAAATAGCTTATATTTACTGCCTGGTTCACAATTTCTGTATAAAGATATCCGTCCCGCAGGCATAAGAAAGAAAAAGACAACTAACATTTATCTGGCATTATATTGTTGTAGGTTAACTGGAACAGATTCCTTACAGGGATAATTTCTACTATCTACGTATCTATATTTACCTGTGTTTTGTGTACAATAAAGAATTTACATATAGCCCACCTAACGAAGACCAAAAGCTGCCTCTCGGGGGAAATAACTCGTGTATAAGCGAATTTTGGTATAGTTGTAGGGAATGGTGTTTTAAACCACATACTAAAAGTACTGGTGGTTAGGGGTGGAGCTAACGGGGGGAGGGGGGTGTAAAGGACCTAATTTTTAATTTTTCGTAAATAACTCTTAAACCGGGGCTTATAGCAAAAAACCGTCTAGTACATAAGTAATCTACATAAAATTCTCTACAAAAAAAGTGTACGCATGTTTCCTCTGGGATCAATATGTCATGAGATAAGAAAGCGAGAAGATGGACACAATAGAAATAAACACATTAGTTTAAGTAGGTATGGCACATACAGAATGCTCGCGAGCATTCCAAAAGATTTTAATGCTCAATTCCTGACCATATTTAGAGTCTTTAATGTTACATAAAATTTCCTGGATTCGGCTTGGTTTCAGAGATAATCAACCTTTTTTTCGAAATAAGTTTTTCGACGTAACTCATCATAAAACTTCTTTTTGATTACAATGCTACCACAATGTTTTTTAATATTACCACACCTTTTGCCTGGCAATCAAAAAATGGGAATAAACTTGACGAAATAACCAGTCCCTAAAAAAATATTAAAATAAATAATTTTAACAAATTGTTGTTATGATAAGAAGTACTGGAAATGTTAAAAAGTATGCAAAAAGTCTAAAAAAAAGAAAAAAAAAATTTTTTTTTGGTGGTTTTTGACATTAGGTCTCATAATAATTTTGGTTTGTTTTGATGTCTAGAATGCATAGTAAAAATCTTTTGACGATGATTATGAGAATATTTTAGGAATTTGGAATTTTATTTCTACAAATAAGCATACAAGGCGCGCCCGGGCGCGAGCATTCCAAAAGATTTTAAGTATGCATTCCAGATATCAAAATAAATAAAAAAATTTTTTTTCTCTTTTATTTTAGACTTTTTGAATACTTTTTGACATTTCCAGTACTTTTTATCGTAACAACAATTTGTAAAAACTATTTATTTTAATATTTTTTTTAGGGACTGGTTATTTCGTCAAGTTTATTCCCATTTTTTGATTACCAGGCAAAAGGTGTGGTAATATTAAAACACATTGTGGTAGCATTGTAATCAAAAAGAAGTTTTATGACGAGTAACGTCGAAAAACTTATTTCGAAAAAAAGGTTGATTATCTCTGAAACCAAGCCGAATCCAGGAAATTTTATATAACATTAAAGACTCTAAATATGGTCAAGAATTGAGCATTAAAATCTTTTGGAATGCTCGCGAGCATTCTGTATGTGCTATACCTACTTAAACAAATGTGTTTATTTCTTTAGTGTCCATCTTCTTGCTTTCTTATCTCATGACACATTGATCCCAGAGGAAACATGCGTATGTCTTTTTTGTAGAGTGTTTTATGTAGATTAATTATGTACTAGAACGTTTTTTGCTATAAGCCACGGCTTACGAGTTATTTACGAATAATTAAAAATAAGGACCTTTACACCCCTCTCCCCCCGTTAGCTCCACCCCTAACCACCAGTACTTTTAGTATGTGGTTTATAACACCATTCACTACAACTATGCCAAAATTCGCTTATACACGAGTTTTTTCCTCTGAGTTTCCTTCGTTTGGTGTACTAATATACACAGAAAGGATTTAAAAATTATCCTGCCTTTTAGCATTAGGCCCCGATAAAGATTAATAGTTATTTGTTTTACTAGGGAGCAAAGTGATTGTTTAACTCTCGTGCAAATATTGAAACCCGAGCAAGCGAAAGATTCCAGAATTTGGTTCATAAAATGGAATCTTGAGCGATGCGAAGGTTTTAAGGCACGAGAGTTGAACAAGCTTTGCTGCCGAGTGAAACACAACATTTTTCACCACACTAAAGCGAGGAAACATGCGAAATAAAACTCAAACATAACAAATTAGAAGGTATTTATGTGCAAGTCCTCAACTTCCAAAAAATAAACAAATCAACAAATAATAAAACAATAACCTCAAATATTTATCTTGGCGTGGCAATGCTTAAAAATTCAGGATAATTCCAAAATGAGACTCATGTAGGTATTGGCGATTTTTTTGTGATTTTCGGAATTATCCCACTATCGCATCTCGCAATTACCCCAAAGCCACTTAAGTATGTTAAACTAAGATTATCACAAATGAAAGAAAATAAAACACGACCGAACTCGTTTAAATATTAAAAGAAAAAAATATTCGGATGCGTTCTGAAATTTGCATAATGTCAACACTTTCATTTTCTTATTGTTTTTATTTGTCGTATTTTTAGAACTTTTAATTTAAAGCATTTTACAACAAAATGTGGTATTTAATTTGGATTTTAGCATATTGAATATAATATTATGAAAGGTTCATGTGTATATGAATCTATTTGAAACTATTGAGTTTTCGAACGTACTATCTAGTTCAAACGTCAAAAAGCTTATTTTACTCTCAGGCCGTATAAGTTATTGCTTTAGTCTATCCAGAAAATTAAAAAAAATATATTTTAACCTCTAGAGATTAAAACACAGTTTTGCGCTCTGAAATTGAAGGACAAACAGCGTGTTTACGAGCAGTGTGATGAAAAAAAAAATTATTCTACTCCCTGCCAGTCATCCGGAGAATTCTTATTAAGTCGGAGATAATTTATACCTTGAATGAAATAGACCACGAGCGCTGTAAAATGTTCGAAACGTCGCTTACTCGTTACAATTTGTTCGGAGTATTTACTTCATGAATTATTACATCGAGAACCGAAGATAACATTATTATTAAACCTACCAAGTAGGTACTTCCAACTATTTTTTCTTTAATAATCTACAGTTATATTTTTAGCTCCGGTTATAGGACCCACCCTATATAAGTATAAAACCGGCCAAGAGCATGTCGGGCCATGCTCAGTGTAGAGTTCCGTAGTTATTCAAAAACGGCTGGGCCGATTATGTTCGAAATGATTTTATTATAAAGTATTCTGTAAGCCCATTATTCATGATTTTTTCATATTTTTTGGACCTATGGATCAAAAGTTAGAGGGGGGGGGGCACATTTTTTTTTTCTTCTAGAGGGATTATCTCCGAAAATATGGACTTTAGAAAAAACTTTGTTTCAAGACCCTTATTATTTTTAAGAGATTCAATGATACCCCACACTATAGGATTACAGCAAATAAAAAAATTATCCCTGCTTCATCACTTCACCGTGGAGGTACCCGAATTTTTTTTTCTATTTTTTATTGTACCACTTTGTTGGCATGATTAATATGTATCATCATCATCATCATCATCATGATTTTTTTTTCTATTTTTTATTGTACCACTTTGTTGGCATGATTAATATGTATACCTGTACCAAATTGCAGATTTCTAGCATTAACGGCCACTGAGCTATGCTGCGGACAGGCGGACAGACGGACAGACGGACATGGCGAAACTATAAGGGTTCCATTTTTGCCATTTTGGCTACGGAACCCAAAAAATGTGTAGGGACATCATCATCATCATCCTATCAGCCGAAAGACGTCCAATGCGGAACATAGGCCTCCCTCAAAGTTTGCCACAATGACCGGTCCTGCGCCACCCGCATCCAGCCAACTCCTGAAGGGACATGCTGTCTCTCAATTAAGTTGAAATTTCGAGAACATTCTCGGTGATATGGCAAATTTTCAAGGATGGTAGTTCCGGTGTCTGATAAAAATAGATAGCAGCGAGAATAGCCGGATCGATGTAGCGCTGTGCTGTCGCGCGCGTGCCACAGCCTACTTGGTTCATTTTGCTCGTAGCCATTATTTTACTTATCGTTTCCATGTAAATCAAAATATTTGAGGAACGACTCCGACTGTAACCGTTGTCAATCATATTGAGTGTGGTGGCATCTGATATTGCAATACAAAATTTACCTTATTTTTAGATATTGGCTGTAAACTGAACACAAGCTTCGAAATCACCTAGGTACGACAGAAATTATAATTAAGCAGACGAGAACAGACGGACATGGTGAAATTATAAGGGTTCATTGGTGAAATCATTGGTAAAACCATATATGTATACAATTGTGACTTGCCATAAATGTTTTTTCAACAGACTCCAAAATTGGGAAAATCTCACGTTAACTGCATTTTTAAGATTTTTTAATCATATCGACATTATGTACCTATACATAACTCTTATACTGTCTCAATCGCCCATCAAAAGTATCTTATTTTATTCCTCTATAGCTATTTTCATTTCACTCACAACCGCTGACACAGTAACGGCCAGCCGCAGCCATCTCAAATCCCAAGATTATTATTTGCTATCACACCACCATTGTAACTTGACACTCTAACCCACGAAATGGTCTACAAGGCTCGATTTAATGCGTAGTTTCACCGAGGTTACGTAGATCTAGCTAATGTGGTGCTATATTTTGAATCCAGGTACGGTGACATTTGGCTGAGGTTCAACCCGAGGAAGGGTGGGTTTGCAGTATGTACGCTATGCAAATGTTGGAAAGCGGTGCAAGTGACGACCGGAAAAAGGGCTCTGCCAGTTTAGGTACCGTGGTCATAGTAAACGTAGTGTGATATATTGAATGAGTACTCACAAAGCTCACCTTGAAGGATAAGAGATAGGGGTATGATGCGAGACTTGAAACGTTATGCATTGACTCCATATTAAAATATAAGAAACTAACCTTTTCAGATTATTGAATACTTAATAATATGTACAGCACATATTTTTAACTATACCTATTTCAATCTCTACAGCGGCGTAGAGGCTAGGGGTGAAGATACTGAAGATACTTACATACATATTTCATTTCTTCTTCCTTACAGCTAAGCTTAATTAAAATCATAACATTACATTAGGTAACTTACCATGGTCACGCGTTTACCGTGTATTATGCTACTCCCTTTCGCACTTACATACTTGTTAGAACCAACAACGACAAACGATTAAATACGGTACCATCATAATCCTACTGTCACTAGAAAAATTAACTTAAGTACCTATCGATCAAATAATGTCGAGTGGAAGTCCCTACTGTCCCTAGCAAAACTTTGTTCGTGCCACCGTGACTTCTATGTCTGTTCACCTTAGAACAACTTCCTCGTAGTACAGTCGGTTGGACTATGGATAATTTTATTTCCCCGCGGCCCAACCAGTTGGACATAGCGGTTAGACCACCGGGTCGGGAGCGTCAGTGGAAGACAAAAAAATGTATGGAATTCTCGGGACACTTTTTTCTGCTAATGAGGATCGAATGAGCTCGCGATTCTGAGCAAAAAAAATAAAAATTTGGAAAATTTGAAAAAACTACAACAAAATAAAAATCTGCCCATTAAATATACCCCCATTTTTAATACCCGTCGGCAGCCTGTGCCTTAATGCAGTCAACTCTGTACGGAGATTCCCAAAGCCGGTCTCCAGTTCACGCACTTTACGACCGTCGACGGAACTACGACTGCGATCCGTCATAAATGTAACTCGACTCGATTCATAATTAGTAGCTATTGATGCCAAGGGATTTCGTCTAGGTAGGCCTGTTGGTAGAGCAGATGATAAATGAGTTATGAAACAGCCCTAGAGGGTAAATATATTAATTTGTAAAAATAATCAAATTGATATTTCTGAATAAGTACATTTATGTTACCAGAAACCAAAACTCGTATTTTAATCCACGTGTGAGGGAGTACTCATAAATAGGTCTACCTATTACAAAAGCAACCAATAACGGAGAAGTGAGCGTCGTAATAATCAATATCATTAACAAACCACGCTATTTTTTATGTATCTAGAACATAAATAAAAAATACCTACTGAAATCAGTAGGGTAGGGCTAACCAAGACAACATTATGCGGTTACGATAAATAAGCGAAAAGTGAGAATGTGAGTATGCGAATGACAGATTTGAATGAAAAGTCACGTGATCAAGATCATGTCCATCCATTATGGTCGCGTGATTTTTCGTTCGAGTCTGTCATTTTAATACATTTATTACTTATCGCTTATCGCAAGAGATTTCAGAATGGCATCATGGCTATGCTTGCAGGTAAGCACACATTTACGTACTACGAGTATTACTACACTGTATGAACCAAGGGGTAAATAATAAGGACAGCTAAAATCATAGCACTACAACCTAATTGCGCAATCGCAATTATATTTAAAACATACCTCCCGGTGGCAATCGTATACGTATTATTATATACGCCACTTCATAACCGAAAGGGACCCACACAAATAAGCTAAAAAAATTAATAACAAAGCATTTCATATAAGACGAAGAAAAGTCGAGGGTCGTATTATTTCAAACATTAAGACGAGAATATTGCCGCAGGCAATTTATGAGAGCAATGCGGAGCCTTATCTTCTGTATTAAAGATTTCATTAAATCATGCTGGGCAATAAAACAGTTTGATACCGCAGTTAGGTCCCGGGTCACTAAGTTAATGACGTGTTCTTGAGTACTGGTGTAAGGGAGCGACGGTAAGCGAGACCCTTCACTAACAAGTGTACCTACACGACTTTAAGACTCCGTTGGTATGTTAGTTTTCGTAAGAGTAAAAAAAAAACAAATGGAAACTTAAGATTCTTAGCAACCTAAATGTGTAAATATGAGAAGCGCAACCTGTTTGTTTTTTCTATTAGTGCATGCTGTGATATTCAGTAAATAATAAGGCGCATAGCTTTTAAATGTGCATGATAGTTTTATAATCTGAAACTATGTAGGTACTAATTGTTGCAGATCCAAATAAATTAAATAAATTAAACAGCAGCCGTAGGTGTATAGTTGGTACACTATGAGCTGCCGTGTCGCTAATTTCTTACCTTCATCATCATCATCATCACATCAGCCGAAAGTCGTCCACTGCTGAACATAGGCCTCCCCCAAAGATTGCCACAATGACCGGTCCTGCGCCACCCGCATCCAGCGGACTCCTGCGACCTTCACCAGGTCATCGGTCCACCTTGTGGGGGGCCTACCCACGCTACGTCTTCCAGTACGTGGCCGCCACTCAAGAACCTTCCCGCCCCAACGGCCATCGGTTCTACGCGCAATGTGCCCCGCCCACTGCCACTTTATTTATATCCGGCTCGCTCACACCAATAGGCGAGTACGAGCGGGATGAAAATAAGTTCGCGTTAATAACGCGACGGTACACTGTTAAAAATTAGGGAATTTTACAGACGAAAAAATTACAGAATTCTGTAAAATTGTAATTTCACATATTTTTCATCAATTTTACAAAAATAAATTTAATATTGATGAAAAATATGTGAAATTACAAATTTTTCTGTGAAAATGATGTAATTTTACATTTTATATATATAGATAGGTAACTCATGGTACGGCTGCTGTTTTAATTTGATTAGTCTTGTTTATTTTTTTTTGTGCTATTTTGAGCCTTAATTGATTGTTAAGCATCATTTAACTCATAATTAGGAGTTTTTTTTCGCGATTTCTGGATTGTCTCTATGATGAAAGTTGCTCAGCATGACACGTCAGCAGGAATGTCTGTACCTGTTCACTTCTGCTGTCACCCTGTATAGTTATACGAATACTACGATGGCGACGTTAAGCCATAGTTAATTGTCACTGTATCATGTGATATAGACGTGACTCCAAAGTTTATTCAATTAAAAATCAAACACTGGTTGACTATTTACACAGATTTTCATAGTTACCAGTAATTTTTTAACCAACGTTGTAGTTATGTCCAGTCGAGTGCATTAATATATAGACACATTTGTAAGGGATCAGTATGGAGAAGTGTATATATATTAATGCCCTTGACTGTCCATATTATTACAAACAATGACGCCTATTTGTCCGATCTCTGATCATAAAAAAATACTTAAAATACTCGTAGTGTTCAATTTCACATGAAAGTTATTGCAGGCTATTGCTAAATCATAATTAGTAATGGATTAAAAAACTCATCTCGATTTGACAAAGATATTTCGGGCTTCGAATTCGGGTCAACCTAGTTAAGCAATTCTGAAAAATGGGTAATGAAATTTCACCTTTTATGAATACGAAAAGCCCCGAGGGCTTCGAAGAAAGCGTTTTCATTTCGCTCGAAAACCGATCTGACCAATGTAAAAGGAAATATTAATTTCTTGCTCACTTACCTACTCGGTTTCGAAGTTTCTGTTGAGGACAAAGGAAATGAATATTTTAACGTTGAATATTGTAGTTGATTGGAGTTACGAGTGAATATAATTAAGAACCGCATAATTCTAATGTTGTTTTAATTAAAGTAGGTACATATCATCAAGTTTACGAACGATTATACAATTAATAGATAAATTATAGGAAATTATAGGTAAATTATACGAAAAACGGTGAAGGTAGATGATAAGGATATTACATTTGGGAATAATAGCAGTACCTACTTAACTTAGTGGATGTATGATTAAGTAGTTCAAAATAAAATGAAATTCTGTTGTACGCTAGATTACATGTATTGTATATAAAAAAATATTCAGACTACTCGTACCTACTTGTAGCCACACTTTAAAGAAACAAACAGTCAATAAAGGGCATACTTGGCCGTTGGTCCCCCCTGTCAGCAAATTCAAATTTTCTATGGCCAGACAACTCTTCGCGCCTACATATTTTGAATTTGCCGCCTTTTTCTACTGCCAGGAATTCCTGGGCAAAGTACACATTTTTTAATTTACAGGTACCTATACTAATACAATGTGAGGTACGGGAAATAAATGTAATCTGCTGGTAATCTGTAAGTCAACGTATTTAATTAAGAGTAAAGATAAAGATAATCATTAGAAAGGTTCATGAAATATCCGAAGTACAAAAATAGCTACCGAAATAAAATAAATGTAAGTCACGTCAAAGAAACTCGTAGCACTAATTAATACGGGGCAAAATCCTCGTCCCCGAGGGGCCCTCAGCCAAGACGCGCCGTGTAATAATTATCAATGGACCCTAAGGGCATAACCGTAAGCCCACCTTGGCACTTACCCAAACCTTTCTATTTGCATCGCGAACTTTGCCGGACCCTTATGAGCTTTGTACCGATTTTAATTTGCTGTGGATCTGGGTTGTGTGGTACCGGATGCGGGTCGCTTTAGGATTGAGGGATCATTTCACGGGAATTTATTTTGTTTGTTGCGTTGTTTCGAATCTCTCTTAGCTCACTAAATAATTAATGAAAATGTTATTTCATTTGTACTGTACTAAAGAAAACTGTCAGACTTTGAACTTTGACCGCTGTGAATTTTTCATCAATCGTGCCCATTTCCCCAACAATACAAAATTATACCCCTCAGATCAGAGCTAGTAGGCTTATGATGGTACCGTGTTTAATCGTTTGTAGCTATTGCCGTCACGTTCTAACAAGTATGCAAGTGTGAAAGTGACAGGTAGCCCGATAAACGATTAACGCTTGACCACAGTAAGCCACTTTCATTTGTGAGGGACTATTTTTTACATTTTAAAAACCAAATCAGACCTTGATACCGGCGATGTGAGCTGGATATTAATTGTCTGACACCGGCGGTTAAAATTTTAAATAGCCGTTTCCGATTATAGCGCAAAATTATTTAAGTCAAATGTTTTTTATAATAGATTAATCCTACAACTTAAAATACAATGACCATGATATACGTAGGTATATTATTTTTATTTATACGTTTTTATAACGATACAATTCATGATAGTCGATGTGGTACGAAAATATACATACAATTTTGATTAACCTAAAAGTTAAAATCCGAATGAATATAAAATTACTTACACCAAACTTTTAAAATAAATAAATCATATAATGTCATGTGAATAGGTACCTAACTAGTAGAATTTCGGTAGAATAAGCCAAAACCCAGTCCAGTGCCTATGTGAAATGCTGCAGCAACAGTCTCTATCTGTGAGTTTGATACTGTTCAAGACAGTAAGAATATTTTGCTTGTTTCCCCACCGATTTTCCCGTAAACTTTTCTTATATTTAGGTACCTACATTGGTATCTCAATTAAGCTTCACTTCGTTGCGTAGGTACTAAGTTAATTGCTTCGTATCTTAAATATTAGAATTTATAATCAACATGAGTTTGATTTTTATTATATTATGACTTAAAACTGGGTATTTACCATATAAACGTGTCATATATTGCTGTTGCATCTTCACGGTCGGCCATCGGTCATCTTCATGGGGTAACTGATGGTGACTCCATGAAGTTGACATGGTACTTAAATACTAATAAATATAATGGTATGGAAAATTATGGGTCCTCTAGTGACGGCAGTAAGAATATATATGTCACCACACCAACTCTTCCCGCGGGTATCGTAAGAGACGACCGATTGAAGTGTCGCTGGCCATTATTTGATAGAAGATTGATGATGGGCAGCAGCGTCATCATACTCATCATAGTGGATACATTACTGTAATCGCCAGTCCGTTTATCCAGCGAGGCGATTATGGGCATTTACTTTCTAATGCGTTCATTCATACGCATAGCTAATAGGAGAGGCTTCCGTCCAGCAGTGGACCGAGATAAGCTGATGACGTGATGATAAACAATAAGCTTAGCTTTAAATCTTACATTGTAGTTAAATATCTTGTTCGTAATAAATTATAAAACATTACTATGTATGAAGTAGTGCCTGATATGTTATGAGTGTAGTTCTTAGTTTATCCATCTTCCTTGTGATTTGTTATTACACCAGCTTTTTACCAGTTCTGGCTAAGGATTCTACGTCTAAGGTCCGCACTGTAACTTCATTCCGAGTGGTGGTGTAGGTAATACCCACTAGTTTTTACGAAAGAAACTGTTGCCTTCGATCCAAAGGAAAAGCTACCTATACCTAATTGTGATTAACCAGTATTCGGTAGTCACAACATTTATATTTTAAGTGTTTTAAAAGTTCAAGAGTCTTCAATACAAAATAAGACGTAATTACAGATTTATAATAATAACCTCAAGAATTTTGAACAAGAAACAGAAGAACATCGCTAAGCTGTTACATGCATTGTTTTTATATCGCCCTCCGTCATTTCATTAGCATATAAAAATTGGAAGTGGTAAGAGAAAGAGCATAATGCAATAGAAATCAATAAACCCGTCTGTAAATAAAGCCTAGCTGTGAGAAAAGTACCGAACCGGTGACCGCAGCGGTTAGCATTCTGCGTGTCTCGACCAGCCCAGGGGAACCGGAGGGACGAACTTGCTAAATAATTCAGACCAAAGGCCTCGCAATTGATAGTTAGCAATAAAAGGGTCTATTGAGATGTTTTGTTTGAATATATTTCAAGGAGTTTAAGGATAAAGTAAGATCTCTTTGGGTATGAGAATTTAGCTCTTGTGACTCTCCGTAAACTTACCACAAGTACCTACCTACTTAGCCAAATGACTGAACATGGTAGGTAAGTATCACATAACGCTCAATCATCAATGCAACAGCAATTCCTCAGTTTTCCAACATTAATATCATATACAGAGTAGCCAAAAAAGAAGTGCATTCTCGTTAACTGTGAGGTTTGGGTCAAAATGATTTTCGTTGTCTTGTTTCATACCACTTTGTCACGCTTCTAATTGCTATCTCGACACAGTATTAAAAAAAATCCGGTGCACTTGTATTTCTTTTTCACACTAGATTTTAATCCATACATCAGAAATGGAAAACAAAACATTATCTCATACAAAAATCACCACTGCGTCACGTTTTTTAGGGACAAAAATTAAGACAACGAAAAGAATTTTGACCCGTTTTTGGAATCAGAATTAGGTTCCCTACACACTTCTAAAAGTGGACGAGGTTAAAGCCTAGTTAATGATTTTTTTAAATTTTAATCGACCCTTCTAAAACACGAAAATTAAATAATCCAAAAAAAAACAATTTAGGTCCTCAATCTCTACTAATATCTACAACAATGTTGGGTTTAGTGTAGATGGGGTACCCTCTTATTTACAACGACTACAGTAGTTTTACTTTAGTTAATACTTATATTTATGTTCTTTAGTCGACTGCCGTTTGTTAGAAGAGGGAAATTATTCACTATTCCAAATGTTCATACCACTGCTTGGGTTTGAATAGACAATATAAATTCCAATTACCGCAGAAAATGGCGCTAAGCTAGTGAAATACCGCGACGATCTCCATTTGAAAACGAAACCTCGGCGCCACTCAATGCAAAGGTATTTTCCAATTACTCCACAATCCTTTCATTTTCCCCCAGCGGAAAATTTTATTAAATCTGTCTCTTTTATACAAGCTCTGATCCATATATGAGAGACAGGGAAAGAAGCCCAGTTAGATTTCGCGTCAGCTCATGAAGCTAGCTTAATATCTATCCGCCTGAAGCGAGTGCCTGAAGATTCTCCATTCATTGGGAAATTGGAAAGGTAGATAAGTGGAAACATTTTAATATTTTAGTTCGGTGTGCAATTTCATACAGGTCCATTACCTAATATATGTTTTTGGTGAGAAGGTTTAGTTTAGAGTTTAGACTAACGACAATCGTCGTTGCAATCTGTTACTACTAAGTTCATGCCTCATACCAAGTTTCATGATTTTCCTACAGTATGCTTTTAAAAATGAGAGCGGTTTTGAATTTCAGGCAGTGATTTTTGTGGACAATAAATTATCCTGAATTTTTCAATACCTATCTCATATATTTTATTTATTGGATACGATTTAATTTAACTGTAATGGGAATTGCACTATGGTTTTAAACTTGTAAGTGGATGACTAGATTGCATCTAAGTATGAATAGTCATCTAATCTATTTAAGATTCACGTACAGATCTGCATAACTTAATTAATAACGCAAAGAGAGAGAAGTTGTTTGGTTTTTACCAAGTTGGAGACAAATAATCAAACTTCCGACCTGTATCGGCTGTATACGAAAATGTAATAGGTACCAGCCTAAACTCCCGTTTCCACATTTTTGAGAGACAACGTTAACATAACTTTGGCAAAATATTGGTATTGTGTTCACATGGTTTTGTCAGATTTTCGCAATTCGCAGCGTGTTCTAACGGCGTAAAGGAGGAAAATCTGAAAATTTTGAGTACCTTGTAAACAACGTCCCGAGGTTCGTTTGACTCCAGCAGCAATGTTATTGCAAGAACATGGGGCCTAAATCGGTTCCGTCACATGAAGCGTCAGCGAGTTTACTTTGACATCAAAATATCCCCTACTGAAGGACACTCGAGCCCCTTGCCGACTCCGGCGCTTCACAAATTGATCTGTCTGTTGCAAATAGCGATATTATGCCCAGTTACTGAAACTAGAATCAATGAAATATCCTAATCATAGTCATAGTTCCAAAAAAATGTATAAACGTTTCAGAACGAATGCACAAAAAATATAAAGCAAGAATGACAATTTCTTCTCAGTCATCAAACATACAATACATACCTATTCGTATATGTTTTTAGCTCATCAAAAGGCAAATGCATCTTTTAACAGGCACTATAAAAATAAGTTAAAATCATTGAAGGGATGAAAACCGTAATAAATTGGATTCCGCTTGACTTTGATTACTAACATTTACGAGAGCAGGGGGCTTTTTTACACAAGTGTGTAATACACTTTGAGGGCCATCAATCTTATCATAAAAGTTACCCGAGAGGTATCATGTACGCTTAGTTTTATGAATCCCATTCAGATTCACCAGCTTTTTACCCTTCATGTTCTGGTAGGTACCTACTTGAGGGCTCCGTGAAAAGAAAAAGTTGCCTTTAGAGCTAAAAGTATACATTATAATTAATGGAGCAGACACCTGGAGACTAGGATATTCCACGCAGTTAGCTTTCAAATATCCAATCTTAACATAGGTGTACAAAGTAAATAGCCTTAATGCTTCCAAAAACGCTTAACCCACGACACATAACGCACTTGAATAACTTGCTTACACTAGATTTATCGTGTGCTCAGAAATGTGGTGAAATAACGATATAAATTCAAAACTGTTCTCATGTAGGTAACTAAGCGCTTATTCTCATTTAAAATAATACCAAGTTTAAAAGGTTTTAATTTTTTATTTTGATACATAGATAATAATTATTCTAAAACTAAGTGTATACCTACACTTATATATCAATGTACACTGAATGACTGTGTATCAAGTCAAGCTCGACCGCTATTACTTAAGCATTTTCTCAAAAGTTTGTTCACAATCAAAACCGATAGTTAGATTAAATGGCTTTTAAGGTTTCCTATTTTGTTACCAGGGTATTTCTCATTTAGATTATGTGATTTGTCACAGCCATGTACAGAAAGTTAACGTTACCTAAACTTAATTTTCTATATTTTTATATATGAACAGAAAGCTTGACGCTACTTCACAAATAAGTATCAATTGTTGGACTTCCTGGGTACCTACCCCTAACTTTCGAACATAGTCGTGCGAAATAACAAATACCCACTAGTTTTTTTTTTTTTATATGATTGGTTATCAATATTTTTGTCATTATTTCGCATAATAAAAAATGCATCATGTACAATCTTCGGTTTAAATAAACAAAGAATGATATTATTTTTTATCATTTAAAAAGTTAGTAACAAAATAGGAAAATGCCAGCTTTTTAACAAATTCTCTACAATATTTAAATATATTCCAATATTTATACTATTAGTATATCAAAACCAATCAGCGAAAAAAGCTTGTTCAATATGGCTGTCTTTGCAATCAATTATATCAAATGAGGTGGGAGAGGCCTGCGTCCTGCAGTGGACTATCATAGGCTGATGATGATGATGATGATATGAAATGAAGGTAAATAAAATATATATTATTTTTTTGATATGATTACACTAGATCAGATGTTTTAAAAGCGGAATCTGCACAAAAGGACACCTTTTAAAAAAACTGCCTATCAAATCATGAACTTTATTTCTTTTTTAATAATTTTCTAAAGTGTTATAGTGGATTTATCTGAGTTTGAAGTTAACCGACATAAATGCAATTCAGCGCAGCTCTAACGCCAACACACCTACTGCGCGAGCATACCTTAGCATCCATCTAACTACCAAACTACATCAAACTATACCCGTGAAAGCCCTTCGGTGATTCAAAATAATTAATAGTGAAAATAAACTTAGCTACAACGAGGAGGTCATTGGCATTACCATTTGGCTGTCTCAGCCCATGGTGAAGCAGGGGCAAAGGGCTAGGCCTGACCGCCATGAAACTTAATGCCACCTTGGTGAGTTTTCAATTAGGTTACCTACATCTTAGTGTTGGGTTTCATTAGTACGCATCAGCGAACTGTGCTTCTACGGCAAATGCACGGGTGTTATGTTTTATCATTTACCCTCTTTCAGTTATGTGTAGAATACGTACTTTTCTGTAGAACCACAGACAACATAACCTAAAGACGTAGCTTTAGACAATTATTTCATTTAAACCGATGCTGCCAAAAATGCTGAGGTGCGGGCGGCGTAACATGAGCTAACTGTGTTGTGATTCGTCGTTTCAAGGTCAATGAGGTGTAAAACAAAAATGTCCGCCGGTCGCTAGTGATTTCCGAATGTCGATAAAAGTATCGATGGTTACAATGTCTATCGCTTTCACAATTCGATATTTGTCAGTGACTTACCGACTAAACCGTAAATCCATATCCGTACTAATGTATACCATAAATGCGAAAGTACGTCTGTCAGTTTACTGAGTCTGCACGCTTAAATCGCTTAACCAATTTAGATGAAATTTTGAATGGAGACTATTTAAGACCCGGGAAAGGACATACGATATTTCATTCATCATCATCATTGTCATCATCATCCCCGCAGATGAAGATATATTATGATACTAGCTTATGATGCTAGCTTGAAATGCATTTTATATAAAAAAAAAATTTTTACTGTCTGTCTGCTGTGTCTTCATCTTCACATTTAAACCGGCTTAGATGAAATTTGGAATGGAGATAGTTTAAGACCGGGAAAGGACAAAGGATAGTTATTTTATCATCATCATCCACGCAGACAAAGTTGCGGTCAAATAATAATATCACAATATATCTTTTCTGAGACAATAAATAAAACAATTTTATAAAATATACTTTTATTTGTACAATCATTAACTCGTAGTTACAAAGTTACCAAAAAACTACCATTAAAATACGGTGTATATAAGGTGCTTTCAAATTAGTCACGGATACCTTAGAGTATGCATGTGTTCATGATAACGAACAACTTTCCTTATGAGACTCATATCGAAATCTTGAAAAAAAAATCGCCTTTTCATACAAAGTGGTTTCATCGGGTGATCAACATTTCATAGAAAGTGATTTTATTTTTTCGATTTTTCGATATGAGTCCCATAAGTAAAATGATTCCTTATTATGAACACTTGCATACCCTAAGGTATCCGTGACTAATTTGAAAACACCCTGTATACAATTCGTCTATTATTCGTATTTGTTAATTTGAAATATTCCGGTTTAAAGTGTCGAGAACATATCACACTGCTAGGAGCAGGGAACCAATCATGTGACCGTTTTGTAGCATTCATCCACATTTCATTCATGTTTGGGCATTTAGAGAAGATACACAATATTATTTAACATAATAGTATTTTTGAAAATTATACTTCTACACTTTACACTAAACCAGAATTAATTTGAGGATAATTGAATATAATCGTAATATCTTATCGATAGTAAACAGACTGCAGGCATAGACATCACTAGTCCGGATACGGAGACTCCACCGCAGAGTCTATTGCTTGGTACGATTGAGAATAAAGATTTTAATTTATCTTTAGTTACCTTATCGATAGTAAACAAACATACTCTACGGTCATCCCTAGTTCAGACGGTCTACCTGCTCGTTACGCTAGACAAGGAGGGAGTTATACTTCGTGCAAAGTATTAGAAAGAGACTTTGTAAAAAGACATCAACGAGTGCACTAGATTTTATGTTTAAACTATTTTTAATTTTAATTGAAATTTATAAAAAATTGCTCACTTTGTGAAACGAAATACCATCTTTTTGCACACTAGATGTTTTTGTATTCTTGCCACACAATTTCACGCAACAGTAATGCATTTTGCATGACGTAAATCACGTTAAAACTTTCGTAATTATCTCATGAACGCCGGCCGCAGACTGAAGTTAGAAATGGAGGCGTGGCTCTAATATGGAGTGAATTCACCGTATGCGTGACAGAGGGGGTCGCCCGGCTATGCTACGTCTTGAGGTTATGTTGTCTGTGTGTAGAACCAACCGTTATAGAGTACCGAGAGGCCAATGATTTTGTTTATAAAAAGTGCACCATATGCAAACAATATTTACGTAAAGGCAACAGATACATCGAAGCGGCCACAGTACTCAAGAATATCGGAAAATGATTGTAATGCCGCCATAACAATAGATGCCTGGGTGCTTAGCCAAGTTGCCAATCGCTAGCGCTTAAACGTCAATCGAAAGCGAAAGGCAGCTAACTGTCTTTGTCGCACTAATATGCAAGAGTGACAGAGAGGGAAAACTACGATACGCTACCAAGCGCTAGCGATTGGCAACTTGGCTAAGCATCCTGCTCAGATATTTTAGATAAGTACTTTAAGAAATTTTAAGAAAAGAAATATTGTGATTGAAAAAACAACAGGGTAATCGGCGTACGCAAGGTTGTCCCCTGTATACGATCTACTCGTCTTTTTTATTGTATTTTTAAATTAAAATTGTATAGGCAACTTTAATTTCAAAATACAATAAAAAATCGTTACTCACAAACGTGTTCCTTGGTTAATGGTTGTTTTTTATATATATTATTTAACTACCTATATTTATTATTTATCTACATATATGTATCTGTCTGTTATATAGACCCCGAGATCTAACAACGAACTTTTGAAAGTTATTGATTAACCCTTATTAATATGAAGGCAAAGCTTATTTCTAACTGTCAAATGCTTGTTCTTGGAAATCGACAATTATAATTATATTCTTACAATTATTTTGCTTAATACGTCCTCACACCATAAACCTGAGCTTTTTGTGGGACTAGCTCGATTAGCGTAAGATTGTCCCATGCTCCGTAAATCCATAATGCCATAATGGCATGCCTTGATATACCCCATAATATTTATTTATTATATTCTTAAATTTTTTCAAACAAATTCATAGCATGGCATACTTCTCATGTGTACTTTTTTTGTTTGGTTTGCTTTTAGTCAGCCAAAATATTTATTTGGCTAAATGCAATGCGAATTGTAACTTTGTTACTGGTTGGTTTTCCAGTTAAACGTTATACGTTGACCTATTTTGGAAATTAAATTAGACCACTCTTAGGCGAACTTTTACTCTGTGGGTATAAAATCATTTGTCGGTTACAATAAAATAATATATATTATAATTATAACGTCGTTTTTACGTGTTAATTCATTTTTGAATTTTAAAATGACGCATCTCTTTGTAAATTTCAATTCCAGGGTTTTTAAGTAAGTAATTAATCTCCTCGTTGTTCTGAAAGGTTCAAAATTGACTGACCTAAATAAAATGTTGTTTCACATAATTATGTTTACTTGCAAAGCCGTGGAGAGACAAACGGATTGGGCCGTTAAACCGGCTCTAATGAACTGAATGAATAAAACTCCAGAGAACTCATCTATTTTTCAAATACAGTCAGCCGAATTTAAATAAATTCGTTATATCACTCATACTACAATACATTACGGTCTTATCAAAGAACTTGTGTAAAATTAAATTAGGTAATAGATTCATAATCAAATCAAATGAAAAAAATGTTATGACCAAAAAATATCAATAATAAAAACAAAAGTTAAGTTGACCTTGGAACTCAATAAGTTTTCGATATTTTAATTGTTATATCTATGTATTTCGTGTTTTTTCGTCAGAAATGTAAGTCAAACTTATTGTACCTATATTTGCTAAATCGCCTCGCCTGTACCCACAGTGTTTACCCTAAAGAGCGACCTGATAAAATTGATGAAGTTCCGTCCTAAACAAACAGTATAAGCCTTTGAGTGGAAAAACTCGAAACAACATACTCACATTACATTATTTACATATACACATAGATAGGTAACATCTACAAAGTTTACCTGACCCACAAATGTGGGGTACACTACTTGGCAAATAACAAGATGAAGTAAATTCGATTGTTGGGGTATTTTCATTAGATGTTCTAACACTTCTAACACGGTGTCCGTATACTTAATTTTAGAGCAACCGATAACAAAGGAATCTCCTTTGACTTAAGTTCTTTCTTTCACTTCAAGATCAATTTGCACAGGAGACACTTTTTAGCCGAGATTATGGGTACCCTGAAATAAAATATTAGCTATAATGTCGAGTTTAATTTGATATCAAGCATACATCATTTTTATGTTTAATTTATAATAATCGACATCGAAAATCGACTTTCATTGCCATGATTGGATTGGAGCAGTGATATTTGAGTACTTTATAATCATGAAAGGATCGAAGCTAAGACGCAATTGTCTCCATCACTTTAGGTACATGCAAGACAAGGTAACCTAAATAAATATATCGCTAAGTATAGAGAACAATAACGCTTATTATATTATTTCGATTTCATATCTATAGTACTGATCTAGAGTGAAAGACAGATGGCCAGCCATGCAGAAATTATAATGGTTCCGATTTTGGAATTTTGGTTACGGAACCCCATGTTTAAATTTTTTTTTATCTAATAGTATATTAACCGATACTTGCAATTGATACGCATTATTTCATTGTTAACGATTTCCCTTTTCAATTCATTACCGGACTCTTATTTTCACGTAATCAATAAAATATTAAATAAAAGTCAAAGTTCTATTGAATTAATTGAGACAAAGCGACGCCGCCTCATTAATCCCAAAAATATCCAATGGGAAAAATCTTTAATCTCCGAATCTCAGCGAAAAGGATTCGTTTCCATTCAGTATTTAGGGATCCGAGAGTAAGCAAAATCGATTTATATTACCTATGAACTATGTTTCAAATTCCTGTTGATTTAAGTCAGTCAGGTACTTAAAGTAAATGGATTATGAATTTTAAATACTGATGATATCCAATTTTGGTATCACTATTTATGTAAGTTGTTAAAACAAAGTGGAAGTGTTGTACATACATTACGAGTGTTTATATGCAAAATCGAACTGTAAATCGGGAAACGGAACCGGTATTTTACAAAAACCTCGAAATAGCCCAATATTTTTATACTCTTTATGTACTGCTCAATATTTTATGTAATGTACAACATCATATTTTAAAAAAAGTACTTCATTAACTTACAATTTACATACCTACCGAAGAACGAAAAAGAACGAAAAAAGAACCGTTCTTTTTGTATGGAGAAAATAACGGTTGCGGTCCCTGTTGTAAATTAGTACCTACGACTTAAAACGGGATATTTACCATGGAAATTTATATTACTGAACACTACTGATAATATCGGCTGATGTGATGATGATGATGATGACTGATAATATTTCGGCACTGTTGCAAATGCCATCTTCACAGAGCAACTCAATAATTCAAATCGGGGTGCTCAATAACTTTATTTAAAAAGTAAATAACCATGTTAGCTTCAAAACATATATTGGAACTATAAATATCTATTTACCTATCTATTATGCCAAGTATCTATTAAGTAGCGTACTTACGTTGTTGGCATAATGCAGGCATGTATTTACCCGTACTTATACTTCATTCTTACAGATGTTACGAACTATGTAAACAAGCAGTTCAAAAAATATCCATAATCTAGCAGTAAGTAGTTTAATGTTTTCATGGTTTTCGATAATTTATTGATAAGAGTTGGTTCAATAAATAACACATAGATTTACAGTATTGTATCAATGACGTAGATTGGAAATTTAACATATATCTTGAATACACGGTTTGTTAACATTGTTCGTAAATCACATAAAAATGTAGTATACATATTTAGTACATACGAGGAACTATAATTTATTATTGGCAACGTATTTAACTTATTTAACGGCTAAGAAAAAATATATAAATAGATTACCTACAGTAACCTGTTACAAATATTACACCCTGCGTATAAAATGGCCATTCCGTATAGGTAATTTGGGATACATAAATATCCGGTTATATACAAATAAATTACATAGGTCTGTAGTCTGTACTGACAAACACATTTACAAAATCAAATAATACTATAATTATTCGTTTGGTACTGCAGCACGTCGAAAAGGTTTGAATATTTTATGTAATTTATTTAAAACCTAGCGTGATTTCTGTAAGTAAGTACCTATGTACAATTTAAACTGAGTAGTAATTTACGAGTACAATCGAAGTGAATATCATACCTTTTTTTTATTTGAAATGGGCTTACTCATGGCCACAGACTAGCCAAGGGCAGAGACGTGGCCTACGATGAAGTGAGTTCACCCAGAAGGATCCTGTTCACCCTTGACTTGAAGGCTGACGGGTTATAAAACCCTCACAGGCAACGGAAATGCACTTATTTTATAGTCGCAGGGTACCTATATTAGGTTAAAAATTACTGGCTTGTGTAGACAGCAACATTAGAAAACAAGCGGGTATTCTGACTACCTTCTGATTTTTTTTTTAATTAGTGCGGAACTCGTACTGCTGCAACTCACTCTTGGCCTTTTTTAACATTTCGTTGTAATGAATTGAATCGCGGGTAGTTTTTCGGCGGCACGCAGCGTCTCCGGGCACTTCCGGTCTGGCCTGCGAATGATTTGCCGCTTCCTGTTTTCCACGGACTAACGTTTAACGATACGCTTTGCGATGTACCTTTGTAGAGAAACCCTTATTTATTGCGTCTAGAGAAAACAATAAATGGTTACAAACTTAAAAACTGCCGCTTTGTTTTTATTTTAAATGATGAGTGTTAATGTTGTGTATGTATGTAATAAATATGTCTTGATTTATTTGATTTTTTTAATTTAGATAGGTGTTATACCAGTCAACTTTGAAGAAAAAGAAACAAGTTATTGTTATTTACACAGACTACTTAATGGAAACTTAAACCAGGGATCGGAACCGGTGTCTTGAAAAACCTCGAAACATTATTATTTTTGTAATAATCAATATTATCAAATGTTTTGTTTAGTACTCAAAATTTTATATAATTAGCAACATCGCATTTTTAAATTACTCCAATAACATAGAATTTATAGACCGAATAACAAAAAAAAACGAAATTAGAACCGTTCTTTTGTATGGAGAAAAAACCGGTATCAAAACCCTGACTTACAACCCTACATAAAAATACTTGTGATTGGCTCGTCGAATTTGTCGTTTTGGGGGCATTACTGAGCTCGTGTGAAATCTATGTCCATATTCGACCTTTCTGAAACTTCCAAAGTTCCAATAACCACCTTTGGGGGTCTCTCAAAACGTCACGGTCAACGGGATGCACTTATTTTTTGAGCAGCCTTGTATTTATGGCCGCAGGGTTTAAGTACACAGGTTAAAAATACTTACTGGCTTGTAGACACTCTAGAAAGCAACATCTACCTGAGCGGGTATTCCGACTACCCTTAGTTGTTTTTTTCTTTAATTAATTTGTTAAAATGGTAGACCATATTTTTAACTGCACCAAGTACCTACGTTATTTTCATAATCCACAAAAAATAACATGTATTTTTTTTACGCGGAGACACAAAATGGCGAAGTAAATAAGTATTCGGAGCAACAATGGCCGTCCGGGGCGAACACAGATAATCTAGTTTGTGCGGCACGTGACCTCGCCTCGCCTAGCACCTAATTAATATAAACCCGCAAAATACTCGTATACTGGGCCTGTGCTCCTGTCGTGTCGTTGTACAAATGCTCATGCTAACCGGTTTATCAGTGATCCTAAATGTCGCCGAAAAGTCTTTTCTACTTGATTAAGGACCCAATCGGATTTGTTTAGAAGATTTAGGTTCTGTTTTATTGTATGCTCTTTTGGGTTGTATGCACTTTTTTGGGTGATACTCATACAACTTGTGTGACTAATCACTTGACAGCAAATTCAGCATTGTAATTCTGTCTAGGAAAAATAATAGAAACAATCCTTCATACCTAATAAATATCATACTACTTATTTAAAGGGATCAAGGCAACATTTTAATTCTTTTTTTATATAAATGCTTTTATGGGTGTTACATGTGCAAGATGTTATCTTATAAGTAGCTACACGTTGCAGCAACATAATACTGTTTCACTTAATAAATTTTCTCCCAAATTCAGCAAATATCGCTTTATATATCTCGGCATGTGTATTAAATTCGCCTATGCGCGGTGAACGATTGGAATAACACGTACGGGTATAAATATGTTACTAGATACCCGTGTCACGTAGATGCTCCGCCGTATTTATTAATCAGAAATTGATACGTTTTAATAAAGGAACCGGGGTGGCGTACGCACGAAAACTTATTTCGTTTGTTCGGAACAATTAAAAGTAGTTTTTTAATTGTATATATTAAATACGTATAAAATGTTTGTATCTATAATACGCTTTTCTTGGGTACGCTATGGTGATAAATTATAATTAATAAACAATACAAATATCTAGTTATCTAGGTCCTTGTTAATCGCATGACTTTACTGAACGACGCAATCGCCACAGATTTGATCTACTTTTGTCGAATGGGAATTACTCTACTAACTGAGTAAATAGGTAGTGTATCTAGGTATCAACTAGTAAGTACTCATATATTATCTAACGAGCAATATTTGTAGCTATATTACGCATAGTTTGTCCACTACGGCCGGCTCTAGCGATATTGAATTTTTCTACTCCCGTACTTTTATTTGTCATTTACCGAGTCGTGAATACACCTTTAAGCCCCTACCTTACAGATGCTAAGATAAGTCTATATTGTCTATTCTCTATAAACGCATTCGGGCATACACGCAGTGCGTTTTTGGATTTTAAGACGCCTCTTGTATACAAGACGTAATAAAATACATGGCTGCTAACCTAATTTTAATTGTCATTTCTGAGGAATCGTAAACCATAGAGGAGCTTCCTTTTTTAATTTTGACGTCTCCCGTCTGACCTTGATGATTAATAAAAATGTGTTTGACTAAGAATATATCTCAAATTTATTAGAAAATAGGTGTGTGGTCGTAGAAAAAGTATTGTATGCAACGTCGTTTAACTGAGTCAAAAAATGCTCGTTGCGTCTTTAATAACAATTTTCGGATCCGGCTTCGCCTCAAATTGTTACACACGCCACTCACCTTTTTCGACCTCTCTTAAACAAGGGTTGCATAAAATACTATTATAATGTTTACGAATCGTCATATATATCTAGCATGTTTAGGAAACTTCGTTTCATATTCGGTATGCCAAGTTTTTTGGGCCACCCAGATACCTTTACCACATATAAGACTACGAAACAAACTCATCTGGCGTTAACTTGTAAAATGACACGAACTCGTGAACCGACTGACAATAAAAATGATTCCCTGAGAGCATGTCAACCTATTCTGTAGTGTCACAGTATGTATGCTGGGAACAGGAAGTCAAACACCAAACATAAACTATGTATATCATCATCATCATCATCATATCAGCCGAAAGACGTCCACTGCTGAACATAGGCCTCCCCCAACGCTTGCCATGTATATATGTAAATTAAATATCGTACCACCTCTTAGATTTTTAGGCCTTTGCGATGTGAACCCACTGCCACAGTCTCGTGGAAACAGAAATCACACCTTAAAGATGTCAGTCTCCGTAGCCTAGTTAGTAGTGACCCTGCCTACGAGGTTCCGGGTTCGAATCCCGGCGAGGGCATTGTTTGTATATTTATTTATTACGAATATTTGTTCCTTGGTCATGGCTGTCTATGTATTTAAGTAATTATATTATGTATCTACTATTATATATATCGTCTCCTGGTACCCACATCACAAGCCTTAATTGAGCTTACCGTGGGACTAGGTCGATTTGTGTAAGATGTCCCAAGATATTTATTCATTTTATTTTATTTATTTAAAGATTTTCACATAAAACCACCAGGCAGGCCAGACCTAATTTGGTACAAAGTGGAGTAGGGGCAGGGCACCTACGCGATAGTCAGATGCAATTCACGACGTCGCAAGAAGCAATTCAACTGGCCCATTACCGAGAGACATGGAAAGTGGTATTGAGGAACTGTGCTCCTAATGATCATGACCCTCAGCCTTGAAGATCCGTCTAAGAAGATAAGAGAATGAAAGTACCTTCGTAGCCTCTTTAGTATAGGGACAACCGATAAGATATGCCGTAGGCACTGGTCTCACCGCGAGCTACTAAGCTATGAACTATCGGCTATAAACACGAAAAAAAGATACCCACTCCCGTGTAAATAAACGAGACGCGGCGATTCTCGCCCAGCTATCAGCTATCAACTATCACCGCCGGGCGAGTATCGCCGTGTCTCTTTTATTTACACGGGAGTGCGTATCTTTTGTTCGTGTTTATAGCCCATAGTTCATAGCTTAGTTTAGTAGCTCGCAGCGAGACCAGTGCCTTATACTGCATGTCGAATCTATGAGCTTTTTCACTTTTAGGGAAATCAAATTAGTGTGATATTAAAAAGCATTAATTTCAATCAAGTTGGTGAGGACAACTATGCACTTATTAAGCACATAATAAAAACTCTGTTTTGATGTTGATTTAATAAACTATAGGCAATATTATAACATAAATAATCGTGGGATCTTTAGGAATGTCGTAACAGATGTGCTTACCATAGAAAAAAAATAATTGCGAAAGACTCCATAGAAAAACCGCTTCCTCTGGATTACCGGTCCAACGTGCTTCCTAAAGATATCATACTTACTTGTCATTAAAACCTAATTTAAATTTTTTAACACGTTCGCCTCCAGTACTGTTTCACTAAGCGCTAATACTATGCCGATCGAAATTATCGGATAGAACTCCTACGCCAGTGACACGCATGTGTGACTGAACAGATTAGTACTCTTATGCCAGTGACACAGCACTTGTGTCAAAAACGTTCGTATTTCGTAAGAACTTGATTTATGCCAGTGGCATAAGAATAAGGTTCCTCTGATCACGTACCTATGTGTGTCACTGGCATAGGAATCAGATTTTGTTGGTCATACACGCTGTCTCACCGGCGTCGAACGTGTTAATCTAATTGGGTATTCCCAAAAGTGAGAATATAGGTACACTTTAATGTTGGTACAAGTTGGCACAAAAAAATGCATGAAATTTTCGATGTATTAGGAAACTGTGTGCTACGTTGGGCTCGTAATCAACCAACTACATTCCCTGACACTTGGGCCGCCACATTACGTAACTCATAAAACACAAATCGCATTAGCAAAGGGTTGGGCAACTAAAGTTGACGCTAGCGGTGGCATTGTCACGGGTGTGGTCCAAAATATGGTTGGGAAGCGAAAGTATATTTTAACAAATGTCTCCTACAAGATTCATGGTTGTGTGATGGGTCATGGTTGTTTTCTATCTATTTAAGTACGTATATGTGTCTATCTATTATAATTATAATATCTCCGCTCCATATCCTCTTCATAAACCCTAATTGAGCTTACCGATATGTCAATTTCATCTTCTTTTCATATGATGGTTCCGTTAATATAGTTTGTCGTCGTTGCTGTCACGTTTTAACTAGTTTGCATGAGCGAAAGGGACGCTTGACAAGATAACCGGCAAACATCGAACTACCATAAGCCTCTTGACATCCAGGATCAAGCTACAAACGTTTTTATTTTATTTATAATTAGTTGGTGGCTGTGCTGTGGCCCTGAAGAAAGCCGCCATCGCCATTATTTCATTTCATTTATTTATTTATTTTGCGTTACACAGGTACATTACATCACACAGTTGGCATTTGCAAAGTAAGAGGCACTGGTACCCGGATAGGGCATAGCAAATTTCTTACGAACTAGTATTTAATTACATAATTACACAATACCTATTCAGAATAACACAATAATAATCAATAAAAAAATTAAAACACTAACATTGCATATTTATCAGGTCAATATCTTAAACGAGAAATAACTGTAGCAAAAAAAAAATACAATAATAATCCGGGTCAATGTATTAATACAATTCCATGCGTATTAAGTTACATCATTTTTAAATTTATAATTAAAAGTATGTAAAAAAATATATAAAAAAAATTAATTAAAGAAAAAAAGCTATATAATTAATAGTATGTCAAAAAAAATCATAAAATATAATGTGTAAGTTATTAGTATGTATATGTTTTGGTTTATCAAGTTATGTTAAGAACAATTATCATTAAAAAATTCTTCAACTGAGTAATAGGCTTTTTCCACGAGAAGCTTTTTAAGTTTTTTACAGAACTTGGAGTACTTATTCTCCGCCTTTATGTCTGCTGGTATCTTATTGTAGATTGTAATAGATCTATAATAAGGACCTTGTTTATATATATTCAACGTTGATTGTGGGAGTGCTAATCTGTGTCGTCGTCGAGCACTTTTTTCATATGTGTACAGATACATATGTTTCCTAACAAATTTTCCGATTTCTAATATATAAATACACGGCAGAGTCAAAATATTTTGCTGAATAAAATGGTATTTACAGCTTTCTGGCAAGCGAATGTTAACAATAATAAGCAGACACTTTTTTTGCACTACAAAAAGTTCATTAGTATTTACACTGTGTCCCCAAAGAATTATTCCGTACCGAAACCAGGAGTAGGCGTATGCGTGATAGGCGGACCGAGCGCATTCAACGTTTGTGTTTCTCTTTAATACACTCAGTGCGTAGATGAAGCGGGAAAGATTGGTTTTTAAGGTTTCAATATGTCCCTTCCAAGATAAACTTGTATCAAGTTTCAGTCCTAACAGGTTTACTTCTTTTACTTCTTCTATTCCAATTTCTTTACACAGTTCGGTCAAGTCTACGGGTAGTTTTTGATAAGGCTTGAATTGTATTAAATTTGTCTTTGTTTCGTTTAAGTCTAAGCCGTGGTCTTGTAACCAAAGTTTTGCTTCTACTAGTGATGCTTTAATGTCACAATCAATGTTATGATTGTTTGGGCATTTAAAGAGTATCGATACATCATCCGCAAAGAGAATATTATATTGTTGTAGAGCTTTGGGCAAATCATTAATGTAAATTATAAATAGTATACAGCCTAAAACACTTCCCTGTGGTATTGATGAGTTTATTATTCGCATTTCGGATCGGATGTTCTTAAGTTCCCCCTGTTGTTTCGTCCGAATATGGAATTTCCACTATTTGCGCTCTATTTTTAAGGTAAGATTGTAGTAATGTGTACGCGTTTCCGCGAATGCCTACTCCATATAACTTTGATAGTAGGATCTTATGAGACACTCTATCATACGCTTTCGTCATATCGAGGAGTAGGCCTATCGCAATCTGTTTCGCATTTATATAGTTTAATATTTCATTTACATATTTGTACACCGCTAAGGTGGTACTACGGTCTTTACGGAATCCATTTTGGCTATCGTCTAATATATTAAACTTTTCCAAGAAATCATATACGCGGTTGGCTATAGTTTTCTCAAAGATTTTTGACACAATGGGAAGAAGAGCAATTGGTCTATATTGGCTGGGATGTTTTCTATCGCAGTTTTTCTTAAAGAGTGGTTTTATAACAGCAATTTTTAACTTTTCCGGGAAAACCCCTTGTTCATAAGATTCGTTTACCAATTTAGTAATAATTGGTGACAATTCAGCGCTACATGTTTTAATAAGAGCAGATGGCAATTCATCAATACCGAAGCTATGCTTATTAGGAAGGTTTTTAATTATTGTAAGAATTTCTTTTTCAGTTACTGGACTAAGGTATATGGTATTTACAGCTTGATTATTAACGGGCCGGCCGTGATGCTCCGTTTGCGATGGCGACTCTCCTATACTGGCGAAAAAATCGTTAAAGGCGTTCGCTATAGTATAAGGACAATGTAAATTATTATTTTTGTACATCAATGTAAAATTTTCTATTTCTCTTTACTCCCATGATATCGTTTGTAATGTTCCACATTGTTTTGGTCTTGTTATTTGCATTTAGTATTTCTTTTTCGTAGCTACATTTTTTTGATGTTTTAATGCATTTTTTTAACATGATTCTATATTTTTTATAATGTTGTTTTAAAACAATACTTTTTGATTGGTTGTTCATAATTTTTAATAATCTTTTATGCTTACTAGATCTTTTTATACCTTTTGTCAGCCAGCTACGTTTTTTCTTATCCTTTAGTTTGATAATTTGTTTGGGTATATGAATTTCTAGTAGTTCGAGCAGTTTATCGTTAAAACAGTTATAATTTTGATTCACATCGTTATTTTCTATTACGATTTCATTCCATCTAATATTTTGCAATGCTAACCTAAAATTCTCTATATTTTTGTCATTGAAAACCCTTCTTGCGCTGAAACCGCGCCTTTCGGGTGCCTTGCCGACTTTAAATGAGTAAACTACACTCTTGTGGTCTGAAATACCCTCATCTGTGATATAAATACTATATTGCTTCTGATTTGTAAATATTAAATCGATACATGTTGAGCTTGTCGTCGTTTCTCTGGTTGGTTCTTTAACTATTTGGAACAGATTATATGCGACTACAGAACGCATCATGGTGGAACCACACTCATGTATTAATTCCCTTCATTATATACAGTCACATAAACTGTTTTTAGATTTTTAAAACATTTTCTTCTCACTCTGATACCACTCTACTTACCTGATTACCTTTTTTTACATATACATATTAAATAACATAGATAAATAAATAAAAATAGGTAAATTATATTTTTTGCTTTTACACTTCATATTGAGTTAGATTAGGATTCTTCCGTACGAGAACTATATTAAAATCGTATTCTATTTCCAGAATCCTACCCCAGATCCGCAATCTTTTGTCCCATAGTCCTCGTAGTAAGTGGTCGCGCGCTCGTAAACGTTTTACGACTCGCCTCCAGCGGCCGAGATTAAAATCATGCATTTATTTTATTCGTCATTATTCTAAAATTGCCTTGGGCTTCGTTAGCGCTCCCCTTCCCACAAAAAAGTGACGTATGTGCAACATGAAGGATTTCGTGGTTTGATTTAACAAAGAAAACTGTGGTTTCACGGGAAATATAGGTTTATTCTTCATATAAACGACAGAGAGAGTTCTTCCAACGGTTATTACACAGCGTTGACAGATGACAAGTAAAAGGGCGCCAGGAGCGGCATAAAAAAAAAAAAAAAACTATTTGGGTTGCGTTCTAAAACATCTTAACACCCACCTCTAGAACGCAAGCCCATACTTGCTACACAATATGACACCTTATTGGTGGTTACACCTTTAGTCAAGATATCGGCTAACATTTCTTCACCCTTACAATAGCAAAATTTTATATCTCCATTACATACATGGTCTTTAAGAAAGTGATAACGGATATCAATGTGTCTAGATCTAGGCAAATAACAATCATTTAAAGAAAGTTTTATAGCACTTTGATTATCACTAAAAATGATGAGGGGCTCGTTCGTGCGTTGACCAAGCTCCTCGCTAAGCTGTCTCAGCCATAGCGCCTCCTGGGTGGCTGAGGACATAGCCATGTACTCCGCTTCGGCTGTGGACAAGGCCACAGTCTGCTGCTTACGCGACGACCAGGATATGGCACCACTCTGTAACATAAAGATGTAACCTGTGCAAGATTTGCGGTCTTGGACATCTGCAGCCCAATCTGAATCACAGAATCCTGTGATCTTTGTATCACCATTCTTGGTATAGGTCAGTGTAAGATCCTTGGACCCTTGTAGGTATCTTAGCAACCTTTTCACTGCAGTTACATGCTCCGTTTTTGGGTCAGAGTTGTATCGACTCAATGCATTCACTGCAAATGATATATCTGGTCTTGTGGCTTGAGCTATGTAGAGTAGACATCCAATAACTTGCCGGTAGGGATAGTTGTCGTCTGCTTCTGCATCTTTGCTGAATTTTAAAGCAGGCTCTATAGGCGTTTTTACAGCCTTGCACTCTGACATGCCAAATCTATTGAGAACCTCTATTATGTACTTTTTCTGATCCAGCATGATGTCATCTCCTTTTCTTGAAATGTTGAGTCCTAGGCACTGGCTTGCCTTTCCAAGATCTTTCATCTCAAAATGTTGCATTAACTTTTTCTTCAACTTGTTCTTGACATCTTGTTGAGATGTAAAAATAAGTAGGTCGTCGACCCATACAGCAATGAAAGTATTCTTTTCTTCATTGAGATATACACATGGATCAGTCTTCGACTGTTGCATTCCAATTCCTTGTAGTACACTGTTTAGCTTCATATTCCGTAAGCGACTGGCTTGTTTTAGGCCATATATAGATTTATGTAACCAACATACTTGAGATCCTTGTACATACAGCTCCGGCTGCACCATATAGATATCAGTATCTATTTCTCCTTGTAGAAATGCAGACACAGCATCCATTTGATCGACATCCATGCCATATTTTGCCGCTAAAGCGAACAGGTAACGTATAGTTGTGTACCTTACTACTGGTGAGTAAATCTCCTCATAGTCTATTCCTTTCTTTTGAGCAAATCCTTTTATGACAAGTCTGGCTTTAAAACGTGTAACTTTTCCAGCCTGGTCAGTTTTAGTTTTGTACACCCATTTGCATGGTAAAGCCTTCTTATTGGTTGGAAGATCAGTCAAGCTCCAAGTTTTGTTTCTCATCAAGGAACTATATTCTTCATCCATGGCCTTTTTCCACTCAGCAGCATGTGGAGACGACATGGCTTCTTGCACTGACTGTGGGTCAGACAAATTGGTAAATAGACAGAATAAACTATTCTCACTTGTCTTTTTACGGGGCCTTAGATTAATTTTCTTGTCATTATTTTGCAATAGACTGGTATTTCTTGGGGGATAATAGGTTTCATCTAGATCCTCTGTATCAGTTTGATAATCACTATTAGAATCTTCACTACTATGATCTTGCATAGGCTCTGTAGTCATACCTGTACTGCTACTGCTGAGCTGTCCGGGGTTGTCTACTGGATTCAAGCTATCTGCAGTGTTGTTTTTCGAGCTGTCATCACTGGTCGGGCTTAGTTTCATGCCAGAAGAACTGCTGGCACAGACTGATGACTGGCTTTCTTCATTGAGATCGACTGAAACAGTGTTATCATAAAATGTATCATTTTCATGAAAAATTACATCCCGGCTCTTGATGATTTTTCGGCTCTTAGGATCTAACAGCCGGTACCCTTTTGAGGTTTCACAGTATCCCACTAAAATTAATTTTGTTGATTTCTTATCCCATTTTTGCCTCTTCTGCTTGGGTATATGAACCATGGTCTCTGTGCCAAAAATCCTGATATGTGACAGATCAGGTTTCCTGCCATACCACATTTCATAAGGTGTCCTACCTTCCAGGCTCCTAGATGGGCAGCGATTTGTGATATAGGCAGCTGTGGCGATGGCCTCGGCCCAATATCTTAGATCCAAGTTGGCATAGTACAACATACACCTTGCCCGCTCTACCAGTGTGCGATTTGCGCGTTCTGCTAGGCCATTATGCTGTGATGTATAAGGCGTTGAAGTCTGATGGATTATTCCATTACTACTCAAATATTTTTCAAAATATTGATTGCAATATTCTTTACCTCCATCTGTGCGAATCATCTTAATCTTACGTTCAAGCTGTAGTTCTACTCTTGCTTTGAAATCTTTAAATACCTCGAGTATGTTTAGTTTATCTTTCAAAAAATACACATGAAACATACGAGTATAGTCATCAACAAAAGTGATAAAATATCTCATACCTGACACTGACAGATTTTCCATAGGCCCACACAAATCTGAGTGTATCAGCTCCAGAGGCTGTGTGGCTCTGGAACCCACCTTGTTGAATGGCAGTCTTGATTGTTTTCCTTCTGCACAGTGAGTACATCTGATATTGTCACTTTTTGCTTCAATAGTCACACCCTCAGCACAGGCAGGCAGCTTGTTGACATCTGATACATTTAGATGAGCCATCCTTAAATGCCATAAAAAAGTATTGTCAACATTACCTTTTGCTCTTGTATAATTTGCAGTCTCACAGGTATTGTTATTCACTGTATCCAGCAAGTAAAGCCTATTCTGCTCAGTTCCAGAACAAATATACTGTCCATTTATGCTATGTACATCACAGCCACCATCATAAAATGTTACTACTTGACCTCCCTTTGTTATGCTGCTTATTGATATTAAATTAGGCCCAAGTGCAGGTACATACAAAACATTGTTCACTTTGTAAGTTTTCCCTCCTCTCAACTTGAGGTTGACATACCCAACACCATGAACAGATAGTGTTCCTTTATCAGCTACGGTAATTGAACTTAGCTCTGACTTCCTTAGGTCATGTATTAAATCTTTTCTTGCTGTCATGTTCATTGAAGCGCCCGAGTCCAAATACCAATTATTATTTTTGTTATCTCCCAAAGATGCAGAAAACGCTGCCACAAAACTTGAACCATCTCCATTCTTCTGCTGTTTGTGTGTAGTTTTCTTGGGGTTCTTACAAAACTTAGCATAGTGGCCATGCCTGTTGCAGCTATAACATCGAGGACCTTTAGACTTGACAGACTGTTGATCATTCTTAGTCTTCTTGAAATTTGTATATAAAGCAGCGCCCGAGTCTGTTGACTTAACTTCTTGTAATAGTTTTGTTTTAACAAGGTCTGCACTGATTGATACACCTGAACTTTCGAGCCCCATTATCATGGGCATATAGATGTCGGGTAGACCAGCTAGCATCAGAGTGCCAAGCCACTCGTCATTTACTTCAAATCCAATGTTGCGAAGTTTGTGAGCGGTTGTCATTATTTTACTAATGTAGTCTTCGACACTGTTGCTTGACTCCAGAGACGTGTTCACTAAGTCCTTGAGTAAGCCTACTTTTCTTGCCAAACCGTTGTCATCAAAGGCTTTTGCTAGATTTTCCCACACTTGTTTTGCTGTCTTACAATCTTGCACATGAATGTAGTTTTGCGGATCCAACAGAAGGATTAATTTGGCTTTCGCTTTAATTTCCTTTTTGGCGTCTATCGGTTTGCTTGAGTCGGTAGGTTGCACGCACTCCCATAGATCTTCATGCTCCAAATATGTTTGCATGCTGAATTTCCATGTTGCAAAGTTGTCACGGCCGGTCAATTTTTCTAAATTGAACAAGTTAGTACCCATTTTGTGGTCTGAATATAGCTAAAACTGCTGTTCTGACGTCCTGCGGTCGATCTACCCGGCGACCGTCACGGTAACCGATATTTCTTGAAATTCTTCGGATTTTCCTTCGCTCACTGAATCACAAACCACGCTCTGCTACCATGAAGGATTTCGTGGTTTGATTTAACAAAGAAAACTGTGGTTTCACGGGAAATATAGGTTTATTCTTCATATAAACGACAGAGAGAGTTCTTCCAACGGTTATTACACAGCGTTGACAGATGACAAGTAAAAGGGCGCCAGGAGCGGCATAAAAAAAAAAAAAACTATTTGGGTTGCGTTCTAAAACATCTTAACACAACAGAATCTTCAATACACCATTGTCGTTTTACATCATCTCTATAAACAGCTACGAGACAGTGGCGATACGTTTACAGGAGTAAAATGTATTTTTACAGAGGGCGACATTGTCCCAAAAGGTGTAAAATAGAACAGGAAAATACTTACTTAAAATAACTTCTGTTTACTGATGTATGTAAATGTCATTGCTTGTGTACGGAAAACTGAATACTTCACATTTTTTCCCTCCAAGACAGTATTATTTATTACGCTTGCACATATAAATAATACCTACAGGTACTAAAGTGGCTAAATTTTAGCTAAGTTTCACACTCTTGGAAATAATATCAAAATGAGGAGAACACATTAACACAAATAGTAAGCACAAAAATTGGTAAGCAACGTTGTTTCATCATCTGTATGTATTTCTAGGAATACCTAAATATAATTGAATGAGAGATCTATTATTTAACCGTAGGAAATATATATAAAATAAAGACGAGAAAAACATTTATTTAAAATATACACGACAAAATCGTAATAATAATAATAAAAAACATAGATACAGTCGAATTGAGAACCTCCTTTCTATGAAATCGGTTGATACAAGAACGAATACAATTTGACATAAAAGGGCAACAGCTCGGCATAAAGCTGGCAACGCCAGCGTTGTTCTCCCATTGCAGCCCAAGAATGAGGTTCTCAAGTTGACACTTTTACAATTAAGTAGGTGATGTGATAATAAATATTGGATGTCATATACCAAAGAAAAAACGACTAAGATCACCAACGCGGTGGGAATTGAATCCACGTGCTCAGCTTTCGCGGCTGATGCCTGCATCGTTCGGCCACTCGGTCTTAAAACACAAATCAAAATATTTAGTTAATAAATAATTTGATTTGCGTTTTCACAACAAGTTTAAGTACCTAGGTGATAATTAACTACCTAGTGATGTTTGTGATATTACTCATATTACGCTTTGTGACTCTCCGCAAAATAGTCTGGACTTATTTACACACACATCCCGTAAGTACATAAAAACTATTATCTCAGTCTCTAATACATTAAATAAAATAATCATTTAAAGAATATTAATGAACTATCTAACGTCGACTAGGTACCTTCGTAGCAGCGCCGAAGAGAATGTGTCTGTTATTGTGTTGCTTAGTGAATTCCAGTTCTAACTTTAGACTGCGCTTAGAACTGCAGCAAAACTAATTAGGAGGCTATTTTAAACTCGTAATGCTAGTTTAAAATGCATTGAGCTTCGTCCTGGACTTTTAAAGTTTTCTGAACGGACTTAGGTCTCGGGTCAGTCCTGAAGCAATATTTGCAATCGTCTTGTCACGAATCCATTATTAATATCGCGAGTCACATTATCACTAAAACATAATTTCGTGTAAATTTAATTTACCGGTTTAATTATGATATAATGCATATATTCACATATAGTTCGTGAAATATAAATTGGTAACTTTCTACCTACATTATAGTAAAAATAAACATTCAATTTATATTTCTCGAACTATACTCGCGAGTATTATGAACGCTCTATGTATCCCACATAAATTGACGCCATTATTAAATATATACGATACATTCTTAAAAGGTAATGTAGGTATTTTGTGAAGAAGGCCTTTAGCTACTCGCATAATTTACATAATTAGGTAGGTACCTGTCTGCTTCTACTGAAAGTTCATGGTTAATTAACAATTGAACGATTCATCATACCACACGAATAATTTGCTATGTAAATAGCAAAATGTATTGACGAACCGTTACCGAATAGTAACCGAAGTCAAGTCATTTTAATACAATTATTAAGTAAATACCAGTAACTACCTATCGTACCTACATTTAAAAAAATACTAAGTAATGTTACTATTTACATTAACTATAAAAGTAGGTATGCATGATTACAGTATTTAATTGACACAAGACAAACAAAAATTAAATCATTACTGGACACAGATAAAAGATTGATGGATCGACGAGCGTAGTGAGATTTAGTGTAGTTAGGTGTTTAGGTAGGTAACCTTTTCGACGCCAAGTTAAATACAAAAGCTCTCGCTCAGACGCCACGACACTCATCAAAGTGTCTAAACTGAATTTGAGCTTTACGCACGTGCGTGGAGGTTTATATCGCTCTGTGGGACGTGACTAATATATCGGCCCTGCAGTGCCGATATATCAGTAATTGGCATACAAAAAAGTAAAAGCGATCTGCTTGTAGCTAGTACCTAGTTTCCCATGCTTAGTACAGTTGCCATCAGATAGATATACCGGAGCGGTGACGGTGCTCAAAACTATGTGAAATCTGAAATCAGATATTTGTGATCACCCTGGTCAATCAGACATACATATCTGACGACGACTGGACACGTTTAGTTTACAAGTTCATTCAAGTAAATTTTTCCCGTAGGTGTATATTTCTGTGACCTCTTTGGCAGCACGAGTAGTCTTGGTTGCGCGACAATTTAAATTAATAGGTAGGACCTTTGATTTTGAGGGCATTACTAGTAAGTTTTTTCAGTTAAAAATATAATAATATATACAATAGGTAACATTCCAACAATTCATTGTTTTAAAAGGTTTAATGTAACAAATAAGGTCAACTTTACAAGTTCATTCTCGTACTCAAATATTCATTAATAGTTTGAGTAAAGAGTAATTTCATATGAAATAACCATTTATTTTCATGTGTTCACAGTTCACACATTTTAATGATAATAATGAACATGAACTTTTTGTTCTAACTATAGCATTTGACCTAGAAATAAAATTTAAGTATGACATCCTCAAGAACACAAAATTCTAACTAAACACAAAGATTTTTCATAGTATTAAATAAAACGCTGTTCTTACTTACTATAAAACAAGTTCCATTAAGTCACTGAAATAAGTATCCAAATTTTAGTTACCTATTACAAAAAAATCGCGCTTCGCTGGGGTTGCAGATGAGCTGTATAGTTTTCCGGCGTCGTGTACCTATAATAAATACCCATGTTAGACAGGGTATATTTCTACGAGTTATTTGAAATAAACAGTGATAGGTCGCGTTCAGCTCGCGGCCAGAGGTTTTTCCGGAAGAGCGCACGCCGTCAGCCTTAGATCTCGTCCGGACCCTTGCGTCATGGCGGCATTAAATTCCTTCACAACCACTACCGCTGGTGCAATAGTGGGAAAGATATAGTCAGAACTGTAAGAGTAACGACCACTTTGAGGAAGACAAATGATTAAAACAATAGTTATGTATGATTACAGACAATATAAAATTAAATTAGATTTTTTCATAAAAATTGTGGTGAAAATAAATGTTTGTTGGACTGTGTCTAATATGGTGAATATATATAAATTAATTATATTATCCTTTAAAGAATGAAACCCAGAACTGACTTTCTCAACGAATTTCACACTTGGCGACTTGTTTTCTGTATTAAGCAAGTTCTAAACGGAAAGTGGGGAATGAGCCTTATTAATTATGTATAAAAAAGCCATTTGATATTTAATTTCATTGATATAGTTACACTAACATTCGGTTCTATCTCCTCTATAATATACTGTTATACGTAGGTAATAATAAATAAATATTTATTCGATAACTAAGGAACAGTTCAACCTCTTTGATGACCACAACTTGTAGGGCACTAAGCTTGTTCTTTAGGATTTGACATACGTAGCCGTGTGGTGACGGCAGTAAGAATACATTTGTCACCATCCCAACTCCTCCTTCGGGTGTCGTAAGAGTCGACTAAGGGATTGAAGTGTCACTGACCATTATTTGATAAAAGATTTATGATGGGCAGCAGCGTCATCATAGTGGACAGTGGACACATTACAGCGATCGCCAATCCGCTTGCCCAGCGTGCCGATTCTGGGCATTTACCTCCTAATGCGTTTATACGCTTAATAGGATAGGCCTACGTCCAGCAGTGGACTATCATAGGCTGATGATGTGATGATGTGCTACGTAGCACCTACATTTACAAATAAATCAACCTAAAATACATACATAGCGTTCATTCAAGTACCCCGCCTGAAAGTAGTGCCGTCAGTATTCGGGTGCATTCCAGCCCTGCTAATATTAGAGCGATGCGCTTAATAAGAATAAGAATAGATGAAATGTAACCGTGTAAGGGTGCCGTGTCCATTAGTCTTGTTGACGTGCTGATGAAAACATTTATAAATGGTAGTTCGTGGTATTTATCTCTTTGAAAAAATTAGAAGTCTTAGTGTAAGTATTTGAGCAAAGGAAATTAAATTTTATTATTATACATGTCGAAATATATATCGTGAATTTATAACTCTATGAATAACTAATAGCTGGAGAGCCAGTGAACCCTAGGAGTAACGGTCTCCCTGTAAGGTTATAAATTTGTGTACTTACGATTTATGTCATTCTAAGAGCAATAGCCATGACCTGGCAGGCGTCAGCCCTGCACGTCATCAGCCCCTTTATTTTTTGAACTGTTAAGTAAATTGGGTTTCAAAACTTGTTTCTGTAAGTTTGAAAATTTAATAGGATAAAGTTTATTTATTCATCATTCATTTATTCATTATTCATTTATTCATTATTCATTTATTCATCTTAAAAAAAATTGACAGGCGATTACAATAAGCAGAAGTATATGACAGATCGATTAGAAAACGAACAGTTGATGAGGTAAAATAAACTTCATCCTGTATACCTACTCGAAATTTTTATATGTCTTCAAATAAACGTCTCAGAGTAAGTATGTCAAATACCAGGCGGTTTTGAACAGCATAAGACCTTGCCAGGCGAGGTAAGAGCTTACCAGAGAGGTAATACAGTTAAGTAAATTGGGTTTCAAAAGTTGTTTCTGTAAGTTTGAAAATTTAATTAATAGGATAAAGTTTATTTATTGTACATCTCAAAAAAAAATTGACAGGCGATTACAATAAGCAGAAGTATATGACAGATCGATTAGAAAACGCACAGTTGATGAGGTAAAATAAACTTCATCCTGTATACTCGAAATTTTTATGTCTTCAAATAAACGTCTCAGAGTAAGTATGTCCAATGTCAGGCGGTTTTGAACAGCATAAGACCTTGCCAGGCGAGGTAAGAGCTTACCAGGGAGGTAATACAGTTAAAGTAAATTGGGTTTCAAAAGTTGTTTCTGTAAGTTTGAAAATTTTATAAGATAAAGGTTATTTATTGTACATCTTAAAAAAAATTGACAGGCGATTACAATAAGCAGAAGTATAATGACAGATCAATTAGAAAACGCACAGTTGATGAGGTAAAATAAACTTCATACTGCATACTCGAAAATGTTATGTCTTCAAATAAACGTCTCAGAGTAAGTATGTACATACAATGCCAGGCAGTTTTGAACAGCATAAGACCTTAACAGTCGAGGGGACAGTTGCTAAGGGCGTGCGAGTGAGAGGTGCAACTGTCCCCTCGCCTGTCAAGGTCTTATGCTGTTCTGAACCGCCTGGCATTATACATACTTACTCTGAGACGTTTATTTGAAGACATATAAAAATTTCGAGTATACAGGATGAGGTTTATTTTCTTCTGCTTATTGTATTACCTCATCAACTGCGCGTTTTCTATTTGATCTGTCATATACTTCTGCTTATTGTAATCGCCTGTCATTTTTTTAAGGATATACAATAAATAAACTTTATCGTGTTAAATTTTCAAACTAACAGAAACAACTTTTGAAACCCAATTTACTTAACTGTATTACCTCTCTGATAAGCTCTTACCTCGCCTGGCAAGGTCTTATGCTGTTCAAAACCGCCTGGCATTTGACATACTTACTCTGAGACGTTTATTTGAAGACATATAAAAATTTCGAGTATACAGGATGAAGTTTATTTTACCTCATCAAGTGTACGTTTTCTAATCGATCTGTCATATACTTCTGCTTGTTGTAATCGCCTGTCAATTTTTTTTAAAGATGTACAATGTATAAACTTTATCCTATTAAATTTTCAAACTTAGAGAAACAAGTTTTGAAACCCAATTTACTTAACAGTTCAAAAAATAAAGGGGCTGATGACGTGCAGGGCTGACGCCTGCCAGGTCATGGCTATTTATTGCTCTTAGAATGACATGAATCGTAAGTATACAAATTTCTAACCTTACAGGGAGACCGTTACTCCCAGGGTTCACTGGCTCTTGGACTATAACAATTGAATGCCCGAGAAGTTACTTAGAAATGTTATGTTTAGTTTTATCGCATTTTTGTGGATTTCTTATTTTGAAGTAAACTATAATTTTACGTTAATACTAATAAATATTATTAATTTTAACAAAAAAAAATTGAATTTCAAGTTTAAGGTTTTAAGATGGTGATAAAATCAAGATAATGTAGTGAAAGTGCGTAACTATGAAATAATGCAAATGGCAGGTTTTGTTTACTTTTTTTACTTTCAACAGACGAATGGTATAGACTAGCCAAGATGCCAAATCCCTAACGCTCAGTCACAAACGAAACGCCTTTGCTGCACTAATAAAAGAGAAACGTAGAGCGAAGTTGCATACTAACTGTCCCTTTCTGTCTGTCAAGTAGATTTGACGGGTAAACATACATATGTATGGCTACTCCGGAGTTAATAAAACCTCATAAATCGCTCGACCAAGGACAGTCTCATGGTAGGGGCAGTGTGCGGAGGCTGCACATTTTTCATCATTACTCAGCAATAAGCGGGTTAGTTTTTTCAACGTCTGCGTCGCGAACGATATATTTCTCTTAATAGTTTATTAGTGCTACCAGTGGCGAGTAATTAAAATAGAACCTAAGCCGAAATGTAAGTGTATGAAGTACGAGTAATAATTGCGCCAGGATCAAAAACACACAATGTTTAAGTAATTAATATTATTAACTTAACAGTTTGTGTCGACTTGTCGATTAACATTTAGTAATAACAATGTGAGACTTTCAGCGACATAACGAAATAAAACAGTAGTTATTTCTTCATAGTATTTCTATTTTCCTAATTAAGTGTTAAACTTAAAAAAAATGCCTATGGGGAACATAGAGAAATGAGTTACTTTTGAAAACTGAAACTAAAACGTAACTAATTACAATCGTTACTTAGGAACGTTCAAATAGTAAATAGTTAGTCCTATTTGACCTAATTTGACTATCTCTACAACACTCATAGTAAAAGTTTACTATGACAAACTTGCCAAACAGTTAGCCGTCGTAGGGTTCCCGCTCCTATAAGAACTGCAGCAACATTATAATAAAGAGTTAGATTTAATGTTGTTATCTTCACTTCAGGGCAAGCTGCCAAGCGGTTACAGAATATGTACATGACGAGCAGTATATTGAAATCACTGACTTATCAGCGCCCTCTAATCCCTCTTTAGTAAACGAATGGCTTTTAAACGCGTAATATTTGCTATATCGTCAGCTGACAAACAAAACTCACAAAGTAACAAATACCTACTTGAAATAAAGCTCCTATCTCAGTTCTGACTCAATAATATAAGAGGTTGCTAAGAGTAGTGACAGTTTTTATAGTGAGTTTTACTTGTCATTATGATAATTTAATTAAAATTACGTATTATTTCTCCATACAACGGCAATAGCGCACATCGCCATCTTACGTGCGTAGGTAAGCAATGTTATCTTTTATAAAAACTTGGAGAGCAGCAACTATCAAGCAGTCAATACAAAGGTGTGTGTACCTAAAGGTAAAGAAATATACTTCAATACCTATATATTTTGTATAGGTACCTAATAAATATTATTCATGTAGAATATTTAACACGTTACTCTATCTGAAATGAATTATACGATTCGAATTCACTACTGTCCAGAATCGGCAAAGCAATCATGATACTGATTACCTTTACTGTGCCAGCATTTTCATGCATTTCGCTGGCAAGCGGGTCAACAATCTGCAATTATATCCGAAATAGTTGCGAGCACACTTCGTGGAAATTGTATTTTTATTAGACAGGGGCGAATGACCGCTAATATTCACTTTCTTTTGTTAAAAAACTTGGCTACAAGCATGTACTTAAGGTACTTTGTATGCTGAAAACGAGTAGTTTAGAACTCCTGAAAGAAAACCTGATGTTACGAAGTATTGTATGGTTCGGAAATCTGTCGAGTTCTCATTTTCTCCAAAGCGCACTCCTATAATTATTTATAACATCTACTTTTTTAATAATTATAAATTAAATAATTAATTAAAGTAAATCGAACATTAAGGAAAACGTCCGAGTATAGTTAGACTATAGACATGCCTAAACGAAATTATTGATATCTATGCTTTATTTTAAAGAAATTATATTACATTATTATAAAACATCTACACTACACCCATTACATACTTTATTTTACACGTGAAGAAAGAATAGGTATTTTTGTATTTTGGTAGGTGTAACCCAGCCGGTTTATTATTAGCTATTTGTTTATTACGCATATTTGACAGTTATAATTATAACTATTATATATATACCTATAGCTTATTTTATATAGTGAAATATACATAAATTCGCTATAAAACATATATGTACCTATATAAACTGTTACTTTATTCGCCAGTGAAGTTTATAATTGTATTGCAAAAGATGCAACACAAATAAATGTTAGCTAATAATAAGTCGGCTTCTAATGATGAGTGCGCGATAAGAAATGAATGAACAGACAAAAGACAACGAGTTAATTAATGGGGACAAACAAATAAGCATGATCTCTACCCTGAACATGTTACATTTTAAAAGGCCCTAATTTCATTTTAATGACCAGCTAGTTAGGACCTCTTGCAGTACCTAAGTGAAGACTGAGAGACAATTCAGTCGCCTAAGATATTCTAGCTAAAACATTAGAAACTTTTAATAAGCTGCTAATTAATAATGTTTGCTGATTAAGGATTATGTGAGTCTTGTACGAGTTTTGCTTATGATAAGAGTGTTCCGTAGATCAGATTTAATGTAGCCAGTATGTATTATTATTTGTATCTCTCTTTGATCACGGGCCTATAAATCCCGGTCTTTTGATAGGCTTGCGCGGGGATACAGATCCAACACGTAGAGGCCCTTTGGAGAAATTTGCTGTGTTTTACACCTGCTGCAACCCATTCACGGGCACAAAAATAGATATCCGTGAACCGGTCCCAGCAGGCATATAGAGGCTATTGGAGATTATATGGAAAAGACTAGTGGGTTATGGTGATGAAGGTTGGATGGATAAGAGATGGAACTATATAAAAGAGGTCCGGACACCTGCCATAACAATGATTTCTCTTTGCTATCGAGGCAGGCGGTGACTCGCCGCCGACTAGATGGGCCCCCGTAAATGCCGTCACAAGAGACAGCCAGGGGCAACACCGGTGTAGGCGGCTCAGGAGTGTAGAGAGGTGTACACCGCTTTCTGCGCAGTGGCTTGACAGCCGCTGCACCAACTCGCGACTTACGCAAATTTACACTTCCACCCCTGGAGCATATAGCTCTGACGACTCCTCTCTGGACGGCCAGTTAAGGCAAGCCAGAGCTGAGAGTCCTACGGGTCCCCTTGGGGTTCCACTCCGACCGACGAAGACACGCCGGAGGCGGGGACCCTGACCAACTCTCGGGAGCACTCGGGTCCGTGGGGTCGTTACTCCCCAACAGCTCGCCACAAGCTGCCCTGCGGCCGTATTATTATTATTATTAGGTACTCGTACAGTCTGTAGATACCTACTGCTGCCTAGTTAAACACAAACATTTTCCATTTAGGTACTCGTCATTTAACCATGTCCCAATAACTTTTTCGAAACTTGCAAAAACACCACTTCCTCACATTTTTGTTACGATTATACACACTTCTCTTCAAAATATCATTAATAAAACTGAATCCATTAATTATACCACAGTTAAATATTTAATGAAAACAAAGCAATTTCAGATAAGTTGTTTAAGCCGTTAAAATCCACAAGTGATCCAACTTCGTCCAGTTTACATTCCAGGGCGTTGCAGCAACTTTCCTGCGCGTACGCTTTCCATTTCCACATTCATCTGTTTATTTTGGTTGGCTTTTATTGCCTGCTGGGATGTCCTACGAGCGCTCACTAAAGTAGTGAAGCGAGAGCGATTTAAAAAGAGATGTGCCTCTATCTACAAATAAAATGAATTACGAGATTTCGTTCACAAATGTGTCTTCCTCTAAAATTTCACGGGCAGATATTATTTTCGGATACTTATATTGACTGTTTATGTACGAGTAATTAAAATCATTAACAATATACTGTACGGTAACGACTTCCTTGGTCTAAAAGCATGAAGTTTAACTCTGGTGAAGTAGTTGGGTTATGGGACAAATGTAGATATGTAGGTATAGCGTAGGTCCCCAGACTAAGTTTTTGTTTTGTTTGATATTTCTTATTTAATGTAACGAAAATCCTACGCTTGAGCGATTTTGGTGCTACGATACAGGCATGTTTACATCTTGCGACTTCTCATACTTCTCTAAGGGATCCTTGCGTTTAAATAAGTATCCACTGTACTTAATCGACAGTTTTATAGGCCGCTAAAACGGATATAGGAAATGGGATCACTCTATCCTTCGACTAGGTAAATTCAACATTAAGTAATATGTTACAGTTATAGCGACGAAGCAAAGTATATTTAGTCCATAGATGCATAAGAATGATATTTTTATTACCCTACCAATGACGGTCCTATAACTTGATCATCGATAATGGCAGTGTATGAATTCAAAACAGAACCTGCTGCCAAAAAATGCATCTACACAATTAGGTGATCATTAAATGCCACGAAGACGTTCAACAAATAATCGAAGAGGAACGCTGAAAATTGTGTACTGTGCAAGCTCCTTAGCGAACCAAAAATTGCTACACGCTCCTCACTTTGTTCGAAACTTTAATGGGTCATTCCCTATTAGTATCGCATACAGCGCGGCGAGATGCGGACGTGCGTGTTGGGAGTGGTGTTGCTGGCCGCGTGCGCACGCGCCATCACGCGGGACCAGCTCTACCCGTACGGGATCGGGCTGGATCTGGAGCTACAGAAGGGCGCCGAGGTCGAAAGTCCTGAAGTGAGGCTAAACGTACCGATCGTGTTCTACGGGGAGACGTACGATTCAATTTTCGTAAGTTTTTAAACGGTTTTATTTCACTTCATCGCGTTTCAATTTCAATTGGCTATGTAGTTTGCCGAAAGTATGAATATTATATTTTTCCCTGATAGCCGTCGTCTTAAGGTCCAAGGAAACACGGCTCTTTCATTTTTATTTCCTATAAATAGCCAATTGTTTATCGTCTTTGATATTGAAATCTTTCGATCGTTTTTTTATTTTTATTTGCTACCCTTTATATCTGAGACAAGTAGTATGAGAGATGATATTGCATATATTTCCGTTCACTTTGTTTTTTTATCAGTATATGAAAGGTCATGTTAACATTCCAACTTGGTTCAGTCACGAACGGTTTGTGATTTCGAAAAACGCCAAATAATACGAGTTATTTCTACTCATACTAATATTAATATTACTAGATCAAAAGTAACGACACTACATACACTAAAGGTCAGTAGTTTGCCGGGTGGTGACGGCAGTAATACATTTGTCACCACCCTACTATTTGTATGGAAAGTTTAAATAGTTAGTGACTGACTATATTTGAAAAGGAGTAGATAAGATCTACCAAAATTTAAATTTACGGTCGTGCCGCGTTGCCGCTGTGTCGCTCATACACGTTCAGTCCCGGTGACACAACATATGTGATCAGCAAAATCAGCCGTATATGTCAAAATAAGTTTATTTATTACTACGCTACTAGCATAAATCAAGTCCTTTTGTGGCATAGAAATACGAACATTTTTGACACCAGCGTTGTGTCGCTGGCATAGGAGTAAGGTAAGTTCGGTTAAGATGAAACGGTTTTCAGAATGGGTAAGACAAAAAGTCGTCCTTCTGGCACAGCGTCTGCTGGTAGTATTTTGCTTACCCTATTAAAAAAACTGTTTCATCTTACCCCCAACTTACCTTATAATTGTTTCAATCACACATACGTGTCACTGGCATAGGAGTTATATGAGGTAATTGCGATCGGCATGGTATCTACACTTAGTGAAACAGGGTGAATCAACTTTTTTCTGTATGTTATTACCATGGTTACGGTCGCCTGAGTCACGCTGGTTTTATGGAAAATTGTGCCACTTAAACTATGCAAACATAAATTTTTCTGATGTTAATAAGAGGCCTTAATGGGCCGCCTACTAGCATGCACTACATGCGTGCTTGTATAATTTCAGTAGCATAATTTTGAATAAAACTAGCGTGACTCAGGCGACCGTAACCATGGCAATAACAGAGAGAAAAAAGTTGATTCACCCAACATCACCCGTCGCGAACGTGTTAAAAAAAATACACAAAGTGGGTCAAAAAATAGGTATGATTGGTGAAGTTAAATTCTTCAGTATGAAAGTTGAAAAAAATACCTTACCCAATTCAAGGTATAGATATATTGTGAAGTAGATAACTAATGTCCGTATAATAAATTATATACGTATGCTCAAAATAAAAGTCTAACTTTCGAAGAAAACTATTTCGAACAAGTTCGGCAGCCGTACCATGAGTGCAGGTAACGGTTACGTTAGCGTTTTCTCGACACGTAAACCAGTCTATCGTCACGCTCGCACTGATATTGGAGCGAGCGTGATGGGCTACTTTACGCATCGAGTAAATACTAACGTAATCGTTACTTGCGAACTCGTGGTACGGCTACTGTCAGCTAGTTTTTGAGTTAAGAAAATATATTTGCAAAATGCACTTATATTGAGGATTCTAATGAATTTTTCATCAATTCGGTACTTACGAGTTACGAGAACGACTAACAAAACACGTAAAGGCAGGCATAACAAAAAGATACCTACCTAAAAAGCACTTTTCGTACAATAAATTTCAATTTACGTCACACGGATCACATCGCTGTTTGATCAAAATTCTATTGTTAATTAAATGATTTCATGGTTTTTGGTTGTATGGTCTTTAAATACACAAATGTTCGTAGAAACATACCCAGTTACATTTCACTTACTAGCACTGAGAAAACAAAATCAAACTACTTCGCTCATTTCATCAGTAGCTACACCTAATCGTACTTTGATAAAGCGGTATTAAACTTAATTTGATTCAACAATTACATTGTTTTGATTTAACTACTTTTTAGTTCATTACGTTTCTTTTTTTTAAGTTACTCGTTTCTGCAAATGACAATTAGGTTACATTTAACAACATTTTTTTCTGTGTGCCCAACTTGGACTTACTAAACCAACGTGTCAGCAACTCATTTAAAAAAAAATCAATTGTATACGTTTAATTGGGTCAAAATTGTTTTCATTGTCTTATTTCATACGACTCACACTTTTAGTTGTTTGTCGCACTAATGGGAAAGACTGACAGAGAGGGAGAACTACGATACGCTACGCTACTAAGCGTTACCGATTGGCAACTTAGCTAAGCATCCTGCGGCCCTACCGAGAAAATCGAAATTCGTAAATTTCGAGGATTTTTCTCTGTCACTCAAACGAAGGCGTCATTAGTGTGAGAGAGACAAATCCTCGAAATTTATGAATTTCGTTTTTCGCGGTAGGGCCGCTGTTGTTTAACAGAAGCATAACGTTATTCAGTAGTAATCACGATAGCTAGAAATGGTGCCTGCCGTTCACCGACGCGTGAGTTACCGAGAGTATCTGCTACACAACTGGGCCACTCTACGAGTAGATAGATCACCCTGTGCTATCTTCTGTCAACAAACATGTCCTGTTTTGCTAGTTAATGAATTTTCTTATGCAATAGTGCATTATCAAGTATTTATAAATCCATGCTCTGCCTGCTAATCTTACATTATATTATTTTGTTAGCATTAAGCACTCAGCGCAAAATTTGTTTTTGACAGCTATTTCATTAAGTTTAATTGAGATAGATCAGATTTGCTACTCTAAGCATACGAGAAGTTAAATCTACTTTAGCTACTAATTCTACTTAAAAATGTACTTAACCTACAAGTAGATAAGTATCATAATCCACTCGCGTTTAACTACCACACTAGTCACACTACACGTTCATGTAAGTATTTAAAGCTGTGTTTACCTGCAAGTTACTGCAAAATGGTTCGAAACAAAATTATGTGTGTTGCAAAAAGCTTTGCTAGTCCCTCTGTTCCCAATGCCCAATAATTGCATCTCAAATCTTGCAAGAATAACTAACAAAAACAGATTAAGATTTAAGCTTTAGTATGCCTGAAAATGACAATCAGGACAGCTTATACGTCATATTGTTTTTAATGATTATTGATTAACTAATCGTAATGGATTTTTTCGCGTCAATAAAGCACCTGTATTAGTCGAGTCGCGTCGTCCAAGCCGTAATGAGACGATCGACACATTTGTCGGTCTTATGAAGTTATGACTTTGACATAGAGCTCTTTTCGAACAGACAGATGGGCTGGCACCCTAAATGGGCATTTCTCCGAGCGTTTCAACCGCCGTGACTTCAGTGGCAGCCTTGTCACACGAATTCCATGAGAGATGCAAGAACTTTTTGATATGTTGGTAGACGTAGTTGACAACTACCAAGATATCCAAAAAAATTGTGAGATACCCACGGAAATCGGGTAATATAATAATGTTGCCACCGAAGTCACGACGGTTGAAACGCTCGGAGAAATGTCCAAATTTTCTTAACGCACGTAGACACTATAAACTCCAGGTATTTTGATTTAGAAATGTACATACCTAAACGATTTCTAAATAAGCTTGCCTATTTGTTTAAACATTGGCGGGAAAACAGTTAATTATAATGCCATGCCAAATGGACAAACAATGTTGTAGCACTTTCTATAATGACGGTTTAGTAAATATTCATAAACATGGAATACAATAGAAAAATCCAATTAAATATTTGCTTACAAATGAACTGCATAATTACTTCCGTATGAATAAATAAAAGTATTAGGTATTTGATTACTTATAGTTTGAGCGAATTTAACTTGTTAATTCAATTGTTTCAGAACTGTAAGGTATCAAAGAAGAAAATAAGTCATGTAATATAGCCAGTGAATATATTACCTACTTAGGTATAGACAGCCCGTGAACTGTATGCCAGTGTATTTTTATTCACTGAAGTAAGAGAAAGAGGGCGGGGGGATATTTTAATTTTATAAAATGAATAGGGGGTTTCATAAATTTCATAAAATATTGACTTTAAAAAAATCTTTCTTTTGGGACCCCTATAATTTGTAAAAGATCTATTCAACAATACCTTACACTGTAATTTTTCTGTAAAATAAAAAAGCCTGTAGGGAAGAAACCCAATTTTTTTTTATCTGAGTTTTATTCTACCACTTTGTCGGCATTGCGGCATATACATATAGGTATACGTATACATACCAAATTGCAAATTTCTAATACTAAGGGTCACTGAGACGGACAGACAGACAGACTGGACAGACGGAAAAACTAAAAGGGTTTCTAGTATACTACGGAATCCTAAAAAAATAAAAATATATAAGATTAATTCAATCAAAGCAATCATGAATCTGGGTCGCGTTTTAAAAAGTTACATTTTACAATTTCACTGTTTGCCTCTCAAGCGCACGCACGTATTGGGTAGAAAGAGATGCAAACAGTAAAATTGTGAATTGTAACTTTATAAAACGCGACCCTGCTGATTTATCTTTGGGCCTATTTTTATGGAAGTAAGCTTTTAAGTACTTACTAGCAATTTAAAAAATTATTTTAAATTCCATATGAATCAAAATTGTATGTACCTCCTCTAAATGTCATATACTTAACGTTCTCCGATTAGAACATTTAATACCATCGAAGTTTCGACATTCATAAACATTTGGCAATTTGCGTGGCAACTTAGGTCACTATCATAGCGTACGGTAAAGTAACACTTCAACTCTAGATTTCACTGTAGTGTTTTTTGCCACACGATAAGATACATTCGGCGGCAAGCGGCAGCGGACGGAAATGCGCGGCTATCGGGCCGCCGGTCACTGCTCTTCTTTAATCTCAAAACCTAAACAAATTAGTCCTGCTCTTTGTTAGCAAAACGTGTTAATTACCTACACCCTGGATTTTTTCCTCCGCATATATTTTTACATCCATGAAAGTTGGGTTTACAAACTTGCAATGACATAAAAAAATCGGAAGTCAATTTAACAGTACAAACAAATGTGTCAGTGCACTGGAAAGTTACCTGTCATGGTGTTTAAAATTGACTTTATTAAAGAACACAAGGTCTATTTTAAGAGTCGTGACAAGGTACCTTTTCGTGTACACTGACACAAATATCGAATCTATAATATTGCAACAATTTTCAACTTACGCGTGAAATTCAATTTCGCGGGTATTTTTCTTAACCTCGGGCGTTAGTGAACTTGGTAATCTTGGTATTACTAGGTATACAGGGTGTAATCGATAAGTGTTTACAGGCCATAATTCCGTAAATATGAGAGATATCAGAAAACTTTTAACTGATACCGAAAGAACGTTACCCAGCGATTAAATTTACATTAATTAATTTTTCTAAATAGATGAAGTATTATTAAAAATACTAAGTTAAAACGCTCCCATACATTTTGTATGCCGACTTACAGCCTTAAAGAATGTCGGGTGTCGTAAGAGATAAAACTGTTAGAGATTCGTTATTTGTATGAATACATTATAATAAAATAATAATACTTCTTACAATGGGCCTCATAAGAAAGCTCAAAGTCACCCAAAGGACAATGGAGAGGGCTATGCTAGGAGTCTCTCTGCGTGATCGGATTAAAAATGAGACCATCCGCAGCAAAACCAAAGTAACCGAAATAGCTCTCCGAATCGCTAAACTGAAGTGGCAGTGGGCGGGGCACATTGCGCGTAGAACCGATGGCCGTAGGGGCGGGAAGGTTCTTGAGTGGCGGCCACGTACCGGAAGGCGTAGCGTGGGTAGGCCCCCCACAAGGTGGACTGATGACCTGGTGAAGGTCGCAGGAGTCCGCTGGATGCGGGTGGCGCAGGACCGGTAATTGTGGCAATCTTTGGGGGAGGCCTATGTTCAGCAGTGAACGTCTTTCGGCTGATATGATGAATAATACTGCCGTTTATGAAATAATTAATCTAACATTTATTCTTAAGTTAAAAGGTGGTTACCTATCTTTGAAAGAACGGTTACCTACTAAATGTATGGATGGGGTTGAAATTAATATTTGGGGTATTTCTGACTTTCGATAACTGTTAATAGTTTTCTGATATCTCTCATATTTACGGAATTATGGCCTGTAAACACTTATCGATTACACCCTGTATAGTATTGTTATTACTTGGAAATATACAAATCTAAAAATTAAACAAATACATTTCATTCATAATCATTTCACAATAACTCCTGAAATAAAAGTTCAAGAATGTACCTACATGTTTTTTTAATTTTTTATTTATATATATATTTGTATTGTTCTCAGGTCAATAACCACGGAATACTTTCCTTCAGAGCAGATATATCTTCTTTTATGAACGCAGAGTTCCCACTCCCGTATCCATCAATAGCAGCATTTTATTCAAACGTTGACACTTCAATATCAGGGGCAGTCTATTACAGGGAAAGTAACGACAATCGTGTGCTCTCAAAAGCTGCAGAGAGTGTTCAGCTCAACTTTCAAGAATATTACGACTTCAATCCCACTTCGGTATTCATTGTCACGTGGGCAGAAGTATCCTACACAGGAGCACAAGGAAACCAAAAAAATACTTACCAAGCTGCCATTATTAGCAATGGCAACGAAAGTTTTGTCGAGCTCCTGTACCCCGATGGTGATATACAGTGGATCCAAAGAGAAGCTTCGGAAGACAGATTGCCAGAGGCAAAGGCGCAGGCGGGTTTTGTCTCTGAAGACGGGCTGATGCTACTACTTAGAGGATCTGGTAGCCATCAGATAAGAAATATAATTTCGTAAGTAAAATCCATAATCTACTGTTAGGATAGTTGTTAATAGCTCTCTCCAGTTGGGACACGTTGGGATCACTGCTATTCTACCCTTTAATAATGCCACGGCTACATAAGTCACGATATAATTATCGCGACAAAACTTCGTCCTCGGTCTACTGCGCATATCAAAAATAAAAACAAAATTCAAAAAAATGTTAAGTATTGTGTGAAGTATGTCATCAGGTTGACATATTTTTGCTAAGATGTCAAATCTTGAAAAACTGGCAATGTTGAAAAATAATCAAACATTAAAAAATGTGACATTTGACATTGCGTCACTTTTTAGGGTTGCGTATTAAAACTCGGCCATGTCCGAGTGTCCGTCGGTCTGTCTGCAGCATAGCTTAGTGGCCGTTAGTACTAGAAATTTGCAATTTGGTACGGGTATAGATTCAAGATTCAAGATTCAAATTCTTTAATGTACAAAAACACAAGTCAAAACAAAATTACACATTATAAACAATACAGCAAATACAACTTCATAAAATTTGTAAAAAGGGAAACAAATCATAATAATAATCTTAATCTAGACATGTCAAAAGAATAAATAATAATAATAAAAAAAAACTATTTCAAAAACAAAAACATCACACAAAATATACATTATTCACATTAATTAATGGATAATAATAAACAATAATAATAATCTAGACATGTCAATGATCGTTATAAAATTCCTTAACACTGTAGTATGCTTTCTTTAATAAAAACGTCTTTACGACATTGACATATTGCTCGTAGGAAGGCACCCGTTTAACCTCCGAACTCAGTTTATTATAAATTTTGACACCCACTACTCGCAAAGAATTTGATGATTTCGCCAATCTGGCAGGAACCGGTATCACATCATTGGCAGTTCTCCTCTGATCAGGACGTCGCATTTTAAACTCGTCCAAGTGCTTCCACATAAACTTGGCTACTTCAAGGATAAACATACACGGAACTGTTAATATTTTAAGCCGCACAAAATGTTCTCTCGTTGGTGTGAATGGCGGCACCCCAGCCAATAACCTCACCGCTCTTTTTTGCATTATGAACACCCTGTCCCTATCAGCAGCAAGACCCCAAAGGTCAATTCCATATGAGATAATGGAATTGACGTACTCATAATATGCCATACGGATGGTTTCCTGAGAGAGAGCTGGGGCGAGCCGTGACAATGCAAGGGATGCCTGAGCGAGCCTACCTGAAAGAACATTTATATGAGTATCCCATCTTAAGCCAGAGTCTAAGTAGATGCCCAAGAATCGCGTTTCATGGACCTGTGGTAATTTAACATCATCAACTATAATATCCAGCGGTGTCGGGTACGTTCCTCTTAACCAAAAATGCATGATGAAGGTTGTGTTGAGGTTAATTAAAAACCCATTCGCTCCGAACCAGTCTGATACATATTAATCAAGTGGTAGAATAAATTGTACAAAAAAATCGGCTACCTCTCCTAGTAGTAAAGTGGGGATGTTTATTGGTGTAGAGTATCGTTGAATAGGTCATTCAAAAAAGTAAGGGTCCCAAAATACCACAATATTTTCGAAGTTAACCGCTCCAGGATAAAAAAAATGTGTTTTTAGAACATCAATTTTCTTATTTCAGGTGGTCGAACACACAACAACCCGGGAAGTACGTGTATCGCGTAGGAAACGTAATGCAAGATGGAAATATTGTAGTGCCAGATTTGTACAATCAGAGTGAAGAGGAGTCCGAGGAAGAATCTAAAACGTGTGCCCAAAGTGGACCGAGTGTGTGCCACGTCAAGGCAAGGTGCGTCGATTACCAAGCTGGAATCTGCTGCCAATGTAATGAAGGGTACTATGGAAATGGGAAATCTTGTATCAAAGACGATGTCCCAATACGAGTGCATGGCAAGTTGAATGGCGTTGTAAACGATGTGTCATTGAATGACGTGGACATTCAAGCGTACGTGGTGGTGGCCGATGGCAGGTCCTACACCGCTCTAGCGCAAACCCCGGCTGCGCTCGGCAACAGTCTGCAATTGGTACATGTTCTCGGTGGAGTCATAGGATGGCTGTTTGCCAAGCCTCTGGGAGACGCCAGCAACGGTTACCAACTTACGAGCGCCGTATTTAATCACACGGCAGATATATTCTTCCCCGCTACAAACAATCGCATAACCATCACTCAAGAATTTGTTGGTCACGATGTTTTTGATCAAATAGCTCTGGACTGTGATATAAGGGGATCCTTGCCTCAAGTTAGTGCAGGAGCTAAGCTCCAAATCACAGAATACGAGGAACAATACACTGTGATTGAAGCCGGACTAATACGGTCAGAATCAACACGAACCATTACCGACAAAGTAACTGGAGTTACTTACGAGCAAAGAATACAACAAACCATCAAATATAACCCCTGCCATAATGCACCACCGGAAGACACAGTATCGTCAACATTGAAGGTGTCTAAGAATTATTTAGGTTACGAACCTAATAATAACATTGTAAGATACGGAATGAGCAATAAAATTGTCTTATTAGGCCAAGAAGACCCTTGTATTTTTGGTCGAAGTACTTGCGGTCCTCACAGCTCTTGTGTTGTACAAGGTAGCTCATTTACGTGCGTGTGCCAGTCTGGCTTCTCAAATGTCATACAAGACGATGCCATCGTTTGTATAGATATAGACGAATGTGCAGTAAGCACGCACAATTGTGACACGAATGCTGACTGTTATAATCACGATGGCGGATTCCAATGCCGTTGTCGCGATGGCTTTGAAGGGAACGGAGTGAGTTGCAGCCGTATATCACAATGCAGAGAGCAGTCTTGCAGCCAATTTGCTTCTTGCATAGAAGGCTACGGAGGAGAAGGATCGTGTGTATGTAATGCTGGATATACCGGTGACGGACAAAGGTGTTGGTTGATCAGCTCTTACACCTGTGACGTCTTACACAACTGCTCCCCTTACGGAACTTGCAATTTCTCACAAGTAAGCAACAGCTACATTTGCCAGTGTAACTACGGCTACGTTGGCGATGGTTATTTTTGTTCCGTAGATACTCGAACACATCCCGCATCCCTACCGTCGATCACTACAACCCCTGAACCCAGTCAACCAACCACTAATTATGCCGAAATCGAATATTTAACGAATGACCATAACAATAACGACAACCTAGAGACAGACACCAGTGAAACCAAAAATGTTTTACCGGCCACCTGCTTCACCGGGATCTGCACGTGTCCCGAAGGATACTCCAGCTTTATCGACGAACTCAAAAAGAATTTGTGTCGTTTGGATGGATATGCCGATCCACATCTATTGCAAAAGAATATCGATACTTCAAGTAAGCCTTTCACATAAATATTAAACGTTACCAGTATAATTTAGACAACCGATAATTTGAGCGTTGACAGTAATAAAGTATCGTGATTCATAAAAATCTTAAAAAAGAAATACCTAGTCACCATAGTACCTACCTAAGTACATGTGCATTTTTTGCAATTAGACATTTCTAATAAAATATTTGTTTATTCTATAAACTATTTTTGTTTTTCAGTTACTTGCACAACCGATGCAGATTGTCCACCAAATGGAGAATGTAAGGTTACGTTGGACTTGAATGGTCAATATGCTTCACGCTGCGTTTGTCCAGAAGGCTTCGTGGGTGACTCCTACGAATGTGTCGAACAACGCAGCGACGTTTGCGCGTGTGGTCCCAACGCCCACTGCTTCCAGACCGCAGACGGGCCCACTTGTGTCTGCGACGTCAGGTACCACGGGGATGGGTACATCTGCCGCCCCAAACTCGTTTGCACAAATAGCTCTGAGTGTGAATCCCACGCCGAATGCCGGCCTGACTCCGCTAGCAACGAATACTTCTGCCAGTGCATAGAGGGATACGTCAAAGATGAAAATGAAGCGTGTATCCCTGACCGCCAGCTTTGCAATGGAGGAGTATGCGCCGAACACGCTACATGCCTCTTTGATAAATCACTTGAAATCGGTTATTGCGCATGTGATTCAGGCTATGAAGGCGAGGGCACGTACCAGTGTCTCCCTAGAACAGGTGCCCAGCAAGGTCCATATGAAAATGAAATCACATCATGCGAAGTCTTGCAAGATTGCCACGAAAATGCGCAATGCACACAGCTCGAAGACTTATCATATCAATGTGTATGCAGAGAAGGATACATAGGAGATGGTTATGCCTGTAGGCCGGAACCGAACTGTCGGAACGATCCTTATATGTGTGATCCGCACGCTTCGTGTATTAAACGCAACCAAGAATACGTTTGCGAGTGTAATTCGGGTTATTCAGATGTAGGTTACGGTAATGAATCTCGATGCGAACTGAATCCTCGACAAGCCGGAAATTTCCTCGTGGCTAGTGATGGTGTCTTTGTATACCGAGTACCTTTCAAGACCACCGCTTGGGAATTTGCGACTCCGATCAACAGTGCAATCGATCAAATCGCTGTGGGCATAGACACTGACTGTCAGGCAGGCAAAGTTTACTGGGGCGACGTGGTCAGTAATTCTATAAAGCGTGCCAGCTATGATGGATCTGGTTTTGAATTATTTTTAACAAGTGGTAAGTTTTGTTATGCTATCTTATGGTCCTAAAATTATTGCTTTATTTGATATCATTTTCCAAGAATCACAGCAATTTTTACAAGTTTTTATTTAGTTTAAGTTGATGCATTTCACGGTTTCCGATTGAGCTGTGCACATGTAAAACGGATGTCAATGTAATATAATGGTATCATGGACCTGGTCTGAAGCGATTAAAGCTTGTAACATAAATGTACTTTTTGACAAAAAATTTTAGTGTTGGTATGCTAGTTATTTGTAACACAAATTTATACAATTACATAAAAATAAAGTTGATACCTATGCTTATTTAATTTTATGGTTTCTTTTCACAGGAATTAGATCTCCCGAAGGAGTGGCAATTGATTGGGCATCTCGCAATATTTTCTGGACTGACTCTAAGAAGTTGACCATCGAGGTAGCGAATATTGATACTAAAGTGAGAAAAGTTCTGTTTTCTGCCAATATCAGAAATCCCCGAGGTATAGCCGTGCATCCACGAAGAGGGTAAATATCATTATAACAAAGAAAAATTAAACATATTTGATTTAAATCTAATATAGGTATAACAGATTAAGTTTAAAATAAACCTTTCACTAAATAGAACGAGAAATTTAAACTCATTGTCTTATTACAGGAAAGTGTTCTGGTCGGACTGGAATCGATCAAACCCTAAAATCGAATGGGCCAATATGGACGGGTCTCAACGAGGAGTTTTTGTTGACAACTCGGACGTGAAACTACCAAACTCTCTAGCTATAGACTGGTTGAGAGAGCGTTTGTGCTACACCGATGCGGGGCTCTTCCTTATCAAGTGTGTTAGCCTAGACACCATGGAGACTGAGACTATAGTTACAAACTGCTTGCATCCTTTTGGACTAGCGATAAATCAGGAAACTTTCTATTGGACTGATTGGAAAACGTAAGTCCTCTCCTTTAATACCAAACTAGGCGTTTCTATGGCGTTAAAATTACATGACCACAAACCGACAATCTTTTTCTGTTTTTTCTTGTGAACTTCTACGTCACAATTAAACGAATCCATATAAAAAAAAACAACTATGTTTCCAGACTCAAAATCGAAAACATCGACACACTGACACAAAAGAAGAGCCAGCTGTCAATCGCAACAGCGGCGAAGAAGCTGTATGGCGTGGCAGTAGCGCCCAACGAGTGCCCGGGGGCCACCAACGTGTGCGCTGTCCGCAACGGGAACTGCGACCCGGACCAGCTCTGCCTGCCCGACGGCCGAGGCGGCAGGACTTGCGTGGCAGGGGAACAGATTTACACATATTAGATGCTAAGTGAATTCAGTGTTCTTTGTGAACGCTAGTCAGATAGTGATGAACCCCTAACTATGAGTAGGTGCATGGAACGGCAGGGAAATTTCGTGCATATCAAACTCCTCGTAATGTCGCTTGTTACAGTGGATACGATGTCCCTCATGCACAACATAAACGTTACCACTTTTGCCTGGGGCAGGTACCTACTTAGCCATAAACCTATATTTTAATGTTCATTTTCAATTTGGTAATTTCGCTTTTTACGTGTCTTTTTATTGCAAAACCAAAGTAAAAGAGTACACAAATCGACGATCGTATGAAATTTCTGGTTGTTGTATTGTACATTTTTTAATAAAAAGACAAGTAAAGACCGCTTGATACAGCTCAAAGATATCTAAGATCAATGAAAAATAACAAATGAAATGAAATAAGCATTTATTAAATTAGCCTCCCTTATAGGCGCAACTGTGTACTGTAATGATAATATTTTGTTTGAAATTTATTTTAATAGGTATGTAAAGATGTACAGTCAATTTCATTATTTTATATAATTAAATATCAGTTAATATTCTTAAATGCGTATAAATTGTAAAAATTAGTAGGTATTCATATCCAGAAAGTTTACCTATTTATTAAGGACAATACTATTGTCTTGCACCTACCTACTCATTAAATATACTTGCTTTCCAGAGTTACGAACAATGTAGACAAACCCTTCAAAGAAATATCCAAAATTTAGCACCATTTTAATATTTTATGACTTAGGATTAATCTATTGATAAGAATTTATTAAATAACACATTCATTTAACAGTATTCAAAGCGCGTACATTTGAAACTAAACACATTCTGTATACAAGTTTTGTTTACATTGTTAGCAACTACTTTTGACGAATACTTTTTTAGGTTCATTATTTTATTATAAATTTGTAATGTACTATTGTACTTAGCCTTATTTATTGTGACTTATAAAATATAAAAAAATACTCAATCAGTGTAAAATTTATTAATTTTAGGGACCATGGCATAGGTTACCCATTTCAGTAGGCTTAGCTCACGATTGGTTCGACAGTATGTCGCCACGAGAGACTCTTTTACTAACTACAGCTTGGCAAAAAAGAGTAGAAATTAAAAAGTAGCAACATCGTAGTGTCGTCCCTTTCAAATCAATATGCGTGAGAAAACGGGACGACACTACAATGTTGCCTCTTTTTAATTTCTACTCTTTTTTGCCAGGCTGTAAAAAGAGCAGGCGCGGATCCAGGGGCGGAGTAATGGGGGCACAACCACACAAAAACCTGGCCTCGAATAAATGTCCTACTGGGTATTTTGTAGTATAACAATATTTTAGTAAAGAAAGGTAATGAGAAAACAAGCCGTTCGTGTTATATTGATACTTTTATTAATGAAATAGTAAAATAGATTCACTCACAGGTGAGTTCTTACATCTAAGCATATTTAACATAAAATAAACAATTTTCAACAAAATTCAATGCCGTCTCAAATTGACAGCTAAGTAATTGTTACATGAGCTCTAAGAATAACTTACCTACGGGGACCTTATTGCCGTTTCGCGCACACTTCAGCACGAATAGAAATAAAATCCTAATTTCGTTCTGAAAAGCCTAGTAAGTATGTATTGTATAATGCTTCAGTTGAAAGTAGACTTCATGTTCCCAGCAGGCTGCTGCGTACACAAGTTAAAACCGGGACAAGAGTCAGTTAGTTCAAGGAAATAATAGTCAAAGTGTTCTGTTTCCTTCTTATTCCCATACAATGTTGCACATAATGTGCTTATCAGCTCTCTCCAGCTCAACATTTCGCATCGAAACTCTTTTCTGGTCACGCATTGGATACAGCCACTATTGCTAGCTTGTCGATGGCATTTGTTGGTTCTCTGTGTAAAGAGCCTATAGAAGGGACCCCAAAAATTGCGATGCAATATTTTTTCTGATTCCCAAATGCAATAACGTTTGGCGCTTGGCATACAAAGCCACATTTAAACAGATGTAATATTTTAGATTATTTAAATTATAATGAAATAAGATCTACAATGGATAATTTAATTAAAACAACGTTTGTAAGTTGAAATAATTATCCTCAAAGAAGAAATAACTAACATATATCCATAAATTTTACTACAATTACCATACATATATTAAATAATTCACTAGATACAAAAGCTATTTAGGTTTAGTAATTACAAAATGTTGCCATTATAAAGGAAACTCGTGATTTGCGTAGGTACGTACTCACTTGGGTCAAATTAAAACATTTAAGTTGGTGATTTGTAACAATAACTGTTAAAAAAAATCAATAGGCTACTTGACTCATATCAAATTTAGTGCAAAAAAATATTATTTTCTGTAGTATTTATTGATAAGATCAATATTTTTCGATTACGGTGTATTAAAAGTGTTTGATGGGGACATATTTTTTATTGAAAAAATTGTTTTATTTTTTTAATTTCGTAGTCTTAAAACGGTGTCGGCCATGATGTGACGTCATAGGATCTTAAACTAACTTCATGTCGAATCTTATACGAGTGAAATTCGCCATGGACATGTAGGAATGTAGCTTTGCTGTGACATTGACATAACATAAGTGACATGTCAAATGTTTGTTTTCGGTTTGAGTGACGTCACACCACAGATAATCTAAGCATTAACATGGCTAGTATCGTTTTCGCGCGGTAACGAAAGTTTAAATTTTAAGTCATAATTCTGCGGTTTTCTAGGTCGTGAAAAAATATATTTATATTTTTTTTCCGTTAATCAGATATTGAGTAATAATATAAGACAAACATTAAAAATGGGTCAAGTAGCCTATTGCAGAGCTTCTAATCTTATATTACACCAATTATATTATTTGTGACCGATCTCTTTTAAAGTGGCAACAAAAATTCTAGAGATTACTGTGGGTTTTTTAGACCAGGCTGCAGGTTCAAATCTGAACCGTTTTTAAAGCTTTGGTCTAAATTTAACTTTTAAATTTCTGTGCCTTTAGTCGATCAACCATTAGTTAACGCTAATTTGAAGCCAACATTATTTAACGTAACAGATACCATAGAATGGGGAGGTTCAAGGAAAAAGTGGGATGACTTTGAACGATTTGAAAGTTATAGATGCATCAGTATTCTTAGTTAGACATAAATTTTCTTACTTTACAGTGGTAGAACGCATTGCGCGATAGTATGATATCCGCCTAAGTAATGACGTCTCATATATCGCATCGCATATCCCCAGGTATGGAGACTTAAGTCCACAAGTGGTATTACGAGTGCGTTGCATACCTTTTGAATATTAACATTTATAATTCTGGGTAAAAAAAAAACAATACTATATTTGTCATTTCATTTTAACTTAGAAGAATAAACAAAGTCACCAATTTCAATGTCGCCCCATTTCACGGTATTCATATTCTAAAGGCACGCATACTTATTAGCGGACTTAAATGAGATATCGAGAGTTTACTTGGTAGGTTTAGCCCCACAGGTCCTCGGCGCGGCCGAACTTGAACACCAGCGAGCCGGCGAAGATGAACGCGTTCTGCAGGAACAAGCTCACGCCGGCCCATGTGTGTTTGGCAGCATCTGAGGAACAAACAGGCTCAGTTACTACAGTCAGTAGGAGATTTTTTCCCGATTTTGATTGTATGTATAGTGAAAGTTGCTCAGCGTCACCGTCCCTAAAACCCTGTTCACTCCTATACTCGACTTAAATCACCCTGCAGATTCAAAGCGGATTTAGGGTGCACACATACGTCCGGAATCAGAGCACGGAATCAGATTATAAATCCATAGACTTCATTCATTATAGAGATTTCATTCATAAATAGTTTTGTCTATGGATTTATAATCTGATTTCGGGCACTTTTCCGGACGTATATGCCCATCCATATACTGAAATATGTAAGCAGGTACCCGATTATTATGCATACATAATAACGTGAGAAGAGTAGCTTTATTTTTGAGCAAGAATTCTACAAATAGATGGTATCACTCAGATCCATTGGATAAAGCCGTGTCTATACACATTTATGGAACAAATTAAATTATTTTATGGAATATTTTGATTTGTCTATTTCGAGGATATGGTCACACTACTATGTAGGTACTATAAATTATAAATATTTGATTTCTGTATTAGCAAGCCAGGGTTGTCAAATCACAGCCCAAATATGTTAAGCAATCATTATGGAATCAAACACAAAAAAAATAAAAATAAGTAGAGCACAACATACAGACAGATTTTAGTATTCATACATAACTTAATTACTTGTATGTAAAATTATAATAAAAATAACCAGATCAAACCCTACTGAACACATTTGCAATAAATAGCTCTAAAAATATATTAATCATACATTTTCATAATAGCAAAAATGTTGCATATGATATAAAACAAAATATGAAATACAGTTTGATTTGCGATATTACTGTTTATAAATGAACCAAGTTAAAAATGAAAGATGAATGTCAAGTAAATTCAATATTTGTGGTTACAACCCTTGGATTAAGAAGTACCTGAGTAGGTTGTTCAGATGTGAGTAAATCAACCCAAGCAAATGTTTCATGAAAGCCCTTGGTACAAATAAACAAATGCCCTTTGCACAATTTTTTACAGATCCACATGATTTTTTTATTTTTAGTTTCCAAGTTTCTAAATTATGTACTGATATTTTTTAGTTAGTTTAGTTTCATCAAGTCATAATAAGTATATTTTTAAAAGTGAGGGTGGAAAGTTACTTCCTCTAAGCATCAATGCACTGATCTCAAACAAACATAAGTAATTATAAAATTCAGTGAACTGCCAGCACATCACAGCATTTTAAATGAGCAGACTTTCACTGTGACTTTGTTAATCTTCACACACTTCCAAAAATTATTGAAGATTGAAGATAAATGTAATAGAATAATAAATACCAATACCCATTTCAGAAACCTTAACATAATCAAATAAAATTACGTTTTTTAATTAGCACTTTCGGTGACACTATGTTGACAGGTGAGGTGCTTGTAATGGTTAACAGTGCTCAACTCTTTCACTGTTGGCGAAAGTGTTAAATGATTGTGCCTATTCTATAGTATGCATGCAAATCATAGACAAGTGCAAAACTAAACACCTGGGTTTAGTTTACCAGTGTTAACATAATTGGCAAACAGTATCCAGCAGGCAGCAATGAGGGACGCGAAGCCCACAACAAATCCGAGGAATAGCCAGAGTCTTGCGCCACGCGGCCCCATGCAGCCACCTGTATATGTCTCTCCACGCACCTGCAAAATGATAATAAAAGAATTAATATTCACTATGATTACACTACAAAAAAATTGTAGTCTACAAGAATCACATTTTCTCTCTCTTGATAATGTCAGACGATTCGAAAGTGCTTATTAATAAGCTTACTTGAATAAAGAATGGTTTGACTTTGACTTGACTTTGACTTTGACTTTGACACACAAATTTTCTAGGTCACATAAGGCACTGAAGTAAAGATTAAAAGCAATCTGAGCATTTTCTATAACTGATGACTTAACATGACTACTACTACTTGTTATATAGATTATCAATTGTTAAAGCATGTTTGAGTATCTGAGGATATTTATAAATTTGACTGAACATAGGTAGTTTAAGTATTCAGTTTAGGCTGAAGTAATAAATATCCTCAAACCATTGAATATGAATGATGAATATTAATAAAAATGAGAGAACAAGAGTTACCAATTAAAAGGAAATAATAATGAATATTATGAATTATTAAATAAATAGTGTAATTTTACCTGTGCATTTGAAACAGAATTGATCATAATCAGTGATAAGGTGGCCATTACTCCACAGACATGAGCCGCATTTGGTAGATCATTGGGATATTTAGATGCTGCATCAATAATAAACCACCATCCTGTAAAGAACTACACAAAACTAATTAAGCTCAAACCTTTGACACAATCATTTTCAAAATAAAATGAAGATGCCAGAGTAGTACAAGAGTTGATAATCATAAAGTAAAAGTAGAGATTAGTTTAAGAGTCCACAGTAAGGAGCACTCACCTCCATGACATTTGAGCTCATGCTCACTAGATGTTGTTTTACCTAAGCTCTGAAATGGAATTCGAGATCAAAAATGTAAACAATCTATGACAATGACATGACATTACAAAGTCAATGTTAAAGTGACATTCCAGGAGTATAAAACGTTTTGTATCGAATGTAGTTTTTAACACCTTTGTAAATTAACGTCGCATTTTGAGATTGGTTTTTTATTTTATTTTATTTATATCTACACTTACAACTATCCTTACAGGTACTAAACCTAAGACAATGTTTTATGTGTAGATGTAGATACGCGAAAGTCAAAAGTATGTTCGATACACAAAGTATCACAATCGTTAACATATTTGTGGATAAGACAATAAAAAACATACGTCTGAGTGTCCACGGTTCCTGATTACAAAAATAAAACCTAGAACATTTGCTAGAATGATGTAAATAATCAACATAATCAATGTTTGAAAACGAATGTCGTGTTACTTTAATCTTTAGGATAGTCGGGGAACGAATTCCAGTCTTCATCTTAGTTACGATCGAATCCATTTCGATTAAAAATATGAAAATGATTGATATCTTGGTAAAAAAACTAAAATCTGTATTAATGTACTTTGTAATGCTAAATATTAGGAGTTTCTATAAATTCATAAAATAGTTGTTTGGTGCACCCCCTTGTTTTGATTTTTTAAGTACATAGACTACATAGTTATAAATGCGAACCTTCTTACATGGTTACTTCTTACATAAACTAGTTATTGTTATAACTGCGAACCAAAGGTTTAAGATTTCTTATCATTGCCAGTAGTATAAATCAAACACCTTACATTTTATTAAAAGTAGCGAAATATATCATTAAAAGAATATATATATTTCGCTTAATGTTTTGTATTAAAAATTTGTAAAATATTTAAAAATTCTACGTACCGTCAGTGACGGCAAATACGCATTTTTATAAGTAGTATAGATTACCCCCCTCTCGTGATAATTTTTTTGTGGTGGTATCCCATTTGTTTACATTTTTGATCTCCAATTCGATTTCACACCTTAGAGTGAAATAGGGTGGATTTGCTACAAATCAACTGAGAGTGTGCCCCTTGCTTCACCTTGTATCACAATTCCCCCGCCCTGGACTGATTTGTTGATCCCCATCACTATCAAATTCTGTAGTCTGTTAGCCATGAAAATCTAGTATCATTCTCATTTGAAAACTCTATTTCGAAAAAATGTTTTTCTTGTGTATTACATAGTATTGTCAAGAATGTAAACTATGTTATGGTACTTTTGGTTGTAATATTCACTACTAAACTGAACATGATTAGGTTTTTAAAAATTCATAACTTATACTGTTTCAATTTTCTTTCTCGTAACATTTTAAGTAATGAAAAAATTGAAGACATGGCTTATCTTATTTTTACAAGATTTAATAACAATAACACTTTTGTATGGAGCGAGCTTACTGTGGACTCTTATTATAACTGCCGTTGAAGATAAAAAGTCATCATACAAGTGACGAAACAAATATTCTTATAAGAATGATCACTAATTAGTAAGTATATTTTTATAAATCTCCACTTTATGGTCACTATACGATAAGAAGTTAAGTAACGAATCAATGATATTAAATGAAAACGTATCTCATTTTCACACTTAGGAAATTAGAACAATGATTCATCGAGAAAATAAGCAAAACATTTACCAGAAAACCTGCGGCCATGGACGCGTAAATATTGCGCCTTTCTCCGCCTTCGAACCACACACAACTCGGCATATTCACGTTCTCGAAGCAGTTCATGATTATTACTTAGTTTAAGCGTATTAATTTAGAAATACAAAGGCAATTGTGAGTTGAAATGAAATAGTAAATAAATATGACAAATCTAAACTTCACCTCGCAAAACTTGATTGGTAAGGTAACTGACATTTGCAAAAAACTTGCCAGGTATAAATAATCGTAATAATTAAGGAATCTACAGACCGGATTTTAAATGCAACATGTCGTCACCGAAGCATAAAAGAAATAACACTTGAAAAACACGTTACTGTTGACGACAAGGCTCCTGCCAAAGTCACCGTGATGGCCGGAATCACGGTGGTTGTCTAAAGACCAAACACAATAAAATTGAAAATGTTATGGTGACGAAGGTTGGCTGCCATAACTGTAACGGTGCGTAAGTGAAACGAAACGTTACCCATTTTACCATGGCTCTGGGGCTGGCACAACTTTTCAAGTCGCCCGTTTTCCATACAGTGATACAGCCCATATCAAGTCCATAATAATTATAATACCACAAACCAGTGATGTGCTCACTCAGATACTCGCGTTTTGAGAGCGCGGCGTGAATAAGTACATACCTGCCTCCAAATTTCAAATTCTGGTTTTTCCTTTTTGCCAACCTGCGGCCCTACCGCGAACTTATACAGGTTTTTTTGGAAATTAGCTCAAGTTTCAGAACTATTAGGAAAAAAATGTAGGAAGCACCCTGTACTATTTCTCGTATAATAAAAATCCACCCTAAACCTTAAAACACCCCAAGGGTACCTCATATGATTCCCAAAAGCTCACAGACAAAGGAAACTCACTTAATTTTTTTGCCACCCTGTATAAATAAAACTTAGGTATCAGATAGGTACCTACATACTGAAGTCGTACAAATTAAAAATTAAAAAAAAACTCCTTCAACCGATTTTTTCTGGACCTCATCATCATGGTTTGTTTTGAAGTTGCTTAAAAAATAATTATCGAAATCGGTTGGCGTGATATTGAGTTATTCGTCCATTTGGCGTGCACATGCTTAAATGCAAATTTATGACTTATATTATATGGTTTTCTGTTTTCGCATGAATGCAACTGTCAGAACCTGGACTAAATTAAAATAAGACCCATCGGTCAGCATCAGCTTTCAAATAAAAAAATGAATCATCGAAATCTATTTTCACCCAGTCCTAAGTTCTGATGTAAAGCAGGCCATACACGTAAGGGTGTACCTGACAGGTTGGCCTGTACAGGTCAACTGTTCAGGTAAACCGGAGCGTGTATGTTACAAAAACCTGCACAGTTCTGTAACATACACGCTCCGGTTTACCTGAACAGTTGACCTGTACAGGCAAACCTTTCAGGTACACCCTTACGTGTATGGCCTGCTCAACAAACAAAAAAAAACATACAGTTGAACTTCCTTTTTTTTTGAAGTCGGTTGATAAAATATTTGGAATAAAAACTCAAAAGTATTTATCGCCAATTTTGCAATAGGTTTTTATTGAAAATTTAACATTTTGGTAGAATACAAAAACATGCACTTATACAAAAACAACGATATGTTCTCTTTATTTCTAACAAGGTTCTGGTGCTTTGCGGGTAGGGGACTTCTGAACAGCTGGTTTGACGGGACCGGGGGTATTTAGGGACACCTGACTGGAACTGACGGAGATACCGCTCGGCGTGATGTCCGTTAAGCTGTTGACCACGAATGAACTGCAGCCTTGGCTCAGTGACTTCAGGGTAATAGGTTGTTGCTTGGCTTGGGAGAAAACTTGCTGGAAAAAATTAAAAGTTAACTAGTTGTAGTGTATTGACTGTTTTTGCTCATAATATTCGTTAATTATTCTTTTATTATATCCAAAATATGATTTAGTTAAAAGTGCACGTGTACGAATACGAGATGTCGACAGATGCAACTATACAAATCCCTATATCATTTTATTTTCAGACCAAGATCTAGTTCAGTGTTATTTCGACAACGAATACAAAACTTTAACAATATTTAGTAGGCCAACATCTAGCTCAGTGTAGATTTGCCAACGCATGTAATGTCAGAGCAAAATCTACATGTGTAGTTCTATAGTATCTTGCTATGAAAGTGACACGAAAATATTTGTCCCTTAGTTTCAAGATAAATGTTGCTTTCCTTTGGTGCCTTGATAGTAGTTTGAACTACCTGTATGTTTGGTTGCTATGTTTCCAAGATGATGCCATGGGCGTAACCAGGTACATGCATGTCATAGAAGATGGAGCTGATTACCAGGACGCCTAACCAAGATGCTAATCAAACGTTGGAACGCCAATTAAAAAGGCAGACAGGTGAAACCACCACTTTTTAAAACGTAAAAGTCTCTCCTGGGGTTAGAACCATCTATAGGATATGGTTGAGACCACTTGAGGCTTCCAATTATTAGGATCCCCTGTAGGTACGGAATCCTGGCCAAGCCCTTGAGCATCATGCTCAACAATTGTTTGTAATTGAATAAAGCGTAAAAACTGTGGTCTACCACTTTTAGAATTGATTAACATAGAATCGGAAAGTAGTAGGTATACCACATTTTTTATTAACTGTGCCTAGGTCTATCCATAATAATAACATTTACAAAATGATGATTAGCCGACAATAAAGATGTTCGATATACAACCTCCTTGTCGCTTTAAAATAATGCACATTAACATTTTAAAACAAAATTAATTTGATTGGTACCTAATGAACTTTTATTAATCAGTTATAATCGTCATTTAATTATCATAATTACTTACTTGTACTAATAGCAAATGCGCGCAAAGGAGAATAATTCCCTTGGCGTGCATGGTGATTGATGACTCGATGACTGTTTACACGAAACGAAAAATACTTAAAAGTTGCGTAGAACTAACACGTTAAAATTACATTAGGTCTTTTTATTATAAATGATTGCACAACACATTGCGTTGCAATTGACGCATGTTATGTTAAGATACGTAATCGTGCTGGGAAGGAAGCGTTTCATTGTGTCAGGTGCAATAACATAAACCTAGTACGTGACATATTTGAATTCGATAAGACACACAATACTTAGGTATATTCCCATTAATTCGTTACGAGAAACTTTGTGTAACGTGTTTTTGACATCTGAATATACTGTAAGTGCCTATATTGTTTACTTTTTCATTGTTCCAGTATTACTTGACGGCATATACCTACATGTGACTATAGTGTGATTCCAATAGGTAGGTATCTAACGGAAGCTAGTTAATATTTCTAATCTCTATTTAGGGACCTAGGTCAGATTGTTTCTTTGTATACCAGGATTAACGCAAACAAGATTATGGCCCGCCTTATAGTAGGTAAACAGTTGTCCGACAAAACGAGAGCGCGATTTTTTTGGGTTTCAAGCGTTCAAAATAAGATGAAACAATTAATTACTGAAATCAATCACAAGTTAAAATTCCCTGCGCAACTCTTGTTGTAATAGCCCAGACTGGTAAAATGTTGACGATAACATAATAATGTTATGACACATCGAAACAATCAAATTGGTAAAATAAAACGCACGCATTATATATATATTTTATATTGAAATAAGTTCCATAATTACAAAAACCATACATATGTGTAATAATATAATAAGTGTTAGAGTTTATTCTACAGTATTACCTACATCGCAGTAAATGTGTTAATAGAAACCACGTCTCTGTACTTACGTGCCGAAAAATATTTAGACGAAGTTTCTTGCATCTACTTATTACTTTAAATATAATATGCCAAGGCAATGGAATCACTAAGAGTTTGCACAGTGTGCATTTCTGAAACCCCACATATCGATGAATTTACTTTTTTATGAATGAATTTAAAACGCATTACCGGAACACTTAATATGTTATGGGTATGGTCACTACTAGTACCTTGCTATCATAAACAGAAGTTAGGTACCTAATTGAATAGCCAGATATATAGTAGGTATAGTATAGGTACTTACCTAAATGCTTATTTATCATGAACAAAGTGTTGGCAAAAAGTTATCTTGTATGAATAACCTCGGATCTTAAAAATTTTTGGCTTGTGACCTTTTGGCTTACAGTGCCTAAACTTTCAAGGTACAGTCGAGTGCATTAATATATAGACACATTTGTAAGGGATCAGTATGGAGAAATGTGTATATATTAATGCCCTTGACTGTACATATAGGCAAAAATCTAAAACAGTTAAAGATTTATTACTATCAATATAATGATGCCGAATGAGATACGTGTAATAGTTCAGAAGGAAAGATGATTTATTTTGACAACTTGACAAGTAAAACGTACGTAGTAGGACTAGTAGGTAGGTAGGTAAACTGACTCGTAATTAAAATCCTCAAGAGATGTTTATCCCTATTTGCAAATTCACTTAATATCTGGGGTATAAGACGCTTAAAATAATTAGGTAATATAAGTACCTAATCTTAATTGAATCAATCTCGAATCATAAGTTAGATTTGCATAAATCACGAGTAAATATTTCGCAGAACTTGAAATATTGGCGTTACGTAATGTTGGACGGTTCTTGCTTATCTGTAGCAATAGCCCTCGTTCTGGTAGCACCACTCTGGCTGGATGGACTCTGCTTGTATTCCCATGCGGACGAGGCGCTCCCTGTTGAAGAATACACTTCTAATAAGTACCTACATGGTTATAAACAAACAACTTGTTCTAACACAGACACAGACAGGCACGCAAATTAGGCAAAATGGATATCGATTTGCGGAAAAAGCCAAGGACAACTAACTACCTAAACTGGGTGAAAACTGGAGTATCTACCTATTCCCTGAAAGGGGTTATTAAAGCTAGAGCATTAATGTCGAGATAATGAATGGCAAGTTATTCGCGTTTGACGAACACAAGGCCTGCATTTATTTAAATTGCGATTTTTGCGTCGATAGATTAGTCAACGAAATTTTAAGCAGTGCGAAGCACTGGAAAACTAGTAAGATCGTACGTTCTTTGACAGGGCTAAAACACTGTAAATAAGCTCTAGAATCATCCCTTTCAGGAAACAGGTACATTTACAATTCTGTATGCAAGCTGTGTAACCCTAGTACTGTATGTAAGACATTCGGATCATTTAGTATCTTAAAGAAATTCTTTGTCGCAAAAAACGGCAAATCACAACTGCTCCGCCACGAACCTAACCTGTAAGCTTAGCACAGGATTAGTGCGACAATATGTCGCCGCGAGATAGATAGCCTATCATCCCTCTTTTATTCATATAGTTAGTAAAAGATAAAAATCTATCTCGCGGCGACATACTGACATGTCAATCATATGCTAAGCATACTGGCACGTCTATAGGCATCTGTCTATTGTGTCCGTGTTGACTGTAGGACTAACCTTGTGTGCAACATGCGGTGCTCGGCGTCCAGCCACGAGGTGGCGGGCTCCGTCCACAGCCGCTCGGCCAGCGCCGCTGCACGCGGCCAGAGTCGTCCGTCCAATGTGTCCGTGTTGACTGTAGGACTAACCTTGTGTGCAACATGCGGTGCTCGGCGTCCAGCCACGAGGTGGCGGGCTCCGTCCACAGCCGCTCGGCCAGCGCCGCTGCACGCGGCCAGAGTCGTCCGTCTAGTGTGTCCGTGTTGACTGTAGGACTAACCTAGTGTGCAACATGCGGTGCTCGGCGTCCAGCCACGAGGTGGCGGGCTCCGTCCACAGCCGCTCGGCCAGCGCCGCTGCACGCGGCCAGAGTCGTCCGTCTAGTGTGTCCGTGTTGACTGTAGGACTAACCTAGTGTGCAACATGCGGTGCTCGGCGTCCAGCCACGAGGTGGCAGGCTCCGTCCACAGCCGCTCGGCCAGGGCCGCTGCACGCGGCCAGAGTCGTCCGTCTAGTGTGTCCGTGTTGACTGTAGGACTAACCTAGTGTGCAACATGCGGTGCTCGGCGTCCAGCCACGAGGTGGCAGGCTCCGTCCACAGCCGCTCGGCCAGCGCCGCTGCACGCGGCCAGAGTCGTCCGTCTAGTGTGTCCGTGTTGACTGTAGGACTAACCTAGTGTGCAACATGCGGTGCTCGGCGTCCAGCCACGAGGTGGCGGGCTCCGTCCACAGCCGCTCGGCCAGCGCCGCTGCACGCGGCCAGAGTCGTCCGTCCAGTGTGTCCGTGTTGACTGTAGGACTAACCTAGTGTGCAACATGCGGTGCTCGGCGTCCAGCCACGAGGTGGCGGGCTCCGTCCACAGCCGCTCGGCCAGCGCCGCTGCACGCGGCCAGAGACGTCCGTCCAGTGTGTCCGTGTTGACTGTAGGACTAACCTTGTGTGCAACATGCGGTGCTCGGCGTCCAGCCACGAGGTGGCGGGCTCCGTCCACAGCCGCTCGGCCAGCGCCGCTGCACGCGGCCAGAGTCGTCCGTCCAGTGTGTCCGTGTTGACTGTAGGACTAACCTTGTGTGCAACATGCGGTGCTCGGCGTCCAGCCACGAGGTGGCGGGCTCCGTCTACAGCCGCTCGGCCAGCGCCGCTGCACGCGGCCAGAGACGTCCGTCCAGTGTGTCCGTGTTGACTGTAGGACTAACCTTGTGTGCAACATGCCGTGCTCGGCGTCCAGCCACGAGGTGGCGGGCTCCGTCCACAGCCGCTCGGCCAGCGCCGCTGCACGCGGCCAGAGACGTCCGTCCAGTGTGTCCGTGTTGACTGTAGGACTAACCTAGTGTGCAACATGCGGTGCTCGGCGTCCAGCCACGAGGTGGCGGGCTCCGTCCACAGCCGCTCGGCCAGCGCCGCTGCACGCGGCCAGAGTCGTCCGTCCAATGTGTCCGTGTTGACTGTAGGACTAACCTTGTGTGCAACATGCGGTGCTCGGCGTCCAGCCACGAGGTGGCGGGCTCCGTCCACAGCCGCTCGGCCAGCGCCGCTGCACGCGGCCAGAGTCGTCCGTCCAGTGTGTCCGTGTTGACTGTAGGACTAACCTTGTGTGCAACATGCGGTGCTCGGCGTCCAGCCACGAGGTGGCGGGCTCCGTCCACAGCCGCTCGGCCAGCGCCGCTGCACGCGGCCAGAGACGTCCGTCCAGTGTGTCCGTGTTGACTGTAGGACTAACCTTGTGTGCAACATGCGGTGCTCGGCGTCCAGCCACGAGGTGGCGGGCTCCGTCCACAGCCGCTCGGCCAGCGCCGCTGCACGCGGCCAGAGTCGTCCGTCCAGTGTGTCCGTGTTGACTGTAGGACTAACCTTGTGTGCAACATGCGGTGCTCGGCGTCCAGCCACGAGGTGGCGGGCTCCGTCCACAGCCGCTCGGCCAGCGCCGCTGCACGCGGCCAGAGTCGTCCGTCCAGTGTGTCCGTGTTGACTGTAGGACTAACCTTGTGTGCAACATGCGGTGCTCGGCGTCCAGCCACGAGGTGGCGGGCTCCGTCCACAGCCGCTCGGCCAGCGCCGCTGCACGCAGCCAGAGACGTCCGTCCAGAGTGTCCGTGTTGACTGTAGGACTAACCTTGTGTGCAACATGCGGTGCTCGGCGTCCAGCCACGAGGTGGCGGGCTCCGTCCACAGCCGCTCGACCAGCGCCGCTGCACGCAGCCAGAGTCGTCCGTCCAGTGTGTCCGTGTTGACTGTAGGACTAACCTTGTGTGCAACATGCGGTGCTCGGCGTCCAGCCACGAGGTGGCGGGCTCCGTCCACAGCCGCTCGGCCAGCGCCGCTGCACGCAGCCAGAGTCGTCCGTCCAGTGTGTCCGTGTTGACTGTAGGACTAACCTTGTGTGCAACATGCGGTGCTCGGCGTCCAGCCACGAGGTGGCGGGCTCCGTCCACAGCCGCTCGGCCAGCGCCGCTGCACGCGGCCAGAGTCGTCCGTCCAATGTGTCCGTGTTGACTGTAGGACTAACCTTGTGTGCAACATGCGGTGCTCGGCGTCCAGCCACGAGGTGGCGGGCTCCGTCCACAGCCGCTCGGCCAGCGCCGCTGCACGCGGCCAGAGTCGTCCGTCCAATGTGTCCGTGTTGACTGTAGGACTAACCTTGTGTGCAACATGCGGTGCTCGGCGTCCAGCCACGAGGTGGCGGGCTCCGTCCACAGCCGCTCGGCCAGCGCCGCTGCACGCGGCCAGAGTCGTCCGTCCAATGTGTCCGTGTTGACTGTAGGACTAACCTTGTGTGCAACATGCGGTGCTCGGCGTCCAGCCACGAGGTGGCGGGCTCCGTCCACAGCCGCTCGGCCAGCGCCGCTGCACGCGGCCAGAGGCGTCCGTCCAGTGTGGCCGTGTCTGACTGCTCAGACCATAGCGCAGCTTCACCTCCTGTGAACAAAGGTGGTAGAAAATTCGAAAACCACAGTACCGACAGATTTTTACTGTGCAACTAAACAAAGATACATTAGATATATATTTTTAAAAAGATCCTTACCTAGAATTAGTTCTTTGTGCTCGGGAGCCATGATGGTTATGCTATTATCGTAAACCTTCTGCCAGCCGATGTAGGGAGAGCACCAGTTGTTTCCTGTGCGTAAATATTCAGTGTTAGTAGGTACGTCAGTCATGTGCTTGACCCCATGAAGAAAACTTGCCGATCAGTCAAGCAGAAAAATCGGAATCTCGATTCAGATTAGGTCTTAAACTGAATCGCATTAGTAGATCATTCATGGTAGCCCCTAGTATGTAAAGTCAGGGGCATAAATATACATACAATTTTAGACCTTACGCTCCAGACATAAGTAAAAAATTGTATACATATTTTACCCTTGACTGTACATAATAATAGTGTTAAATTTGAGGTTTCTATTAAAAGGTAGGCTTTTAGACTATTTCATGGTACCTACCTAATAAAGTCTAAACTTAGTAGACCATACTTTAGCCTGACTACAGTCATTAGGTACTTCTATCAGAAAAAATAAAATATATTTATTAGGTATTTTATCAGTACGTAATATCTTCTAAACGACAGTAACAACTTATAGATAATATTGGTAAAACAACGGCTTTGATTTAAATGCATAATATCTGATAATACCTACATTTAATTTATTATATATACTGACCTGCGCCAACCCAGGCTCCAAACCCGCAGTCCAGGTACAACGCGTCATAATTGGACATAATTAAACGGTATCCCTTCGATAGCAACCCTTGGATTTGAGGGTCTACACCTGTAGTCCACACCTATAATTAAATAAATCAAGATCAATAAGTGATAAGAGTCATCTTTATATACAAATTACTCATACAATTTACAATGTAAGCATTTTATGCAAAAATTCGAAGGTATGAAACACCCATGACGGTGTCTCATACGGTTTCCGATCCTGGGGAAACCACGAGTGACGGTGAAGTTTAAACCACGATAATCTAAAAAATCTAAAACAAACGGACATTTCTGACTTCTGACAACATCCAATATTATAAAGGCTTTTATATTAGAGTGGTAAATAGTATGGTATAAGGTTAGTAGGTACAGTCACCAGCATTCTAACGCCATAACAATAAAAGTTTGCATAGATTCTTGAGCACCCTAGCCTCTCCGATATATCAGATGTCGACTGTACATTCAGAATGCCATGTTGGTCATTACGTCACCCGTTCAATGGTCTGTTGAATTGAATATGTATGAATACTATTCAGCATCTAATTGTTGCAGATGGCAACATTTTTTTATACACTCGGACAATCGAACATTGTTATAACTGTCTGCTTTGTTTTGTATGTTTTCGTTATACTAAGTATGATTTGAATGAAGTGACTCACTTGTATGATGTAATCATCCTTGTTCAGGTATTTATCAACATAGCTGTAGTCCGTGAGAGTGCTAGTCCAAAGAATCAAAGGCAGCTTCTTGCCAAACGCCTGAAACAAAAATCGTATAATAAATAGGTATAGCTAATTCCACTAGAGTTGATGTTACGCACACAGCAACATGTCATGTAAACACAAGCACGCTTAGCACATGACATGATTCGTGCGACAGTATGTCGCTGCGAGATAGATTTCCCGTCTTTTACTAACTAAGTATAAAGAGGGATGGATAGTCTATCTCGCGGCGACATATTATCGCATCAATCATGTGCTAAAGGGGAATTTGAAATTAGTATTTTGTTTGCGTACTTATGATGACAACACGGTAACGAAATCGTTCCCTAAAAAGCATCATTACATAGCATACGACGTGCAAATTTGGTCAGATTTCTGCTATTAGATTTGTTCCCTTTCCTCATGGGCCTATAGCTCAGTATAAATAAAAATAATTTGAAGCTGTTACCGTATAGGCCTTCTCTTGAGCTTTCTTCTGGAAGTAATCCCATAGCTCAAGGAAGCCCCCTTTGTCCAGGTTCCACCGATGTTGGACCATGAACTGCTGGATCTCTTCAGACACGTTCCAGCAGCGCTCGCTGACCTCATCTCCGCCCATGTGGAAGATGTCCGGATTGAACACATCTGGTGAAGAAAGATTAATAATACATTTCCGTAGGTATTGAAATAGCACACAGTTATTATCACACCGCGGTTAGAAAGTACTGTTGATGGACGTACCTACATAAAGTTAAGGAATTCCGGTACTAATTATTAGTTTTTGGGATAAAACAATTGACGGTACAACTAGGTTCCCCGATCTATAGCGCTATGCAATCAAATCGTAACATAGATTTATAAAACCGTGTCAGTCCGAAAAAATAACTTTTGTTTTTTTCGGACTGACAATGACCCCACTACATTATAAACAACCGTTTTCTTGGTAAACGTTGTGTCATTTGTTGTGTCAACAGTACTTTCGAATCCCCTTGGCCTTCTGATTCCCGTTTTATAATACTAACACTTATCTAGAAGGGAAGTGTACATATACGTACCTAACCTACGCTTCATACCCGTAAGTACCCACCTACCACATGTTGTAGCGTAGTTAGGTGTAGGTTTTTAAAGGTAGGTAAAGTTGATATGTTTTTATAATTTGTAATACATTTTAATGTATCAGAAGCGGGTACAATATTTTGTCGTTTTTCCACAATAATATTTTGAGGATTTAATGAGGGTTAAAATTTCTTCAAGTGCAAACAAAATATTGTCAAAGCACAATAAAATCCAGCTATTTTATAATAAAAGCTTCACTAAAGAACTCTTTTTATACAATTTAATATGCTAGCTATATAAATACCTACAATGTGTAAGAAAAGCATTAAATCTACGTAATAATTAATAACCTCCAAAACATAAGTAAGGTAAGGCTAACAAAATACTTAGGCCAGCGTACTTAGCCAAAATACTTAAACATATGTTATTTATATAAAAAAGGACGCTTTTATTTAAATGTAGGTACCAATAGAAAACACTAAGTCGAAATCTAACTAAGCAAGTAGGTAGCTAGCAGGGACTTATCTCGGCAATTTCATGCCGATACCGATAGAAATTATTTACGTAGTGCAACTAATCGTATAACATCATAATTATTAACCGGTACCTAATTCGTGAGCCATGTTGTGATGACATAAGACTTTATGGCCCATAATATTTATGTTTAATGTTTACAATATTTTTGATACGATGAACTCGATAAATGAAATTGAAGCGATTATGGTTATGAGTATGTTTGGTTTTTTAATCAGTGTCAGGTTCATGCCAGCTACAAGAAGTAGAGTCTGTGGCGAAAATAAAGGCGTCAAGATGCAAGGTAGAATATATCCACATGCCTTTACTTTCCGAACAAACTCTGCAGGATAACGACACATCATCTTATGTAAGATGAAATTAAGTACCTATAACTCCTAGAAGAGTCCAAATTCTGATTGAATAGTTGCAATTCATTACAATATTACAAGTAAAGTTATACAATAAAGTAGCACAAAAGGTAAGTATAAAGTTTCATAAAATAAAAGACATCAACGAGCGTAACAAGCGCGGTTTTCTTTATAAAGACATCAACGCGTATCATTTCACATAATTATTACAGGTTCTTGATTTTTAATTAATTTTCCAATTCATTACCAATTACTTTAAATACTTCGGTTAACTCGTAAAAAGTATCTATAATTAGCTTCACAATTCATAAATCGTGTACCTACTGTAAGTATTAAGGTGACGAAACTTGCTGGGTAAGATATCAAGTCCCAACTCTGTTTAGTAACCGACTATACGTGACTAGATACTTAAAATGCTCATAATCATACGAAAGGTCAGGTTGCCTTATGGACGACATTTAAAACACTGTACATTATATAAAGATGTCATCAAAAACTATTTAAAGTAATGCCATTGAAAAAAAAATCGAGCTAGCGAAACGTGCTTAAAAAGGTGATGCATTAAATACACTCCATTAGAATATATCGAAGAATTATAATTAAAGTAATAGTACATTACTATAGAGGACGGGAAACGAAGGGTTACAGGCCAAGTAGATATATCTGGCCGAAGGAACTGAGGCCAGATAGAAATACGCGGCCTGTAACCCTGTTTCTCGCCGAGATTTGTATAGTGCTTTTCTCAAACTTGCCATGAAATAAAACGAACTGATTTCGCCGAACCATACTATTTGATTTGTAAATAAACCAATAGTACAGTATCGTACAACATAAAAAAAAAACATTCGCGCATAACTTTTTTTTTAAATCTGTTTGAGGTATCCTTTTACCTGTTGGTATAGACATTATTTCTTAGATTATTATTTTTTTCTGTGGCTGAATGTCAAGACATAGTGTCACAATTTGACGTTTCAAAACAAAAGACAGTTTGTTTGCAGTCCTAGGTGTGAAATAAATACATGAAATCTCTTTACATATCATCTTAGCATATGCCACCGGATACATAGTATTTCCGAGTTTAATTTAAAGTAAGTAACATCAACATTCCGTAGCAAGTTTGAGAAAAAAATATTTTACCTGCCATGTCCGCGTAAATATCACCCAACACATCGTACAACTCGTCCCTAGTAGGGTTCAGCTGACCACAAGGAGGTTCTACGCAGTACGATCCCCAAGGTTCCGCCTGCAAACACAGACAACATAGTACTCGGTGGTCAAACAAATCATCACATTGGTATTAAAAACAAAATTCGCGAACGCTGGTATTCTGCCCTTTGAGGTGACAGGACCAGACACTTTAACTGGCATGTGCAAGTCATCGCGCTTCATCGTTATTTCTAAGAGCACACGGTTATAAAGTTGGCATTTAGACCAAACGAGCATTCGCTCATTCTATCCCCCACTCTACATAATCAACGAATTACGACGAATCACGTTTTGAGTAACGAACGAATTTCGTAGAGTGGGGGATAAATAGAATGAGCGAATGCTCGTTTGGTCTAAATGCACCTTTAAACGACTTGCGAAACGAACACACAACTCTTATTTTATTTTATATACGAGTAAAACTACATACATGGGCTTTGTCATTACTGGTTCTGTAAACTCTTAAAAATGTGTTAAATAAATTGAACATGAAAATGTGACCATCAAAACTAACTTGTTCGTTGGCTAAAAAAACTACATACCTATTAAAAGTCCACTAAATATTTTTTCATATCAGCGAAGTCTCACGATAACATATCCGCGGAGCGTTTTACTAAAAGGTTTGCAACTTTGCGTTATTTCATCTAAAAAACGAATACATATCCCTTAGACAACAACGACCCTACCGCGAACTTCGAAATCTGCAAATTTTGAGGATTTGTTACTCTCACTCTAATGACGCCTACAGAGAAAAATCCTCGAAATTTACGAATTTCGATTTACGCGGTAGTAGGCCAGTAGGCCTAGCACAGGATTAGTGCGACAATATGTCGCCGTGAAATAGACTATCCGTCCCTCTTATATTCATATAGTTAGTAAAAGATCGAAAATCTATCTCGCGGCGACATACTGACATACCAATCGTGTGCTAAACATACAGGATAGAATAACAGCCCGGAGAAACCGATCGACCCTATTAAGTAATCCTTGACATTAAAAAACCGGCTAAGTGCGAGTCGGACTCGCGCGCGAAGGGTTCCGTACCATTATCAATTGATCGTTAAAAAATACAGTTAAATCAACCTATCTCAAAAACTATAAGAGATAATTTAATCAAACCAAAAATCGTTGATAGAATTTCTTAATATGTACGACATATTTTTTATTTAGAATTTTATAGCACTTAGTTTAAAAAATAAAGGGGGGGGACACATTTCTCAGACTTTGAGAGCTGATATTTTGAAAACGATTTGCTTAAATAAAAATGAGATATATAAACCTTAATATAATTTTCAAATACCTTTCTTTTGATATCCCACACGGTTATACACATCCAAAAAAATTTTCTATCCCTCAGTTACATGTATGGAGGGCCCCAACCCCAATATTTTTTTTTACAATATAGTATCATAACTCTGTTGCGGTTCATACAACACATATTCTTACCAAATTTCATTACTGCATTTATAGTTTCTGAGTAAATCGACTGTGACAGACGGACATGACAAATCTATAAGGGTTCCGTTTTCGTTCCGTAGCCATTTTGGCTACGGAACCCTAAAAATCGCGGTTACCTTGAAGCAAACGGTGAGATTAGTGTCCTGCCAGCCCTCGCCCACATGCGCGGGCGCATCGAACTCGGGCAGCACGCGCACGCCGCGCACGCGCCCGTACTCCACCACCTCGCGCATCGCCGCTACACTGTACACCTGAAATACGTAATGACGTTTTATGCAATGTGTATATATAATTGTCTAAAACGTCTCAAGGTACCACAATCGGTTGCTAATACATTTACCCCCTTATTCATAAACGTCTGCTAACTTAACAAGCCGCTAATAATTGTTTGTCCCTTTCGGACTTAACAATGTGTCCATAAGAGCAAAAGGGACAAATAATACGTAGCGGCTTGTTAAGTTAGCAGACGTTTATGAATAAGGGGGTTAGAGAACTTCACACCTTTCCATAAATTCGTGAAATAAATAAGAGTCAAAAAAAGAGAAGGGAAGTAAGAAGCTTTACTACTCAAAACGGGCCTTAGGTAATCTGTAATATTTATATACCATGTCATTATACTACCGTGATAAGGTATGTTACCATTGATGTGATAAGATTAAAACACTAAAGCCTTAAAACATCAGAACATTTAACTGATACGATTCATGATACTCGTACAATAAATAGATCATGTGCAATAGTTCTAATACGTAGAAAATGGCCTTGACTAGCGCGAATTTATATCATAACCTATGGTAGTGTAACCTTTCCTTACCTTCGAAGGGGAATAAGCTCCATATTTTGAAAGCCCTGGCCTCCTCTGGGATACGAAGGGGAAGCTCTGGCTGTCCGTAATGTGCCAGTGGAATGTGTTCAACTTCACGGCCGCCATGGCATCTGTCAGAAAAATATTGGATTAAGGGTGCCTTTCGAGCTATGCTATGTGGGTGCGTTTGATATCAATAATATCTTCTATGCTGCGAGGATCTCTACCAAGCCACGCAGCAAAGCTTCGGTGGAAAGGTATCTTAAGTACATACCTATTAAGTAGCTATATCATCAGTTCAGAAGGCTTGCTTACTAAAATAAATCAGGGAATGTTCTTTCATATCTCAACCTATTAAAAAATTTAATTATAACAAACTGCTATTACTCGCGCATTCCAGTTATAAATAGGAAAATTACTAAACATCTTTCACAACTTAATAAACGAAGTCGGAAGTACTAAAATAGGTGTCAAATTATGTAGGAATTATCTTAATTTCTATATATACGATATAATATATGTAAATGTACCAATTTATCTAAAGTAGTAGAAAGCCAAGCAAAATCGTTACCTATAGTTTTCTTTATTGAATCCACAGAGTAATAATTTCTAGCAGTATCCAGAAGTATTCCTCGGTAAGGGTATACTGGATTGTCCTCAATATTAACATCACGAACAATCTGAAAAATATAAACGTCTAATAATGTTAAACAGACAAAATATATGTACGTACATAAGTATCTGGTAACATTGACTTTACGAATCCCTTTAAAAATATAAAGCAACAAGAAATAAATAGTATCGAACCCAAACTAGTAGATAGGGTGATGGTACCAATGTTGGAAACTTTTAGCTGACAGGCACCAGTGGTGGGTACTTCAATCTCAGTCCTTAATAATTATACTTAATAGAATAACGTACTTTTAATTACGTATGAAATTCGTTTAATGTAAGTACTAATTTATCCTTCAAAACCATTACGCTTAAAATTTGCATAAAAGGCATTAAGTTAAATTTGTACCAAAATCAAATAAAAACCATTATCGTAAGTCGTAACAAATAATAATTTATTTTAGCTTTACAAAAATATACCTTTTCCAATTCCTAAACTCGTTTAACCAGATATTTTAAACATAAAATTTCAAGGAAGTCTCATAAAAAGTATTAATTTAAGCATATTTCGAAACCCTTTTTTGCTGATACCGAGTATAACGACATCGTTAACTCGAAGAAAGGAAAATTACATTTTAAGTTGTTTCAAGTTTAGCTAATAAACGTATTACCCGCAATATCCATATCAGCTTGGCAACACTAAAAGAGATAATGTCTCTCCAATATCTACCGATAAAAAGTCGACCAAAATTAAAGTATACAATTTACCATTTTTCGACTTTATCACCACTGTATAGAATTGAAATATAAGATATTTTACTACTCAATATGTAGGTACCTATATCATTCAGATACTTAAGTATATTATCAGTTATTGACCCAAAAGATAAAGATAACTTACCAGAAGATGATCTCTGATATCGTCATAGAGAATAAGCTGAGAGAGTGTTTCTAGGCCGTGGCGGACTCCGAAAAACGACCCTCCAGTTATAAAGGCGTCCACTTTGTCGTTGTTTCCGGACACTTTCAGGGTGTAGTTTTCACGCATGTCCAATGAAAACTCTATGAACAAAATAAAGATTTGAAGATTATACACTAGATAATTAAAAACCTTAAAAAAAATCAATATCATCGTCAAAAAAATATCAGTCCTGGCCAATCATGACACTATCAGTTTATCATTTTGTAACTGAAACTAAGGTAATTTAGAAAATGGATAACTAAGTGTCAGTTGTCAAAATTGAATTCTTAGCTGTTGGAGACTGTCATTGGCCTTTTACAGATTGTCTCTGACGATGGGACTTTTATAACTAGGGTAGATACTTCTGAATTAACTGAGCTACTTTTGTTTTGTAACGGTTTAATATTTCTAACCTACATAGTTTGATTGTTAAAGCAGTGTATGCCGAATTACATGACTTATTGAACAATATTTGAGACAATGTGCCGTCACTTTGAAAACAAGTTTGCGTTAGTGTGCAACACTTATCTAGTTTGTTTAAAATTATGATTAGAATGAATGTACACTACACGCACATCATTGGGTCATTGTCCATTACTGATGCCGTCACCCTAGTAGAAAGGATTCTCTTCATTTAATTTAGACTTTAAAGTACCATTGTCATAGACGCCCTTTCGATCATAAGGCTGTCATTAATGTTATAATTAAATGTTATTAAATATTATAAATAGGTCATGTGAAAATTTTATGATCATAAATCATAACAAAATGACTTTCAAAATTATTAAGTCCTCTTTTAACTTTTTCTCATATATCGCAAATTTTATAGGCACTCATGCAAAATAAGTCCGAAATGACGCTTTAAAGATCTCAATGTTGTTGACTTTGCCTCTTTGAGTTCAACATCCTGGATGACTTGAGAACCGGTCGGAGACATACATATTGAGTTGAGATCGCCCAGTGATAGGTATTCTAATTTTATGCTACATTAGCATTGTGTCATTTCAAGTATTTGAATATGGGAGCGTTGATCCTTTATTTATTTCAGCAACGGTACATATGTAGGTATGTAATTTACACAAGTTCGCGGAACAGAACAAATAATTTTAAATAAAGCTTGATTTGTGTTTTTTAGTAGTAATACTACTATGTGTGTATTTATATACAGGATGGCTTTTGCTATTAGACAAACCTTGAAGCCCCACGTTTCTAGTTATTTAGGCGAAATTATAGTTCAATAATAACCGCTTATCTGCAGGAAAATATTCACTGGAATTACCAATAGGTACTGGTTCATTTGTAGTAACAAATCGAGCCGTTATTTCCATGAGTCGGTCACGGGAATAAACGTGAACAAGTTAACGTTATAGTACATTGTGCATCAAGGGAGGTAAGTACGGAATTACTAACGAGAGTGTTAGAAGCCCGACGCCGTAGGCGGGGGACTTTTAATGACTCGAGTTAGTAATCCGCTTACCGACCGTGATGCATACAATGTTTTTCATCGCACTTGCCGACAAAAAAATAAGGTTTAAGACAAAATATTATTTAATGACGTACTGACATTTCTATTACTCCTTAGGGAATGTCACTTTTCTATGAATCCCGCTATGCATGCAAGCAATGGCGCGCTTAGACAGTAAGTGTGATGAAAAATAAAATAAACGTTAACGCAACCGACGCAACCCACTTTCTGAACATCCCGCTCGTACCGATATAGATATGAGCGCCGCGCCGGCGCGCCGCCGCCGCCGGTAAAATTTTCACGCCGCCGCCGCCGACGCCGGCACCGGCGTGGAATCGGCGTGACCTTGATGAGGCATCACAACACTACGCTTCTTTTAATACGACAGTTAAATGTTTTTAAATAGCTAAAATCGTTGAAAATATCACCTTTCGAAAAGGTTTAAGAAATATTATAGTTGTTCAGTCGAGTATAAAGATATGTATACGCCTGGAAGTTACAAAATTATGTATCCATTTAAATTAGTTGCCATGTTTGGTTTTCTTGTTCTCGGTTGTACTTCTTATATTCGTATTAGTAATTATTAAAACCAATATATATACTCTTAATGTTTCTTCTTGACGACTGAAACCACAGCAGACGTTAACCAGAACCTTCAAGATGTGGTTCGCACCCTCAGGGAAGAAGGTACGAGATTTTGTGAAATGCAGCGCAGGGGCAGGAGGTCAAAGCTTTCGGGGGAGACCTGAGGGCAGTTAGGGCTAATATAAAAACGACGTGAAAACCCGTCTCTTCCTCAGGAAAACGGACTCTAAACCGAGGGATCAGTAAGCACGTTCGAAAGAGCGATCGTCAGAACAACACAATCTCTAGGAAAAAGCCTTGTGTTCGTTCAATCTCTAGGAAAAAGCCACATGACGAAGCTGACAGCTCGTGGAGAAGTCGTTACTTCGAAACCGGCAGTCCTTTCCGAAGTGGAAGACTTCTATGGCCAATTATACGCTTCGCATGCATCACGACCTGATACCGAAAATGAGGATTGTAGACCCTCTTTGATACGCCACTATACCGAAGACCTGCTAGAAGTCAGTATCGGCAAAATTGAGATCGCTCTAAGGCAGCTTAAAAATGGAAAATCCCCTTGATAGAACAGCGTTACAACAGAGTTGTTAAAAGCAGGAGGTAAGCCCGTACTGAGGGAGCTCCAAAACCTTTTTAACGCTGTCCTATTCGAAGGGAAAACTCCGGAGGCATGGATTACAAGTGTGGTTAGCTTGATTATCAAAAAGGTAGACAAAACCCTGATGAAGAACAACTATCGACCCATTTATCTTCCGGGCCATGTCTATAAGCTGTTCCCAAGAGTGATCACGCACCGTCTTGCGTGGAGACTACGAATTCCAACCTCCGTAACGGGCTGGATTTCGGATCAGATACAGCACCATAACTACATCTACACAGTGCGGCAAATTATACAAAAGACCGAGGAGTATAATCAGCCCTGGAGTATAATCAGACTATGAGAAAGCCTTTGACTCGATTGAGATCTGGTCTGTTCTGGAGTCTTTGCAGCGATTTCAAGTTGATTGGCGATAAGATGTCTCTACATGGCCGCCACCATGTCCGTCCGAATAAAGAATCAGCAAACAAATCCTATAAGTACCTATATCCTAGCATAGAGCCGTACCATAGCACCCTTGCATAGAGGTGGGACACAAGAGGGCGTTATCTCTCCGATTTTTTTCTCAAATACAATGGAGGGCATGTTTAAGACTCTGAGCTGGAATGGATCAACATTAATGGCGAGTACGAGAGGTAGATATGTATACCTCGGGCAAACATTGCAGTTGGGTAGGAAGGAACAACTTCGAGGATGAGGTGAACAGAAGAATTCAGCTAGATTGGACAGGATTTAGGAAACTACGTCGAGTCTTCACATCGTCGATCCGACAATATCTAAAGACAAAAGTCTTCAATCAGTGCGACCTATACGTCATGACGTACGGAGCCGAGACGTGGACACTGACGGTACGGCTGGTCCACAAGTTCAAGTTCGTTCAGCGAGCTTTGTAAAGGGCTATGATCGGCTTCTCTCTGTGGGATCGAATCAGAAATGAGGTTATTCGGCAGAGAACCAAAGTGATCAACATAGCCTACCGTATTAGCAAGCTGAAGTGGCAGTGGGCTGGCTATATAAATATCTTGCGAAATAAATATCTTGCGACATCTTACACAAATCGACCTAGTCCCACGGTAAGCTCAATTAAGGCTTGTGATGTGGGTACCAGGCGACGATATATATAATAGATAGATACATATAGATACTTAAATACATAGACAGCCAAGACCAAGGAACAAACATTTGTGATAAATAAATACACAAAGAATGCCCTCGCCGGGATTCGAACTAGGGCTCCCGATATACGTACTATTCGCCGAACCGTAGCTCCGTGTTCTTAACCCCGGCGGTACTAAGATCACGAATTTCACAGTCACGCCGAGATACGTACCCGAATCTTTGTTTGTATACGTATCTACGAATCTTAGCTTCGTTCTGGCAACGACTGCTCGTGACATGGATCCGGCCGGACCAATTACTATGCAAACAAATAAGACCTATTATTGAATAACAGCTTGTTTTTAAAGTACGTATTGAGTATTATACTCTGAATCGGGACGAACGGTATTTTATTGATTAGACTTGCATTTTTCGTATCGATTTATGTTATAGGATAACGTGGTAGGTACTGTGTTCTATATAACAAGCGACGGTGTTATTTATGGATTAGAATTTATATTGTGATTTTGAATCACCTGATAGAAAAATTAAAAAAGAATGTTAAAAATATTTGGCCAAATATTTGCTATACATAAAAGATAATACAGTCGTTCATTTAAGTTTATTACCTGACAGGGCGGCCCTTTTGTAGATAAGACCTATACTAAGAATTTGCACGCGCAAAGTAGCTAACAATAGTTTGTCTGCGATGTAATTGACCACACGTGGTAATTTTACTGATAAATATGTTAACTTGGGCTTTACCTGGTACACCTTTTGTTTGTGAAGTTATGAAATAGCCGCATCTTTGTTTTGATATAGATAACTATATCAAAACAAAGGTGTTTTAGTAAATTTGAAAAGGGCAATTTCGGGTTTTGGTTTTATATGTGTTTAGTCACTAATAAGATTGCAGGCCGGACAGACTTAGCGAGAGTTTAGTCGAATTTAAATTAATTGTTTTTTTATTACTTTGTCACGTTTTTGTATTGTTACTGTTGGTGAGAAGACAGCGTTTTTAAAGTGTATTAATAATGAAGATCAGTTGGGTGTGGAGTTATGCCACCAGGGTCGGTGACACGGCTTTATGCACTTTGTGCAATGATCGTACGAACAATGAGTTTTCGTGTCGTGGTGGTACAACAGGATCGATAGGAAAGCATTTGAAAGCGTTGCACCTAAAATCTCACGATGACGTCACGACATCCAATGAATATTGTATTTTTTAATTATATTGCTTTTTAATATCCTTTTATATTTTAAATGTTCCTTATTTTGTAGGAAATAACGCTGTAAATTTGTATATTTGTGACGCATTTATTTTGTTCCTGAGTTATGGGTTTCTTAGTATAGATTAATCGTTGTCTGGTACCCTCAATATTGATTTTAGTATTTATTTATATCAACTTTATTGCACGAAAGAAAAACTTAAATTATGATATTTAGAACTAAGAAAAAATATTTACTCCGCACTGAGTTATGTATTTTTTAACTTCCGTTCACATCTCATTATTAAATTAGGTAATTAATACATGACAATGTGTCAGTTTTTATTAATATTGAACTCAGAAAATATCTATATTTTATAATTCTGCCCTCCTTACCTTAAAAAGTAAAATATTAATATATAAAATTTAATCTCAGTACGTATACACGTTATCATACTGAAATTAAGTACAACTAAGTTATCGCACTTTACGTTAGAAAGGCAATTAGGTAATCACTAAATTAGATTCACAAATATCACGGAACATTCTCATCCGTTTTCCTTAGTCCTTAAAGACAACGCATCGAATCGTCACTCAACAACGCGGGCGGAACGGATCTGCGTGTAATTAAGATACGTATCCCCGTGTACACGTGTATACGTAACTTTATTGATACGTAGCCGTGTAACACGCAGGAAACGGGCCTTAAAACCGTTGCCGTGTAACACGGCAACGGGGATCCGGCTACGGTTACACGAAACACGGTCACGACCACGAGCCCTAATTCGAACCCGGAACCTCCAGCTTCGTAGGCAGGGTCACTACCAACTAGGCTACGGAGGCTGACAACTATATTAGCTGTAGAACCAACAACCGTTGGGGTAAACGAGTTCTTGAGTGGAGACCGCGTGTCGGCAAGCGTAGTGTAGGACGCCCTCAGGCATGGTGCAGCGACGATTTGCGCAGGATGGCAGGCCGGAGCTAGATGCGAGCAGCCGAAGATCGAAGATGGTGGCGTGAAATTGGGGAGGCCTATTTCCAGCTGTCGACTGCGATAGGCTGATGATGACGTATTGTTAAGTGTCAATTATTTATCGATTTTCAAGAGCATTTGAGTCAATCCCTCTGACAATTTGATTTTGCTATGGAAAATTTCGGTCCTTGCTGTAAACTCTATGAACAACTGTTTTCAAGGCCACGCCGCCGATACGCCGCCGCCGCCGACCAATTTTGACCGGCGCGCCGCCGCCGGCTATTTGGCCATCGGCGCTCATATCTATACCGATATGACAGAGCGAGCGTCACGGCAAACTCATAGTACAGTTCAATCTGTTGGTACGTACCGCTATTATCAGGGTCCTGGTTAATGAGATGTACATCTAACACCTTCCCTTTAGTTTTTGGCGTCGCATCTTTAGGTATTGCTAAAGCCACAACGCTCAGAAATCTCTGAAAAAAAAACATAAGTAAACATACACATTTATTCCTTTACAAAATTAATCTACTCAAGAATAAATAAATAATGGGACAATTTTATATAAATCTACCTAGTCTCGCACTAAGCTCAATTAAAGCTTGTTTTGTGGGTACTAAGCGAAGATATAATATAGGTATAGGTAATAGGTGCGGACACAGGTATACATATTTAAATATATACATACATAGAAAACAATTCACCGGGATTCGAACCCGGAACCTACAGATTCGTAACACCGATGGAGCTAGGAAGGCCATCAATAAATGCTAGCTTAATAGTTAAACTACTATCTTAATTAGATACTTGGCACAGTAATAAACTAATAAGCCGCTCTACTCGGCTAAAATGTCCGTCTTAACGACCTCTTTTAATACTTAACGATCAAACTAATTAAAACTGTTGATACGAGTAGATAAACCTTATCGCTGTCGACAATAGTCGGTTCTAGGCTTGAACCTCTTGAACTGACTTTGTTTTTCAGGGGTACATTTGTCAAATGTTTCAGCTAGCTTCAAAAAGTAATGACGCTGCATAATTCCCGATTTGCATGAAAATAATTAAAATCTCTTGTTCTGATCCACCATCCCTGTTCTGTCACAGAATATATGTTCTGTACCAGTGACCACCGTATAATTAAAACCTTCAATGGCATAAAAACAACGTAACTAAAGACAAATCTATTTTAGAAGATATCGTGACTTTATACGAACGTGAGTTATAGACTAAATTTCAATCAAAATCTGATGGTCTGATAACAAAATTATGTCTGTTTAATTAAACACCGACTTAATACCAGCTTCATGCTTTATGTAAGTAGCTGTGGCTACATGGCATTACCCTTATTTAACTTATTTTACATACCAATAGAGTCTATCGCAAAAATCGAAGCATAATAGTACCTACATCGAAACTTTAACCCTTGCTAAAGCCTAAATATACAAGTCACGTGACAAGATACCAAACCCCCCCTGGTGACCAAGAGAGGTACTTTGACGGACGAAAAAACAGGTCACGTAGTATGGGTATGTTCCCTAGGTACTAAAAACATTAAGTATCGCCAGTCGCTACCGATTTGTATCGGTACCGTAGGTACCTGAAAGGCCGCCTGCATCAGTTTGTCAGTCTCACCATGCCGTTCGATCTTCACTTCGATGCTATTCAAGTTGATCTTGGACAGGAAGTTACCAAGATCTGTCTCGCCAGTAGGTCTTGGCCAGAGGAGACCTGAAAATAGATTTGTTGTTATTCTATTTACGGTTTAGTCTAGACGGAAGGCGTCTCGTCTAATTCTGGATTTACCTTTAAAATATATCATCGGTAGGACTAGGTACCTACCTATTCCGTTTCTGTAATTTTGTTGTACGGAACATTTGATGTCTATATCTATTATCTTATCTAGTCCCATAGAAAATTATACCAAGGCAATGGCCACTTCACAATAAATGTGCCATAAGTGATACCAAGATTACCAAAAAATGGCCGTTTGGTAGTAAAATGCATATAGGCATGTACACGGATAATACGTAGGGATACTACAGATACATTACCATATTCGTTGCAGAACATTTTGCAGGCTTCCAAAGACAAAGCAGGCTCTTTGTTTTTGGGGTCGTAGCGTGTCTTGAGACACTTGCCGCTGTCGCACGCCCATTTGTAGTCGTCAGCTGCGACGCTGAAAACACGCTAATGTCAGAGGCGTCAAATACCGCATTGCTGTACAGTCAACAAAAGAAGTGGTTTACCACTTTTCAACTCTATTCAGTGGTAATACTTTTTAGTTGGGAGTTCTGGTGGATACGGATACCTAAAGTTATCTCGGTTCTTAGTTGTTCTCATACTGTTGTCGAAACTATTCGAGACGCTGAACATTGAGGTTAGGTTAGTATTACTTAACTAGTTATTATAAAATGAACTATTTATTCAAAGAAGAACTAGTAAGTATTATTACATTTATTACCTACCTATACAATACAAGTACCAAAATCTTAATAAAAGCGATGGTATTGCAGCGACTGATATTTTTACTGTTTTGTTGCTGTATAATATGTACCTAACGTACGGATGTAACATGTGCGATATTATTATCCTATGAACATTGTACTTACTTACATAATATCGCATATCGTGATAATTTCCGTTCCCAATAATAATAATGTTCGGTGCTATTTATTCTACTTATTTTAATGAGCATTGCATTTTCAAGAACTGACATTATTTGTATACCGCTTTTATCACGGGCCTATTAATCCTGGTCTTTTGGTAGACTTCCGTGGGGATATAGATCCAACACGTAGAGTCCCTTTGAAGAAGTTTTGCTGTGTTGTACACCTGCTGAAACCCATTCACGGCGGGCACAAAAATAAATATCCGTGAACCGGTCCCAGAGGCTATTGGAGATTATATGGAAAAGACTAATGAATTATGGTGATGTGATTAAGGATGGATGGATAAATAAGACATGGAACTATAGAAAAAAGGTCCGGACACCTGCCATAACGATGATTTTTCTTTGTTATCGAGGCAAGCAGTGACTTGCCGCCGACTAGATGGGCCCCTGTATACCTAATGCCGTCACAAGAGACAGCTCGGGACAACATCGGTATAGACGGCTCAGGGAGGGGTAGAGAGGTGTACCCCAGCTTGTGATATCCAGTGCACTAACTCGTGACTTTAGCAAATTCGGGGTTCAACTCTGACCGACGAAGACACGCCGGTGGTGGGGACCTGGAGACCCTGGCCGACTCTCGGAAACACTCGTGTCGATGGGGTCGTTACTGCCAAACAATTCGCCACAAGCTAATATTATAATTCAGAAAGTCAGGAATTTTACACGTATCGAGAGCTTTCTATATTTAGGGTTCCGTAGCCACAATGGCAAAAACGTTATAGTTTCGCCATGTCCGTCTGTCCGTCTGTGCGTCTTGTCCGTTTGTCCGCAGCATACCTCAGTGCCCGTTAATACTAGAAATCTGCAATTTGGTTCAGGTATACATATTAATTATGCCAACAAAGTGGTACAATAAAAAACAGCAAAAAAAAATTTTTAGGGTACCTCCCCAACTGGTGAAGTGGGGTTGTTTTTTTTTGCTGTAATCCTATAGTGTGGGGTATCATTTAATAGATTTCTTAAAAATAATAAGGGTCTTTTAAGAAAGTTTTTCTCTACTGTCAATATTTTCGGAGATAATCGTTCCATGAGAAAAAATATGTGTCCCCCCCCCCCCTAATTTTTGATCGGTAGGCCCAAAAAATATGAAAAAAATCATGAATAGGGGGCGAATACTTTAGAATAAAATTATTTAGTGGGGGATAGAATGAGCGAATGCTCGTTTGGGTTAAATACAGTGTGTGTCTATGATACTGGCTTTTATCGAAACCGAGGAATGCGATGCAGATTTCTAGCCAAACCGTGAACATTATTCGATTCATTAAAATTTCTAAAACCAGTTAATTGAGAAGCAATGTACTTCAAAATGAATCGTTAATTTGCACTTGACAATGACAGATCGCAGCCACTCACTACGTTTGACAACTAAGCAGTGCACGCGTTACATTGGTCGTTCGGAGGAAATAAACTTAATTGTACGGTCAATTTAATTATTTGTCAAATGTTAATACTTGAAAACGATTGCAAGTAATGCGTATTATTACCCATTTTCGTAAAAGCCCGGGTCATGGAAACTCACTGTATACCTTCAAACGGATTTGTATATTTTGTATGGCCAATTAATGAGATCGAGAACTAATCGCATAGGTACACGCGAATCACCCGATATACTTATAGGTATATCCATTAACAAGTCGACTTCCTCCGCTAGTTACGTATACTTACGTCATAGTCATAAGAAGATTGTCCTATCAATTAGGAATTATCTGTTCATCCGTTTGGAACCAAGAGGCTAATACGAGTACCTCTAACCTACCTACGATACTCTAATCTAATACCTACCTACGAATTGGTAGGCCTTCCGCGAACTCCGAAGTTTGCGAATTTCGGGGATTTGTCTCTGTCACACCAACGTTGGCATCATTAGAGTGACAGAAACAAATTCACGAAATTAGCGGACTTCTGAGTTCGCAGTAGGGCCGTAGGTTTAGAGTTGCGACCCGTACTTTAATGTAAAGTATTGTACTCTAGTTTACTGTTTGTACTTTAAATTTTACGAAACACATAAACTACGCCATAATACTTTATTTGCTATCTTATTTAATGAATGGTAATCATAATCAATATATTTATTTTAAGCAGATAAGTAATTTTTAGCGAGCGCTAAATCGAACAAAAAATATGTATTTAAAAAAATAGAATAAAGTACCTACTTTATATTTATGCTTTGTACTTTTTATTTTGGAACCGTCATACGACAAATACTTTATATGTGTGGCCTAGCCAAGTTGCCAATCGCTAGCGCTTCCTAGCGCATCGTAGTGTTCCCTCTTTGTCGCACTAATGTGAAGGAGTGACAGAGAGGGAAAACTACGATGCGCTAGCAAGCGCTAGCGTTTGGCAACTTGGCTAAGCGTCCTGAAAAGGTGGCATCCGTACGTAGGTTATATCACAGAATAATTAATAGTACTTACTATAGTCAAGGTGGGTATGTATAACAGCAGGGCAACTGAAGCGCTTAATATATACAGGGTGGAATCATCGCAAAGTACCTATGCAAAAATTGTGTCTGAGGTAACAGTAACATAATGATTCACTTACCCAAGTTGACTATGCCTCATTTGCATTATTTTATTAGACACATACCAAGCAAAGATGGCCTAAAAAATCCATATCTATACCCGTTATACCTATTAAGGATGTAGGTTACAATTTTTATTACAATATTAAAACACGGAAACTGGTAGTCACGGGCTGTTTTCCTCGTGAACCTTAAAAATACATATATAAAAAATATATTGGGGTTTTATTTAAATAAAATCCCAATATGTGGTTTGGGTGTATGGGTAACCTACAATGTAACAACCCGATTTTCAGTTAGGTACTCCGAAGTAACTACATACGATATGTTTTACATACGATATATTTTATTTTATTTTATATGCTGGTAGTATTAGTATCACCTTACACCTTCTCGACACTTAGCAATTTTTGATGAATGCAAACTAGATCTTTTAAGTTTTTAGATGGTAAAAAGCGCGCAAAAATATTTTAAAAATCAAAGGTGTATAACTCAAAGTCATGATTTTGTATTAATGTGTGAATAACTTTACTTGGAAACTTACCAAATTATCACAAACGCTATTTGTAAAGCGCTTACTATTATTAATCTATCTAGCCACATCGTAATCTGAAACAAAGAAATACAATATTAAATTAAGATTTACTCAAGTAAGTACACATAATAAATCAGTAGGTACCTATTAAAAAAACTGAATATTATTTATGATTTGTACCTTTCTATCGTAAAGGTTACCATTTCGCAGATTAGTTACCTAACACGGTAAGCCACATTTTAGGCTTAACAAATCTAAGGTGGGCACGCTATATTCGTTGAAAATCAATAGTTCCATGCTAAGGGGGTTTCGGGGTCGACTCGTACAATATAGGCTAAGTTAGTTGACTCACTCAAGTTTTTCATTTTAGCTAGTTTATGCCAGCAGCGGTCACAATTTGATCCTGTTCATTACTAACTAAATTTCACAGCAATATAGAAAAGTTAGATTTCCTAACTAGTGCGGATTAGTAAACTTTGCGCACACTTCGCGTGCGTAAATTTCCCTTTTTAAGGCACTTGTATGAAAAAAGTCGTTCGATACACGTGTAAAACCTTCTTTTTACTCGGGTGATTGTCGCCCTCTTTTCACTCGGGCTCCAACTTTCACCCTCGTTGAAAATAGGTATTTGTTCAACTAGAGAGCAAAGTAAATTTTTGTTTCGAGTGTTTACGTTGAGTCCCGGGCAAGCGAAGGATTCTATAATTGAATCACGAGCGTAACGAGTGATTCAAAATTTGAATCTTGAGCGCAGTGAGGGACTCAAAGACACGAGATACAAATATCTTTGCTTTCGTGTAATACATACAACTTTTCACCTCAGCGACTCGAACATGGCGGTTTTGACATGACTAATTAAAAAAATCGTTAAATATGGAGACGCGTTTAGATTTTCAAAATACGATATTGATTTGATGATGTTATGACATCGCTCAGGTAGTTGAACCACGTTGAACTTAGATTTTAACATTTTCTGTAGCTATTTGAAACAATATACCTATACACATAACAAATTAATTTAACTATATAAACTACAAGATTGGTTAAATCCGTTTTATAATTTCATACTTTTGGTCCATGATAATTAGGTATTTTATCATGGTTCAAGAAATAATCTAGGAAGACCAAAAAAATTCAAATAATATGCACCTTAATTAATACTTTCAACGATAACTATATTCTACCCACAGATTTTTTTATTATTCCGTGTTTTTACCGAATGATAAGCCATTTTGGAGTTACTTATTGGGAAGTACTTGCTTCTCGGCGAAAGAAGATTAAATGTTGAGGGCCTTTTGTCCAAAATCTGAATATTATAACGGAACCCTACGCTCAACTCAACATGTCCCAAGGCCCGACATCCTCTCGGCCGCTTTTTATTCCTTATGCAAAGCAGAAGAATGTGGCGTCGCGTGTAGGTATAGGTCTTCAGTGTTGCGTGCCATTACGACACGCGAAACGCAACTCTATCAAAATGGCCGCTTCCACGAACTTGGCGGTAATTCCAATTCCTAAATATGTAGGTAATTAGTACGTATTACCTATCTAAATCACTAAGTTAACCTTAGGCTTTGAGTACATCATGTTTAATGCTTCCGGAAAAATGGTCTTATTTATTTTGATTTATACAAACTGACCCTGCTGTCTCCCTTATGTCATCGGACCATCGGGCTGGTGGTCTCCCCACACTTCTTCTGCCAAGCCGGGGTCTCCACTCTAAAACGCGCTTGCTCCAGCGTTCGTCGTGTCGTCGGCACATATGGCCGGCCCAAGCCCATTTCAGATTGGCAATTCTGTGCCCCACATCAACCACCTTAGTGCGTTGACTGATGAGCGTGTTCCGTACTAGGTCTCGCAACGTTAGGCCCAGCATTGCACGTTCCATGTTTCGCTGCGCCACTTTAAGCTCATGGATCATCCCCGCTGTCAACGTCCATGTCTCGCACGCGTACGTCATAGCCACACACTGGTCAAATATCTTTGTTTTGAGTGATTGAGGAATCCTGGACTTCAGCACATAGCTCAATTTCCCGAAAGCTGCCCATCCCAACTGTTTCCTTCGTTTTATCTCTGCCATCATCGAGTCCTGGCCGAGCTTTATCACCTGCCCTAGGTACGTGTAGTGTACTCAAACACTTGTTCCAGAGGCTGTCCGTTCAGAAAAATGGGATTCGGTGTCAGATCAACTGTCGCCATGACCTTCGTCTTATCCATATTCATTTTGAGACCTGTTTTTATGGACGCGTGATATAGTTGTTCGAGCATAGCTTGTAGATCTTCGGCACATTCCGCGATTATAACTATATCATCAGGGTAGCGCAACAACAAGTTACATGTTACTAACTTTTAATTAATTCTCAAATATGAAATTATGTACCATCACTGTGTGGTGTTTTATTTTTTTTCTTCGTAATAATGTCAGGCAACAAAAGGTCCCAAATAGTAAATTGTTACATGATTGTTACACAAGTGTTGAAAGCGCCCCATTACGGAGAGACAGCGCCAATAGTTCCAGGGTGAAATGGGTGCTTTCACCCGAGGTTAATACCCTACTTTTCGTTTCGACTGTGAAAGGAAAATAAAATAAAAACATGATAAATTTAATATACTCGGTCGAATAATCCCTGTTAGTAAAAAAGGCGGCAAATTCAAATTTTCTATATACAGACCACTCTTCACGTCATTTTTTTTCCATTTGCCGCCTTTCCTTACTGTCAGGAATAGAACAGTATTCAGCGCCGCGGTATACCCCGAACAACGTGGTCCGTCACAAACTCATAAATGACCTTAAAGAAGTCAAAACGTAACGTACCATATGGGTGCGGCGGGTCCATATTGGCACTTATACAATTATTTCTTCGAATATTTTTACTAATACCGTTTTTTACTCATAATCATCATTACTCCGAAAATTTTATCTCATACGTTTTTTCTTACTAAAAATTATACTTCTACCTACAATGTTCATAACGATTTTTATTTCGAAATTTTATCCTCCTAAAGTCGTCAAGTAGATTAATCTATACTCATGAAGTTATTTGAAATAAATTGCTTATTTATAAACATTTTCCCATTAGGTTCACTCTGTTGTGGTATAATTCTTTTATGAATAATGGTCTATGTAGTCATAATGGGCTTTGTGCAGAAACTGTTGTGGCATACTCAACTTTAGCATATTTCTTTGTGGCAGATTTCGAGTTGTTCGAATATTATTCGAGCATAATTTCGATGCTCCTATTTATGATGTGGCATAATCTGGATGTGCATAAAAAGTATCGGCATAGTTTGTTTTAGCATAACAGAGAAGGGATAATTACAACCTCTCAATATAATCGAGGTAGTAGTGATATTCTGTACGTTACTTACTGTGTTACTGAGCTGAGTACTTTCTAGGTTGCTAAAAAAAAATAACCTCGAAGACTAAGGCGGGAGCAAAGCTCCCGCCTTAGTCTTCTAACCTAACCTATCCGAGTCGGATCTGCCCCGGAAGGTTTTGTTCGCTCGCTTCGCTCGCTCACTGCAGAAATGTTCACCCTCACAGCAAATTCTGCCTGACGAAAAAGGCAAGTTTCGAACATGTGGCTACATGCCCAAAAAAAAATGCAAATCTAATTTCTGTCTACACTCGGCGTAAATAATGATATGCCAAGATAGTTTCGGACAAAATAATATTCGAAATATTGTTATTTAAGCCAAGTGATGTTTCTGTCTCATTAAGTTGATGCCAAAATAGATTATACCAAGTCTGTTATGTCCTAAGCGTTTCGGACAAAAAAAGGTTAGAGGGAACCCGTTTAGTACAGTACCTACTCTGCCACAACCTGATTTGTGCAGGTAGCTAGTTTACAGTAATAGTACGATTTATATTTAATTAAACAAAAATAATTCATACATAAAACCAGTACAGATAAAAATAAATACCTATAACATTAGAATATATAGCATAAAATAAGTATAGTGAAAAATTATATAAACATAAAAGTTAGTACTAAAAATATGTATGAAAAACAAAATTATGAACATAAATAATTCTATGTGATGATGATTATGAACAAAGATTATTCTAAATACCGATCATTATGAAGTTAAATTGTATAAGAAAAATTTTCGGTGTTCCAATAATCTAAGTTGCAATTTTATAAATACTTTGGCGCACCCGGGTGCGGCTCCACTGACGCAGAACGGAACGGCAGTGTTATTCACTAAGGAAACCGCCTTCCTGTCAGCGCTGTGTCAGCGCTGCGGCAGCGTCGAGCCTAAAAATGGTATTCACTAGCGCTCGGCGACGAATGCGGCGTGAGCTGGAACTACACTGCGTCGAGAGTTTGACGTTTAATTTACGAACTTCGTATTCTCTAACGAAAAACAGCGACGAACTCGCCCACAACCTCGCTCACAGCCTCGATTCCTAATCTATATATATAAACGGCAATGTCCTGACTGACTGACTGACTTAAATCAACGCACAGCCCAAACCGCTGGTCCTAGAGAGTTCAAACTTGGCATGTACATTCTTTATAATGTTTAGAGGCGCACTAAGAACGGATTTTAGAAAATTCATTCCGTAAAGGGGTTAAATGGGGGGTTAAAGTTTGTATGGGGAAATAAGATTAGTTGGGCTAATTTATTCGAAACTTCACAAGAATGTTTTTAATAATAAATAAGTAAACACATGTTTCAGGTTTTTTGAAAATCTATCCCTTAAAGGGGTTAAATGGAGGGTTAAAGTTTATATGGGGAAATAAGATTAGTTGGGCTATTTTATTCGAAACTTCACATGAATGTTTTTAACAATAAATAAGTAAACACGTATTTTAGGTTTTTTGAAAATTCGTTCCCTATGGGGGTTAAATGGAGGGTTAAAGTTTGTGTGGGGAAATAAGATTAGTTGGGCTATTTTATTCGAAACTTCACAGGAATGTTTTTAATAATAAATAAGTAAACACATGTTTCAGGTTTTTTGAAAATCTATCCCTTAAAGGGGTTAAATGGAGGGTTAAAGTTTATATGGGGAAATAAGATTAGTTGGGCTATTTTATTCGAAACTTCACATGAATGTTTTTAACAATGCATAAGTAAACACGTATTTCAGGTTTTTTGAAAATTCATTCCCTATGGGGGTTAAATGGAAGGTTAAAGTTTGTAAGAAGGAACCAGATTCGTTGGGCTATTTAATTCAAAACTTCATAGAAGTGTTCTTGCCAATGAAGATGTAGGTACTTATCTACATACCATGTTATATACGAGTAACATAGGTACGATGAATACGTAGATACTTTTAATATTAAATTTTGGTAAGTAATGCAGTTTGCTACATAAAAGGTCATTGTGAGGTTTTATTTTTTAAGTCTAGACAAACCCATATTTATTTGTTTGTTCGTTAAAAATATCTACAATTTTGCATGGCGACATATGATTCAAAGCGAACAAATTTCAAATGTTTGTTTGACAGCTCGCGGACAGTACATATATGTATAAGCAGCGCGGGTACACGGGCCGCCTCACTGTAAATTCAGCTTTCTAATTCGTGTAGTTTATTTGCAATTAAGTATTTAATTATGTCACACTAATATGCTGTTCAATGAAACAGACTTCAAACAGAATGTAATAAGGTAAGATTCTACTTAGGTTTACGAAAGGTTAGAACTGCGACCCCACACAGAAACGAACAGCTATCAAAGTAGGTTTTTGGGTTAGATTAGAAATGCGACTTCACACAGAAACGAACGACTATCAAAAGAGGTTCAGGTTAGGTTTGAATAGTAACCCCACAAAGCAACGAACGGCTTTGAAAGTAGGTTTATGTTAGGTTTGAACTCCAACCCCACACAGAAACTGCGACCCCACACATCAGCAAACGGCTATCAAAGTAGTTTAAGGTGAGGTTAAAACTGCGACCATTGCGATTCCACGCAGAAATGAACGGTTATTCAAACAGGTTTAGGTTAGGTTAGAACTGTAACCCCACAGATAAGCAAACAGCTATCAAAGTAGGTTCAGGTTAGGTTAGAACTGCGACCCCATACATAAGCAAACGGCTGTCAAAGTAGGTTTAGGTTAAGTAAGAACTGCGACCAGTGCGACCCCACACAGAAACGAACGGCTATTAAAATAGGTTTATGTTAGGGTAAAACTGTGACCCCACACATAAGCGAACAGCTATCAAAGAAGGTTTAGGTTAGGTTAGAACTGCGACCCCACACAAAAGCAAACAGCTATCAAAGTAGGTTCAGGGTTAGTTTAGAACTGCGGAATAAATATTACTAAATTTAAACCAAACTAAAATAAGAACCCGTAAAGGAAAACCTCAAGTACCATTCAAAATTCCCTGATTTAAATTTACTGAAAACTATTCTTCGCCAGAATGAATTGGCGATGAAATGAAAATACTTGAACCGTTGTCTTTGAAACAACATTCGATTAAATGATTGTCGACAAGTCAAGGCGAAACCCAAAAAAAAAAATCACAAATATTAAACTTATTTCGGCCACTTTTGAATCTCCTGAGAAAAAAAAAACAAAATAGGATTCATTATTTGCAGGAAAGCGTGTAACATGCATAATATATAACTACATACAATCGAAATGGTAACCTCCTTCTTTTTTGAAGTCGGTTGAAAACATTTTTTTTCATAGAAGTCCAAAATCTACGCGTGCGAAGCCGCGGGCAAAAGCTAGTGTCAAATAAAACATCTAGGATTTTAGACAAGGCTGTCTCGACGTCGAGCTCGTTGATGAACGCAGCGTCGAATGTGTGAATAAGAGAATAGCATAGCGGAGCTGTAGGAGCTCGAACAATGAGACCACATCACAGTGATTAGAATTTTGAATTCGAAGAATGTAATTGGTCAATTTTGCACAGCTCCCCTCCGCTCCGCGTCAGTGGAGCCGCACCCCAATGCCCGCTTTCCACTGCGAGCGGAGCGGAGTCATTAACGGGTCCGTTTAATTTTCACTGCTGCTGTGACTCGCGGCCGTCAACTGAATACTAGTCCTTAGCGAGCGATGAACGTGAAACGGAGCCATTAATGAGTCCGCTCCACTCTCAGTGGAAAGCGGGCATTAAGACAAATAGAGATGGGAATAAGCCTGAAGAAAAATAATTTTAATAATCATGCGTAAATAAATTAAGTTTACTTAGACAAACAGGGTGGTCAAAACAGAAGTGCATTAAATAAATAAAATAAAATAAATAAATATTTTTGGGATATCTTTACACAAATCGACCTAAGTAGTCCCACAGTAAGCTCAATTAAGGCTTGTGATGTTGATGTGGGTACCAGGCGACGATATATATAATAGATATATACATATAGATACTTAAATACATAGACAGCCATGACCAAGGAACTAATATTTGTGATAAATAAATACACAAATAATGCCCTCGCCGGGATTCGAACCCGGAACCTCCAGCTTCGTAGGCAGGGTCACTACCAACTAGGCTACGGAGGCTCAGGCATTCCCGTTATAGACGCCCTAAGAGATTTTTTTGGAAATCAGTTCAAATTTCTGAACTAGGTAGTTGTAGTAAGTAGGTAGTACTGAATTTAATAGTAGCACCTACACTCCTGAAACTTTCATAAAGTCCCTAGGCAAGACTCAAGCGAGAAGCGCAACGGGAATACGCTTTGCTTTGGCGACCCTGTATATCTTTTAGTATTATATTTTTTGCTATACCTATAGGTATCCAACCTTAGCTACGCACATATATATTCAATAATAACAAAGAATAATTACTTTCCATCCTAGGGATGAATTATTTTGTTATCAATTTCGTAATTTGAAAGAGACCGAGAAAGGAAAGTTACCTTTTGCATAGTATTTTTAGGGTTACTTACAGATACGAACAATTAATAATAGGGTGGGTATTGTCGAGCTCATAAATTAAATATGTAATAGGTTATAACTTTTGTAGGAAATGTCGTCGAATAAAACAGATAAGTCAAGTCAAGTCAAAATATTCTTTATTCAATTAGGCCCAGCAACGAGCGCTTTTGAATCGTTAAACTAAATAGCGAATGAGAGAAAAAAAAAACTACCTCCGGTTCTAACCCTACACCACTGCCTGAGAAGAATCCGGCAAGAAACTCAGCGGGACTTACTTTTTTCAAATAATAGTTTTATAACATCTTACGGCTAACATGCATTAATTAAAAACAAACATAAATTTGATTTAATATAAATACAGATATAGTACATTAACTAGAGATGAAGTCTCTAATAGTCAGAACAATTATATAAATTTAATGAATTTTGAGAAATGTATAGATGTAAAGATATATGTAAAAGGGCATACAATTGTTTTTAGTTAGACGTTAAAATTAGCATTATGATACTGCTAGAGATGTAAAGGTCTCTAGTTGTCAGAGTAAAAAGAAAACAAACGGATACATTTCACTAAATGTTTCAGAGATGTATAAGGTCTCCATGCGTCATAATATTAAATAATTATAAATAAACTAACATGTAGCGAATTCAATTTCTCATATCAAGAACAGCAGGAAAATTGTTTGAATTTAAGCCATGAGTGAGCTTGATTAGACCGGTCTCCGCAAACAGCACCCGTTCACGAGTATGACGCGTATCTCAGCCATCGCCTCCCTCAACCTTCTTTCGGGAAAGTGGCGACCCGATCAACGACGCCACCGTAAGCAGAGACCTTAAAGTGAGCATGACTGTGCAAGCTATCATAAACTCGCGTAAGGTACCAATATTAATTATTTTAATTAAATCTAAGTTCATCCTGACGTTCGGAACATCCGAACACTTTACAGGGTTCGAATCTAACCGCAGACCCAACACTGTAAAGTGTTCGAAATGTCGGGATCAAGTTAAATTTAATAAATATACGCGAGTTTAACCGTTATATATTTTTATTTCAAGATTAATCATCGCGGTAACCGAAGGAAATATCATCATTTGATATTCACAAGTGCTTTACGGTGAAGGGAAACATCGTGACTTGTATAGGTAGGTACATCTGCGAAGAAAATTCAAGGGTGTATGTGAATTTAAGTTCCCAACAAGCATTAGGCCAGCGTTAGGGACCACGCAAAATAGGCACATTTGATGCCGAGTGGCGGAAAATGACCAGAATACAATACAATACAAAAAACCGGCCAAGAGCATGTCGGACCATGCTCACGCTCAGTGTAGGGTTCCGTAGTTATTCAAAAACGGCTGGGCCGATTATGTTCGAAATAGTTTTATTTTAAAGTATTCTAAAAGCTCACTTTTTGGACCTACGGATCAAAAGATAAAGGGGGAAACACCATTTTTTTTCTTCTGTAGAAATTATCTCCGAAAATATTGACTTTAGAAAAAAAAATCTTTTAAAACCCTTGTTATTTTTACCTACCTACGAACAAATAAAACATGGAAGCCGCACGCCCTAGTAAATTGTCTTTCAAAAACGGTCCTGAATTTTAGTTGACAAATGTCACCCCTTCTTTAATGCATCACGGCAATGAATTTCAATGTCAACGTATAAAAACTTAAACCGCCATTTAAAAATAGTTGTGATTGGTCCATCAAAGTTTTGATTGGCTATATTCTATAACCATTTGTCAAAGATGTTGCGCCGAAATATGCGCGGTGTTAAGAAAAGCGCTATGTCCTGCCCATCTTGGCACAATTGAACAATTCATTTTGGGGGCATTTTTGAGCTGGCATTAGACGTCCATGTTATATATATGGTCGCAGCTACCTACCTATTCAATGATACCCCACACTATAGGATTACAGCAATTAAAAGAAATCATCCCCTCCTTCACCAGTTAGGGAGATACCCGAAAATAGTACATTACGACACAAGTGCGAAAAACACGTGCGTTTTTGTACGTGTCACGTATAACACGTTGTTCATGTTTTTCGCACTTGTTTCGTAATTTACTATTTTTTAGTTTTTATTAAAGCACTTTGTTGGCATGATTAATAATAATTTAATATGTAAAGTACCTGTACCAAATTGCAGATTTATAGTATTAACGGCCACTGAGCTATACTGCGGACAGACGGACATGGCGAAACTATTAGGTTCAGTTTTTGCCATTTTGGCTACGGTACCCTAAAAAGGTTGTTACTTATATACATACCCCGTTATCAGTGTTGCAGATTCATTGAAAACGCTAGGGTTGGCACTTTACATGTTAATTTTAGTTTGCTTACGAACCTATATAATATTTAAGTTGTTAACAAAATAAAACCTCTTTTCACCCCGTATTAAAAAAAAAAGGTTATATTCCTTTTTTAGCCTATAATATGTGATAGCGTCATTTATTTGTCAAAATTGATTTATGTTTTCTTAATATATAGTTAAAACTAGCGACCCGCCCGGCTTCGCACTATACCTACATATAAACCTTCCTCTTGAATTACTCTACCTATTAAAAAAAATCTCATCAAAATCCGTTGCGTAGATTATGTGCCAATGCACCATAAATTTTAAAGTAAGACGTCTTCGATTCTTATTCATGTTGACATATACAATTATGACGTGTTGGGATGAAGTCGTTAAATTGTTTAGAAAATATACAATAGAATGTGAAAATGAATGGACAAATAGGTAAATCAGCTGCCCATGCAATAGCCCAACGTCACAATTAAGAAAAATGCTAATGAAAATATCACCTCAAAAAATTTATCCTTTTGTGACAACCCTATGACTCAGTTTCAATTTCAATGAATCTGCAACATTGATAACGGGGTATGCTTATATTAAAATAATCTATATATATAAACGGCAATGTCCTGACTGACTGACTGACTGACTGACTTAAATCAACGCACAGCCCAAACCGCTGGTCCTAGAGAGTTCAAACTTGGCATGTACATTCTTTATAATGTCTAGAGGCGCACTAAGAACGGATTTTTGAAAATTCATCCCGTAAAGGGGTTAAATGGGGGGTTAAAGTTTGTATGGGGAAATAAGATTAGTTGGGCTATTTTATTCGAAACTTCACAGGAATGTTTTTAATAATAAATAAGTAAATACATGTTTCAGGTTTTTTGAAAATTCATCCCTTAAAGAGGTTAAATGGAGGGTTAAAGTTTGTACGGGGAAATAAGATTAGTTGGGCTATTTTATTCGAAACTTCACATGAATGTTTTTAACAATAAATAAGTAAACACTTATTTCAGGTTTTTTGAAAATTCATTTCCTATGGGGGTTAAATGGAGGGTTAAAGTTTGTATGGGGAAATAAGATTAGTTGGGCTATTTTATTCGAAACTTCACAGGAATGTTTTTAATAATAAATAAGTAAACACATGTTTCAGGTTTTTTGAAAATTCATCCCTTAAAGGGGTTAAATGGAGGGTTAAAGTTTGTATGGGGAAATAAGATTGGTTGGGCTATTTTATTCGAAACTTCACATGAATGTTTTTAACAATAAATAAGTAAACACGTGTTTCAGGTTTTTTGAAAATTCATTCCCTATGGGGGTTAAATGGAGGGTTAAAGTTTGTATGGGGAAATAAGATTAGTTGGGCTATTTTATTCGAAACTTCACACAAATGTTTTTAACAATAATTAAGTAAACACGTTTTTCAGGTAGTTTGAAAATTCATTCCCTATGGGGGTTAAATGGAGGGTTAAAGTTTGTATGGGGAAATAAGATTAGTTGGGCTATTTTATTCGAAACTTCACAGGAATGTTTTTAACAATAAATAAGTAAACACGTGTTTCAGGTTTTTTGAAAATTCATTCCCTATGGGGGTTAAATGGAAGGTTAAAGTTTGCAAGGAGGAACCAGATTCTTTGGGCTATTTAATTCAAAACGTCATAGAAGTGTTGTTGCCAATGAAGAAGTAGGTACTTATCTACATACCTCTACCATGTTATATAGTACGAGTATTTTACCTCGAGTACTTGTATTTAAAAAAAAATACTCCTAAGGGGGTAAAAATGGGGTTGAAAGTTTGTATGAAAAAAAGTTTAGTTTTAGATTAAGAAATTTCATATTGCGTTAACTAATTTAGAATAAAAATGTAAGAAAATTAATTCCAGAATTTTTCAAAATTCACCTCCTAAAGAGTTGAAATGGGGCTCCAAAGTTTGTATGGTGAAACAAGATTAGTTGGACTATTTTATCCGAAACTTCGCAGGAGTATTCTGTAAATTAAATGAGAACATAAATAATTAACCTTTATTCCAAATTTTCGAAAAACTAACAAACAAAGGTTAATAATTATGATTACTTCTGGTTCTAGAGATTCCAAATTTAGCACGTAGGTATCGTAGGTTCCTTTAAGGGTGTAGGGGTGGTTTAAAAAATTAAGTTAAAATCCACACCCTAAGGAGTGCAATGATGGGGGTCCAGAGTTTGTATAGGAAAACTTGATTATTTAAACCATTTTGTCCAAAACTTTAGAGGAGTATTCCTAAACATAAAAAGATAAAGATGTGTTTTAGGTTTTTGAGAATTCAACCTCTGAGAGGGGTGAAATGGTTAAACAGTAAAAAAAACATCATGGATATCGTTTCTATGGTTTATCGAGTCACTGAGGTGGGAGTCTTGATTGGCTGACTCATCACCGGTTAAATGTTTTGGCTTGACTATTCTACCATAAGAGAAAAGGACGAAGCCTGTGGCGGATTACATTATTGTTTTGTAGGAGGGTGAATATCTGAGAATTTCAACCGCCTAATTTTGGTGGCATTATTTTTGCCGAAATTTCTAAACGTCTCAATGTTATACTTCGCCATTTGTATAAGGTATCGTGACTCCTTAAAATGACAAAGTAGCACATTGTAACGAATAGAAACTTCGACAAAAATGATGCTACCAAAATTAGGCGGTTGAAACGCTTAGATATTCACCCAGGAAATGACAATGCCTGCGTTGCTAATTTTATTTTGTGTAGTTTATTTACAATTAAGTATTTAATTATGTCATACTAATATGCTGTTCAATGAAACAGACTTCAGACAGAATGTAATAAGGTAAGATTCTACTTCGGTTTAGGAAAGGTAAAAACTGCGATCCCACACAGAAACGAACGGCTATCAACGTAGGTTTTGGGTTAGGTTAGAACTGCGACCCCACATAGAAACGAACGACTATCAAATGAGGTTCAGGTTAGGTTTTTACATTTTTTTTTTCATAGAAGTCTAAAATCTACGCGTGCGAAGCCGCGGGCAAAAGCTAGTCGCTTATAATCATTGATTTAGAATATATAAGTGGATCCCCAAACAGCTCAAAAAAATGGCCCCAAAAAATGGGCTGCAGAAGTAAATATTGCGGTCCTTTTGCTCCGCTATTCAGTTCTGACAGTTGACATTTGGTCACCTTACGGTATAGCATCATTATTCCTTAAACATAAAAAGTTTCTACTATTTTGCGGTGTTGTTCGCAAATTTGACACTTATTGCTCACTTCACAAAGTTTTTTATTCTTTGAGTTTTTTTTATTATAGTTTATTGTAAGTGAGCGTTATTATTAGCTTCAACTGAAACATGATAGAAATGACTTTCAGTGCCACTTTTCTTGGTTTTTTTGTTTGGCTCTGTGCGTCCATTTATTATTTAATGTCATTGCTTATAATAAAACAAAAGACGACTTTTCAACGAAACGGAATGCAGTTTTATGTACAATCAATCTATTGGAACCCTAGGCCACTCGGGAATATTGTCAAAGTGACGCCATAAATCAAGTTGTAAGAAATCTCTTACAATACAACTTGTCACCAAGACAAGGTTGTAGAGTGACCTACGGTGCCAATTGGTTGGGTGTACAGTGGCGTTCAGAATTGGATGGACGATTTATGAATGAATTCATTCATAAATCGTCCATGCAATTTTGAACCTGACTGTACCTACACGCAAAAAATTGGAACCCTGTCAAAATGACAAATAGTAAGAGATATCTTACGAATCTTACGATCTAATTTGTAACGTCACTGAGTGGAATAGGATTCCAATTGTTGACTGTGCCGTACCTAGTGTACCTACCGTAAATATTATGGAACGATAGGTACTATACTACGTAATGACAACTAAATAAAATCGTAGCAAATAATATGATGATTTTGTATTTTACTTGTACTTACGCGAGGACATATTCACAAAAAGGAATGCAATTTTTATTTAGTCCAATATCTATGAAATCAGTTTATCCGAAAATTCCGAAATTAATATAAATGTAATTCTGTCTTGAACAGTCTAAAATTTAACGTGCATAATCTACCTATCCATTTCTTTGTTAGTTATCAAATAGAAGTCCTACTTCACGTTTTGCGATATTGATAGATTTTCAAAATTTGGCGAAGGATCTAAACTAGCAGTGAATACCTATTTGGGTTTTGGTACCTATTTATATACGTCATTTTCTTGCATATGAAATAATTGTAATCTTTTTATCACTATTTCAAACATAGCAAACCTCAATTTTCTGCTGATAACGGATAATTTGAGAATTTGTTTTAAGCGCGTTGTAAATAAACTACAACATCCAATCCAACATGAGTTAAGTTAGGTATGCATCTATTTTACTTTACCAAAGGGCCTGGCCGGACTGCCATGGTAAAATCGCCCCTGGCAAAATATGAAATATTGATATGCAGGATTATTCGTATTGTTACTACATGTACTACTACTGGATATTATGCCTCAAACTATTTCCGTTTACGAAAAAAATTAAAAAAAAGAAATTTTGTTTTTTATTTTTTTCTTTAAAACCACGTATCCGATTGACTTGTTCTTTGGATATTTCATAGATATATTAGGGATACATCAAATAAAAAAAAATTTACTTCCTGACTTTTTGTTAAGAATATTTTTTTTTTTAATTTATGTTTTAAATATATTTTTTTTACCACATACGAGTTAGCGACACCTACTATATTTTCATATAATATTCGCAATTTTATACTCTATTACATATATTTTTATTAAAAATATTACTTCGGATCAACAACTTGAAAAAAATTTTTTTCATATACATAGTGAACAAAGTTAACCTTAGTATTGTTTAACGGGAAGTGGCCCTGCTAGCCTACCATGGTCGCTCTTGTCACAGAGGCTGTCACGCTCCCACCAGTACGCGAGTGCGAACGTGACAGCCTCTGTGACAAGTGCGACCATGGTAGGCCCTCTGTTCTCCCAATTGAAACTAATTGTTACCTATTTAAAAAAAATATATTTCTCGCACTAGTGGGAAATTGAAGCAGTCATATTAATCATATTATAGCTAAAAACTGAGTTCAGTTTTAAGGCACGTTTAAATAGAATCTGCTCATTTAACAATTACAAGTATGTATGTTATTTTATATTCCCTTTTTTTTTTTCAAGTAGGGTATAGTATCAGTTTGAGCCAAAAGAATACTTAAGTACCTCCATATACTTAGTAGTTTTGTTTCTTTTTAATAAGATTATGATTTGATTTGTATTAACAGTGTGGTAAATCTTTTAACGAATCAGCTCTAAACTCTGCTAAAAGTTAATGTAAGTATATTTATCGAACTTAAGCATAGTTTTAGCCAAGCTATCTTTTATGGCGTGCCTCGCTCTGTGTGGACCTGGCCACTAAAATAAAAGATAGCTTGGCTAAAACTATGCTTAAGTTCGATAAATATACATTAACTTTTAACAGAGTTTAGAGCTGATTCGTTATAGTACATTGTGTACTTAGGGCGGTAAACAAGAAATCATGAACGAGTGTGAACTCAAGCCCGAGCCGAAGGTGAGGGCTTAATTCTAACACGAGTTCGTAATTCTTGTACCGCCCGTGGCACACACAATGTTTTTCATCACACCTGTGATACAAAAAAGTAAATAAAACACATATTTTCACAAAACTACTCTAAAATGGTCTAAATCAGGGATGACTTAATTTCATCGTTTTCATAAAAGAAATCTCGGCGCGGCGCGCGGCGTGCGCCGGACCGCGCTAGTGCGACGTAATGTTGTATACTTACCGAACAGGTGTGATGAAATAGTACATTGTGCATCAAGGGAGGTTAGTACGGAATTACTAACGAGAGTGTTAGAAGCCCGACGCCGTTAGGCGGAGGGCTTTTATGACTCGAGTTAGTAATTCCGCTTACCGACCGTGATGCATACAATGTTTTTCATCACACTTGCCAACCAAAACATAAGTTTTGAGACATAATATTATTAAATGATGTACTGACATTTCTATTACTCCCTAGGGAATTTCACTTTTCTATTACTCCCGCTACGCGCGCAAGCAATGGCACGCTTAGACAGCAAGTGTGATGAAAAAAGATTTACCACACTGTTAATACAAATCAAATCATAATCTTATTAAAAAGAAACAAAACTACTAAGTATATGGAGGTACTTAAGTATTCTTTTGGCTCAAACTGATACTATTTGAAAAAAAAAAAGAGATATAAAATAACATACATACTTGTAATTGTTAAATGAGCAGATTCTATTTAAACGTGCCTTAAAACTGAACTCAGTTTTTAGCTATAATACGACTGCTTCAATCTCCCACTAGTGCGAGAAATAAAATAAAACTTATTTATAAATATTAGATGTCATATACCAAAGAAAAAACTTAACTAAACTTTAAGAAAGAACTTATTTTTTTAAATAATAATTAGTTTCAATTGGGAGAACAGAGGGCCTACCATGGTCGCACTTGTCACAGAGGCTGTCACGTTCGCACTCGCGCATGGTAGGCTAGCAGGGCCACTTCCCGTTAAACAATACTAAGGTTAACTTTGTTCACTATGTATATGAAAAAAAATTTTTTCAAGTTGTTGATCCAAAGTAATATTTTTAATAAAAATATATGTAATAGAGTATAAAATTGCGAATATTATATGAAAATATAGTAGGTGTCGCTAACTCGTATGTGGTAAAAAAAAAATATTTAAAACATAAATTAAAAAAAAAAATGCTTAACAAAAAGTCAGGAAGTCAATTTTTTTTTATTTGATGTATCCCTAATATATCTATAAAATATCCAAAGAACAAGTCAATTGGATACGTGGTTTTAAAGAAAAAAATAAAAAACAAAATTTCTTTTTTTTAATTTTTTTCGTAAACGGAAATAGTTTGAGGCATAATATCCAGTAGTAGTACATGTAGTAACAATACGAATAATCCTGCATATCAATATTTCATATTTTGCCAGGGGCGATTTTACCATGGCAGTCCGGCCAGGCCCTTTGGATG